>REGO01000134.1:23289-106316 GCA_010120015.1 Rhombomys opimus
TTTCTCTCCTTCCCCAAACAAGTTCCCGGGTGACCCGAGACCAAAGTTTTCACCTCCTGTGATGTTCCCTGTCGTCTAGAAAGCTCTACTGTTGTCTCCCTGGGTTAGAGGTCCTTCCATTCACCAACTCAGAAGTTCAGGTATTCCACCACTCAGAAACTGTGTGTGCTCGTCGCCATCTTGGCTCTGCCCCCTCCTCTTTCAGTCAGTTCTAAACAGCTCACAAACATGAATAATAGAACTCGCTGTCCTGGCTAATCTTGTATTAAGTTGACACAAGCTCTAGTAATCTGAAAGGAGGGAACCTCAATTGGGAAATGCTTCCATTAGATATAGGCCATTTTCTTTTTTAAAAGAAATATTTGATTTTATTCATTTACTCTACATCCTGATTGCAGGCCCAGCTCCTCTCCTCCCAGTCTCTCCCCTTACACATCCCGTTACTCCATTCTCCTCTCTCCTCCTCAGAGAAATTGGAGGTCCCCCATGGGTACTAACCTACCTTGGCACATTAAGTTACTGCAGAATTAGATGCCAGAAAAGGCAGCCCAGTTAGGGGAGCGAGATTCAGAGGCATCAGAGTCAGAGAGGGCCCTGCTTCAGTTGTTGGGAGATCTACATGGAGACCAAGCTGCTTATCTGGTATATATGTGCAGAGGCCTAGGACCAGTAGGACTTTTTCTTAATTAGTAATTGATGTGGTCGGACCAAGCCCATTGTGGGTGGAGCCATCCCTATGCTGGTGGTCCTGAGTTCTGTAAGAAAGCAGGCTGAGGAAGCCATGTCAGCAAGACAGTAATCAGCACCCTTCCATGGCCTCTGCGTCAGCTTCTGCCTCCAGGTTCCTGCCCTGCTTGAGTTCCTGTCCTGACTTTCTTTGAAGAGGAACAGTGATTGGAAGTTTAAGCCAAATAAATGCTTTCCTCCCCAAGTTACTTTTTGGTCATGGTGTTTCATCACATCATTAGAAACCCTAACTAGAACATCTGCCAGGATACATAGTCCTTTGCTTTCTAAAAGTTTGTTTTGAATACAATTGTAACAACACAATCATCTTATTAGCTGCAGGTTATCCAAGTAAGCCACCAGGCAGTCTCCTTGTGATGAAATCACATCATTGTGAATTGTTTAATGATGATGTAGCTTTTAAATCATCAGTTTTAATTTGTACACTGTAGTGTTTGGCGTCCGTTAGGGAGTGGCAGTGTTACGCTACAGCTGCTTAAGAGCGCGCACTAGCAAGTTTGTAAACCATGTGATATCACTTTGATGTCTATGACATAGCTCCAATGAAGAAAAAAAGAGTTGTACCATGGAGAGTAGCAATTATTACAAATCAAGGCCTCCCAAGGAGTGTGGCCATATGTGCCTAAGTCCCAACATTTGGGAGCCAGAGGCAGGAAGATTCATGTTAGACGCTAGCCTGGGTGAAGCTTTGCCTCGAAAAAAGAAGGCCCAAACAACAGCAAATGAACAATACAACACTTCTAAAAAACAAAATCAGGACTTCCTTATGCTACACCTCCCCGAAAAGCCAGCTAGACAGTTAAATACACACAGCACAGCTCTGTAGTAGGACAGCTCAGAGCTCTGAAGGACTCATAGTTGCCAAATAGGGAGTGTGGTTATTAGCTATCATTTTCCATGTAATTTATAAAGCAAATTCTTAGCCATGCTCCTTGATGACCCACCACCCCATGGCCAGCTTTTCTTGAGTGGCATGATGGTTGCATGGACTTTAATGAGAACAAAGCACTTGTGCTTTTAGTGGATACAAACCTTGTTTTAGGCAGCAAAGTTGTCATTATTGACAGCGTCTATTTTAGCTTTCTGGTCTTTTTGATTCTGTCACTAGCTACCACATTGTTCTCCTTGTGGAGTATCAGGTTCATGGTTCTGGTTGACTTGCTCTTGCTATAGAGACTTTTGTAAAGGAGTTTACGTTGACCCAGCCTATTTATAACTCCATTGTCAAGGTGATACAGGAGGCATAGGGAACTCTCCCAGGGCTGCAGTAATTCATTTTCAATTTACTGGGTCTCTCTCACTTTTCAGGGGTTTACCTTCATTGGCATTCTGAATTTAATCCTGGGCAGCTAGAGCTCCAGTAATACTCAATGATTCATTCATAAGTAGTTTCTCTTGACAGATGCTCTCCCCTAAATCTAACAGGCCAACGTGTTCATATGTTCTTTTTTTCTTTTATGTTTTCTTTTATGTTCATATGTTCTTTTTCTTTTTTAATTTAATTTTATTTAGAAGTCATGGCTTCACACACTCAAGACAAGCACTCTGCCCTTGAGCTATCTCCCCAGCCTCCTCACTTACAGTACTCAGAATTCGCTGCCCAAAGCACCAACCTCCCACGGAGGGGGGGGGGAGCACAGAATGAAATCCTCAGCTCTTTAGCATCATCTTTGAGTGCAGCTAAGGCCAAGTGCAGGCAGAATGCACCAGGGACTGAGTAGTTAAGATGTCTTACCTGTTGACTTTCTTCCTTAAGGAGCACTAATACTCTGGCCACCTCACCTCCCAGGTAAACTAGCCAAATTTCTTTTTACTCTCTCATCAGTTCCTCTCCAATAACACTTAGTGTAGCAGTTAGCTGCCTCTAACTGTTATGTGAAAGGAGACTGGGTGTGTGTGGGGGGTCTTCCCTCTCTGTTACAATAGGAGGAGACTGGGTGTGTGTGGGGGGTCTTCCCTCTCTGTTACAATAGGAGGAGACTGGGTGTGTGTGGGGGGTCTTCCCTCTCTGTTACAATAGGAGGAGACTGGGTGTGTGTGGGGGGTCTTCCCTCTCTGTTACAATAGGAGGAGACTTGAGGGGTTAGCGGCTTCTCTTGCTTGCTAATGTGAGTGATAACAAACAAAACCAGGCCTCCCTACACTTTGCATTGTGATCCCATCTCTATTTTTTCTCATTTATAAGCAGTGATGTAGAGGACCATTTATTGTCCTGGTGAAACACAGAAGCTATTAAAAACTCTATCACCATGAAAAATTGTATGAGCTATCAGCCATGCTGAAATATTGCTCAACTGAAATGTCAAGCATGTTCTATGTCTATGCCAGATACATCCCAGTGCAAACAGTGTGATTTAAAGGGTATGATTAAGCAGGGCATGTGAGAACAAACTTGTCATCGCAGCACTTGGGAGGCAGAGGTATAAGGACCAGAATTCAAGGCCATTTTCAGCTATATAGGTGATTTTGAAACTGGCCTGGATTACATTAGACCTTGCCTCAAAACAACTATAAAATACCAAAATAAATGAATGCATGCATGCATGAATAAACAAATGAATAAATAAGAAAAAGAAAAAGGTGATTAAAATAAGTGGGGATTGTGAGCATAGCTCACATTTGTTTAGTGTGTGCAAGGGCGTGGATTCAGTCTCCAAGACGAATGACAAAAAGGTTCTGAATTGTATTCTGCTTATATCAGGCTGACTCAATGAGGATAACTCTTTCTTTACATACATAATGTTTGATTCCTCTTAGTAGAAGTTGGAATTTGCTGACTGTATGCGCTGGAGCTCTTTCTTTCTTTCTCTCTCTCTTTCTTTCTCTCTCTCTCTTTCTTTCTCTCTCTCCCTCCCTCCCTCCCTCCCTCCCTCCCTCCCTCCTTCCTTCCTTCCTTCCTTCCTTTCTTCCTTCCTTCCTTCTCCTCCTCCTTTTTCTTCTTCTTCCTCTTCTTCTTCTTCTTTTTTTAAGATTTATTTATTTTTATGTATATGAATGCTCTGTTTTCACACACACCAGAAAAGGAAATCAGATTCCATTACAGATGGTCATGAGCCACCATGTGGTTGCTGGTAATTGAACTCAGGACCTCTGGAAGAGCAGTCAGTGCTCTTAACCGCTGAGCCACCTCTCCAGCCCCCCTTTTCTTCTTCTTTAAATCAGAAAGCACACTGACACTCCTTTGCTTACTGGTTGACAGAAGGGAGATGGGGTGATTGACAGAGAAGAACTGTATGAAGCTTGTGACCAGGCCAACCTGCATCTAGACAAGATACTCCTGGATCATCTGTTTGACTACTGTGATGTGGATCAGGATGGCCTGATTAACTACCTGGAATTTGCCAATTTCCTTACCTGGAAAGACAGAGTACCTCTCACAGAGTTTGAGAAGAGGGTCATTATTAAAGGTATTTAATCTTAAAAGTTTATTGAATTTTTAAGTAGATTTTATATTTCATATTTTTTAGGATCTCAACCATCTTATGTGTCCTAGTTAGCATCAACAGTCAATCTGACATAGCCCAGGGTCATCTGAAGGAGACTTAACTGGCAGATTGCCCAGATCAGATTCTGTGAGAGATTTTCTTGAGTAATGATTCATATAGGAAGATCTAGTCCACTGAGGCAAGACTCAGTCCATTGTGGACAGCATCATCTCTAGGTAGGTGGGTCTGGTCTGTATAAGATAACTGAGCAGTTGGAGAGATGGCTCAATGATTAAGAGTGTTTACTGCTCTTGCAGAGGAGCCAGGTTCAATTCCCTCCATTCACATCAGGTTGCTCACAGCTGCATATAACTCTAGTTCCAGAGGATTTACTGCTGTCTGTCTTCCACAGGCACCTGCATGAATGTGGTGCACTTTAATTCATGCAGCCTCATGCACATACATATAAATAAAAATAATAAATATTTTTAAAAAAAGGTAGCTGAGCATGAGCAAGAGAAAACAATAAAAAATGTTCCTTCATAGTTTCTGGTTCCATTTCACGCTCTAAATTCCCTCAATGGTGAATTGAGACCTGATGTAAGCCAAATAAACACTTTCCTTCCCCAAGGTGCTTCTGGCCATGATACTTATCACAGCAACATAAAGGGAATTAGAATAGTATGCATATATGCTTGTTTGTGTGGAGGATGTATATGGAATGGAAGGAAAGAAGTTGGTAGCACTCAGGATGATGGAAATATGTGGCTGAGTAGCAGGGCAACAATGAGTCTTGCCCCTTCCCTTTAAATTAGGTGTGAGGTTTGTTAGTGAACATGATTGTTGGGATGGGCCCTCACTAACCCAGGGACAGCTATTGGGGATATTTTTGATTCCTTTGCCTAGGGAGACACCTTCTTAGCTGCTATATCTTCAAATTCAATGGCATTGAACTTGGGGAGACCCCACTTCTTTGACATATGGATCATCTGGTGGCCAAGGAATGTGAATGTGGCCATCAACAGGACTTCAGTCACATGGTTTTTATTCTTCAACTTAGTACAGAGAGAAATGGTGCCTTCGTAATGTGAATCCTGGCCACTGTGCCAGGGCTTCCTAAAGGTACCCCCACATACCTTTCCTGAGCCTAGAGTGCAGATAACATGGTATCAGGGATATGATGATTCTCCCAGAAGAGTGTCTTAAAGATCCCTTAGGGCCATTGACATAAACAACAGGCTGTTCGTACTCCCAAGAATGCTGCTATTCGTAGCCATTGTAGGTTGGAGCCACGAGGAGAGGAACCCAATTGACTTACTTATGGTAACAGAGAAAACTTACTTTAAAAAAGTTTTAATTAGCATATATTAATTATACACCATGACAGATTTTATTGTGATATTTCATACATGAATATTTAATGATATTTATCTGTTACCATTTCTTGCCGCTTCATTACTTTCACTAACTCCTCTTTTTCCAACCAGAGGCTCACTTTTCAGTGTATGGTTTTGTTTCATTTGATATTTAAAAATTAAAAGTAAATTACTTAGAATCTCGAAATTTAATAGTGCCTCATGAAGAGGTTTGAAACCCCCATCTTAGTTACTTCTCCACATTCAAGAAATTAAGAATATTCAGTTTTTAAATTTTTATGTAGAGGCTGGAGAGATGGCTCAGTCATTAAGAACACTGGGTGTCTTTCAGGGGACCTGAGTTCAATTTCTAGCATTTACAGGCTCACAACTTTTTGTAACTTCAGTTCTGGGGCGTCTGACACTATTTTCTGGTCTCCACAGGCACCAAGCATGCATGTGGTACACAGATATACACGTAGGCAAAACATCCATATGCATACAATAACGAAAATAAACAATATTTTTTGCACAAAAAATTAAATGTGGTGGCATACAACTGTTTTCCCACTGAGGAGAGCAGAGGTAGGAGAATTATGAGTTTTAGGCTGGTCTGAGTTATGTAGAGACCCTGTCTTAAAAATATCCCCAAACCAAGTCTTTCAAAAGCAGAAATTCCACAAAAATAACAAGTTATATTTTTTTTTTTTTGTTTGTTTGGTTTTTCAAGACACAGTTTCTTTGTATAACTTTGGCTATCCTAGAACTAACTCTGTAGAACAGACTGTCCTTGAACTCACAGAGCTCTGCCTCCTTAGTGCTGGGGTTAAAGATGTACCGCCACTCGTGGCTAACATTATAGTCTTAACTTTAATTTTTCGTGTATTGGGAATTGAACCAAAAGCCTTCAGCACTGTAGAAAAGCACTCTGTCACTGAGTTTCTCTTTTTACTTTTTTTTTTTTTTTTTTTTTTTTTTGAGAAGAGTCTCACAAGCTTGCCTAGACTTGCTAAGTAAATCAGGCAGGTTTTGAATTTCTAATCTTCCTGTTTCAGCCTGAGTATCTAAGATTGCATATCTGTGCTATCAGGCCTGGTGATCTTTACCTTTGATTAAAATATTTTCATGTTTATATGTTATCTTCCTGAATCACTAAAAATATATAGGTATATATGTAAATATGTATATGTATGTATGTGTATATATATTTTAAAATTATCTATTTATGTATTTAATAGTATATTTATGATGTTTTGCCTGTATGTACACCTGCACTCCAGAAGAGGGCACCAGATCTTATAGATGATTATGAGCTACCTTGTGGTTACCTGGAATTGAACTTTGGGCCCCTGGAACAGCAGCCATTGCTCTTAACCTCTAAGCCATCTCTCCAGCCCTCATATATTTATTTTTGAGATGTTTTCTAAATATAGCCCTGGTTGGCTTGGAACTCAATTCTAGATCAGGCCAGACCATGAATTCTCTAGTGATCATTCTGTTTTTGTCTTCCAGATGCTGAGATTATAGGTTTTCATCTTTCCCACCCCCACATCCTGCACTTCTTATTATTTATTTATGCTTTGTTGGTCATGCTGTATTCCCCTTGCTGGTCTAGAACTCAGTCTCTGGAGTATAGGGATTGTAGGTATGTTCTGGCATGCCTGGATTATGTATAGAATTAATTAATCCTTTTTCACCAAATATTTATTTATTCACTTTAAATTCTGATTGCAGTCCACTTATCTCTCCCCAGTACCCCCTTGTATACTCCACCCTCCATTCTACCCTCTCCATCTCCTCAGAGAAGGGGGTTGTTCTCCCATGGGTTACCAACTCTGGCAAATTAAGTCACTGCATAATTAGGTGCCTCCTCTTCCACTGAGGCCAGAAAAGGCAGCCCAGTTAGGGGAATGGGATTCAACGGCAGGCCTCAGTGTCAGAGAGAACATCACATAGGGAAGGCGAATTTTGGGTCGAAGGTTTTGTTGGTGGCATGGTATCTTTATCTGTTCACTGGAAGTCCTTCCTAGCTATGGGAGGTATCTACATTAGCCTCCATAGCCAGCGCTGGGAGTCTTAGCTAGGATGGTCCCCATAGACTTCTTGGGGCCTCTGTATCCCAGGCCTCTGGCAATTTCCTGAGATGTCGTCCACCTCTGACTTCCATTCTTTCATCTGGCCTCTCTCCCCAACTCTCCCTACTCCTAATTTCTTCCCCATCCCTTCTCCTACTCAAGTCTCTCTTTCCATCCACTCCATTGCCTATTCTATTTACCTTTCTGAGTGGAATTCAAGCATCTTCCCTTGGTTCCCTCCTTCTTCCTCTTTTGCTTTAAGACAAGATCTGACTGTGTTATCTGTGTTATCCGTATTTAACCCTAAAGTCATAGCACTCCTGCACCAGCCCTGCAGTGCTGTGGGATTACAGCCTGTGTCACCAGGAGCCATGTTTTCAGTGGGGTTCTGTGGAAGTGGGCAGTGGTGGAGGGGTGTGGGAGAGTTGAGATAAACTGAACTGACCTTCCTTGTCTTCACTTCCTCTGCTGTCAGTGGATTTTCTGAAGATTTTATTTTTCAGATTTTAGGCCACAAATTTAAGCTGGTGGCTGGCTGGTTCTAAATGGACTCAGAAATGTTTTAAACAGGTTGGGTGGAGTTTCTTCCCTCCCTCCTTGTCTCCCTTCTTTGTCTTCTTCATTTCTTTTTTTTAATTTTTTAATTTTTTTTTCCTTTTTTTTTTTTTCTTCTTGTTTTTTGATTTTGCTTTTGAGACAAGGCTGTTCTTTCTTCCAGGCTGTCGTGGAACATGTCACCTCCCTGCTGAGATTACCAGTCTATGGCTCTAGGCCCAGGCTTGCCATCAATTTTATATTCTACATTCTGCCTAGGTCTGGCTTTTGGGGACAGGAAAACGCACTGTAAGATTGCCTTTAACTTTTATGGTCAATGACTTCATATTGTGCAGTTTTCTACTGTTAGGTCTCTCTCTCCCTCTTTTTCCACCCCCTTTCTCTTTCTCTCTTCCCTCCCTCCCCTCTCCTCCCTCATGTGGCTGGGTAAAGGCTCTGAAGCTTTCAAGGCAAGCTAGCCCCCAACTAGATCTGTGAGGAACAGTCCCTTGGAGCTCTTGTTTGAAACCATTGCATGGGTTTCCTCAGCATTCTTTTGTGGCCTTGGAAATACCACAGTGCCCTCAAGTGGTATCTGTGGAATAGCTCCCGCTTTGAAGACAGGCTTCCTGAAGTGACTTACAAAGTCAGCCTGCAATTTCAGTAATGTCTCACTTTTTCCCACCCTTTGTTGGTGGGCTTGGTCCCAGGACCTGGTGAATGCTAACTGCTCGTGCTTCCACTGAGCCGCCCATAGCTTTGGGTTTTTCTTTGAACACTAACTTGTAGGGATTTACTTAGAGATGCAGGACCCAAGCTCACAGTGTGATCTTATCCCTTCTCTGGATAAGGCATGCTCTGCCCTCGCAGTATTTGTGAGATGATCTTTTTAACTTTTCCACAATGGGGGTACAGAGATGGCTTGGTGATACAGAGCAAGCCATCTTGCTGCTCATGCAGAGGACCTAGGTTGGTTCCCAGAACCCACATTATGGCTTACAACCGTCAGTCATTCCAGTATCAGGAGATCTGATGTCCTCTCTGGTTTTTGAAAACACCCGTCCCACACCTGATGTACATACACAAACATGGGCAAAACCAAAAACACAAAACTCTCTAAAAAATATTTTTAACATTTATTTAGTGTGTGTGTGTGTTCACAATGTGTCACAGCACATACGTGGAGATCAGAGGAACAACATGGAGCAGTTAAGTCTGTCTTTTCACCATGTGAATCCCAGAGATTGAACTCAGGTTGCCAGGCTTGGTGGCCAGTACCTCTACCCACTGAAGTCATCTCCCAGGCTCATATGTGGAATGCCAACTCCAAGTATGTCTTTCATTTTCATCTAGCACTCAGTCTTGGGGAAAACGGTGTAGTTCAAGATAAATAGGAGGCTGAGCTCTAATTGAAGAGAGAGCTGGGGAGAACTGAGGAGTTCAGTGGTGGAACACTTACCTAGCTTCCAAAAGGCCCCGGGTTCTACTATGGCACTGGAAGAAAAAAATTAAAGGGTTCTCTACTTTTGGTTCTGAAACTGGAAAGATTTCCACAGAATAACATAAATAGAATAACAGAAAGTGGTACTAGGCCACACTGAGATCACACTTGACATTGGCCTGAATGTGGAGTCTTGGCCCTCAGAGTTCTTCACAGATGCTCACTTCCACTGTCAGGAAGAAGCTACACAGTAAGTGAATCTTTAAAAACATTACGTTTACTATTATTGTGTGAGTATGTATGTGGATGCACACGTCACAGTGCTCATGTAAAGGTCAGAGAAGAATGTGAGGGACTCTGTTCTTTCCTTCTACCCTATGTGCCCCAGGTCTCTAATTTAGGTTGTCAGGCTTGGTGGCAAGTGCCTTTACCTGTGGAGCCACCTTACATGTCCAAATAATCCAGCTTGTTACAGAACAGCAAGCACCAACAAGTGACATCTTCCTGTACTTTCTCACCCAGTCTTTCTGTTTGTTTGTTTGTTTTTTTTTTTTTATTGTGTTTTTCCTCCCAAGATAGAAAATCAGAATGTGAAAACATTATTGAGACAAGCATGGGAGAGGATAAAGCAGATCTTCTGATAAAGCCTGAAGATATTGTCCCAAGAGAACCAGGAAGTTCAGAAGAGACTCTCCGGATGCTCCTGAGACCAAGTGACAAAGTTTCTGACTACTATAAGACAACTTCTTCTGAGATCGATGCTGTTGTTGGAGCTGTCCCTTCTGTATGTAAGCATGCCGCATTCCTAGTCAAGTCGAGCAATCAGCACACCTGGAAGGTGCAGTGTTCAGAGTGTGTCCTTGCACTGTCCCTAGCCTCTCTCTGCAGCACAGGATAAGTTTCTCAAGGCCTCAGACCTTAAGTTTAACTGTGTATTGTAACTATTTTGGGGTCTCACAGATAAGTTTTACTGACCTGTTGATAATAGGTCAAGTAAAAAAGTAATTCTATATCAATAAAATTGAGACTTTCATGGACGAGAATGTTGGATGCTTCCCTAAGTAGAACTTGGGCTTCCGGGTTTCTCTCCTGCCCTTGGAACCACGGTTCATCCTGCTGTGCTTGGCACACTCTTCTTTTATATAACCTTTGGATTTTACACGTAAGGGTAAGCACATTGTTGTTTAGAGTAGTTACATTTCACATGCCCAGTGGTCACGTGTGACTGATGGCTACTGATATACAGCTGGGTTTCAGGGTTTCTTTTTCTCCCTCATTGATGACCTAGGTTACCCCATATGTGGTGTTCCAAGCATTCGATCTGATATTCCTGCTCCCCGGATTCGTCGAGTCAGTGATGTAAATAATTATGGTGAAGATGGCAATGCTTACTCACTGCTGTACCCCTCCATCTTCTCCCAGAAAAATATATTTGAGAGAGACTTCTTCAAGACCAGATCAAAGGAAGAGGTACGGAAATCACCTCAAATTTCAATCCCATGCAAATATACAAAAACAGAATTAAAAAAATTTTTTTTATTAATTACACTTTATTCATTTTGTATCCCCCCATAAGCCCCTCCCTCCTCCCCTCCTGATCCCACCCTCCCTCCCCTTTCTGCATGCATGCCCCTCCCCAAGTCCACTGATAGGGGAGGTCTTCTTTTTCTTCCTTCTGATCCTAGTCAATTAGGTCTCATCAGGAGTGGCTGCATTGTCTTCTTCTGTGGCCTGGTAATGCTGCTTCCCCCTCAGGGGGAGGTAATTAAAGAGCAGGCCAATCAGTTCATGTCAGAGACAGTCCCTGTTCCTATTACAATGGAACCCACTTGGATACTGAACTGCCATGGGCTACATCTGTGCAGGGGTCTTAGGTTATCTCCATGCATCATCCTTGGTTGGAGTATCAGTCTCAGGAAAGACCCCTGTGCTCAGATTTTTTGGTTCTGTTGCTCTCCTTGTAGAGTTCCTGTCCTCTCCAGATCTTACTGTTTCCCACTTTTTTCCTAAAATTGCCTGCACTCTGCCCAAAGGTTGGTCATAAGTCTCAGCATACTTACTTAGTTTTTAAAGTGCAAAACTAAAAACACAAATCTTGGTATGGCCTTAAATTAATTGTTTTTAGATTTCAGATATATTAACTAACATTGGCGTCAATCTTTCTGAAGAAGAATTTGAAAATGTATGGAATCTTGCATCAAAAAAACACCGGAAAGGAGAAGTTTCTGTGGAGACCATCAGGAACGTTCTAGATGAGTTGCAGCATATGGACAGAGTCAAGTGTAAAACAGCCATGTAATATTTTGGGAACTTACATATTTAAGCAAAAGAGATTAAATCTGTGTTCATATGAAATGTTCTGGTTTTGCTGTTATGTTGGAACTTGACTTTTTGATGTAACTCATGTGCCTGTGTATAGGACTAATAAGTTAGATCTTGTGAACTTCATCTTCTTGTGAGTTCTAAAGCATCTGACTTGACAAGTGCTAAGAAGAGCCTTCCACCTCACCGTGGTCACAGCTTAGAATGATGCTGAAACTTGATGTTTGGCAGGGTAAGAATTTCACCTCTTTTATTACATCTGAATTTTTGTCTGTGATGCCAAGTTCGTACAATTTTGCCTGCAATGCTTTGTTACTGTGTTTAGGCTCTGATATGAAAAGATGCCTGCGTAGGGTGACTTTCTGGCTAAGCCTAGGTTACCAAATGAGACACTGTTTCAAAAACAAAAACAGAAAAAAAATTTGTAGTAACTTAAGAACTACAGAGAACTCACAAAAGTAGTATCCAGTAGTATACAGCGGTGTGCGAGAATTTGTCCTTCGCGGCTGACAAAAGTAAAAAGAGAGAGCCTCTCTTTCCAGGATTGGAGTCATTGGTAGCTTAATAGTTAGTGAGGTCATTCTATTAAATAAAACAGCAGATACTGTCACCTTCACCTCTGCTCCAGTAGTTACAAATTTATCAGACCACCCGTAAAGCTGCTTATGTGTCTGTTGCTCATATTTCCATCCACCTGTCCATGCATGTGTCAGAACAAGTTGCATATATTGTACTTCACTTCTCAATACAAACAACAAAACAAAACAAAAGGTCAATGGTCTCTGATCTTCCCCCACCTTACCTCTTCACTTCCCTCCCCAAGGTGTTGGTTCTAACCCAGGAGCTTTTGTACACCCAAATTGCTAATGACCATAGGACCAACGCCCCCAGCTCTCAAAGTGGAAGTCTCAAAATCAGGAAAACTTTGATGTGCTAGTCAGGGTTCCCTCTTTATTATGGAGAAAGGGGATTTATTAGGATGACTTAGGTGCTGCAGTCCAGTTAATCCAACAATGGATAGCTGTACACAGAAAGTCCTAGAGTCCAGTAGCTGATCAGTCCACAAGGCTGGGTGTCTCAGCTGATTTTAGTTTACACTTGCAATCCAGAATTCAGCAGAAGGTGTGGACTTGCTGGCAAGATGAGAAAGGGCAGGCAAAGAACAAAGGCTTCCTTCTTCCATGTTTGTATATAGGCTTCTATCTGAAGGTGTGGCTTAGACATAAGGTGTGTCTTTCTGACTCAGATCTAGATTAAAGGGATGTGTTTTCCTACATCAAAGGTCCAGATTCGAAGTGGATCTATCAACTTCAAATTATTTTTCAGATTATAATATAATTACATTATTCCTTCCCTTTCCTTTCTTCCTCTTAAATCCTCCTATATACCCCTCCTTGCTCTTTTTCAAATTTGTGGCCTCTTTTTTCATTGGTAGTTGTTACATGCACATATGTATATATATATGTTCCTAAATATGACCTGTTCAGTCTGTATAAAGCTACTTGTGTGCATGTTTTCAGGGCTGACCAGTTGGTATTGGATAAACAACTGATGTGCTGTTCTTCCCTGGGGAGGACTTCTCCCGCTCTGGGCATCTTAGGGGCCTGTAGATTTTCGTGTGGGATTGAAGACTTGTGGTCATCTTTAGCATGTATATTGCTGTCTATGTCTGTTGTTATTGTTCAGCTCATGATAAGCACAGGACTTTAAATATTGGCAATACTGTTAGGCTGTTGAGAGAGTAAGACTGAGAAGTTGAATTGCTAGCCTGTGGCTGCAAGTAGATCTTCCCATCATAAGGTGAGTGGAAAGTAAAGAGATGAAGCAGAGCTCATGGATTCTGAGGACAGCAGGCGTTGTCTTCTGAATTACAATGCCATTGTAAATCGCCTCTCTTAACTTTTATTAGCTAGCTCTACTTTTGTATATTTTAGCTGTACAAAACAATTTTTATCTTTTGTTAAACTTAATAACACTTAATTAACAATTTGTTATTCAATCGTTTTGAACTGTAATTTGTCACAGGTGATAAAAAATGTACTAGGACATTCATGTTTATCTACTGGATTATGGTTAAAACCATTAAAGCAAAATCTTGTGGCTGAGGAGATAGCTCAGCCAAGCAAGCACAAGGAACTGAGTTCAATCACCAGCAGGTATATTGTTCTGTGTATTTGTAAACCTAGTGCTGGGGAAGGGGAGACAAGCAGAACCTTGAGGCTTATTGTCAACTTAATCAGTAAGCTTCAGGTCCTAGAAAGTGACATTGCCTCAAAAATAGGGTAGATACCTGAGGAATGGCAGTTGAGTTGACCTGGTCTCCACATATATTTATACGTATGTGCCTCTCTCTCTCTCAAGCCAAGGTCTTACTCTGTAGCATAGGCTAGCTTGGAACTCACCATATACTGAAGGTTTACCTTGACCACACAGGAATCCTCCTGCCTTTGCTCTGGGGTGCTGATATTAGAGACATGGACCACCATATTCAACTTTCTTCTTTTTATTAAAAAGTTATCAGGTCTGGCCTGACACCTTACTGGGTAAAGGCACTGATGTGCAAGACTGGAGACTTGATCCTGATTTTTGGAACCTATGTAAAGGTGAAGGGAGAGAACTCACTCCATAAAGTTGTCCTCCATATGTGGACCATGGCATGTGTGGCATCACAATATGTGCATGCGACACACACACACACACACACACACACACACATTTTAAATGTGGTTGCTCACACCTGTGAAACAGGAGGATTGAGTCCATGGGCTGAATAAACATCCTGTTTCAACAAAATGGAACAAAGTGATACAAAACCTTACCGCCCTCTTTCCTCTTTCCTTCCCTCATTCCCTTTCTTCCTACCTTCCATCCTTTCTTCTTCCCTTTCTTCCTTTTCCGTTTTTTCTTTCTTTCTTTCTTTCTTTATGGAGAACTGGTTTTACGTAGCCCAGAATGGCTTTGAACTTGCCATGTAATAAGGGTGACCTTGAACTTCTCATGTTCCTGGAATTGCAGGTGTGTTCCACGTACCAGGATCCCATCCTTTGTTCTTGACTATCTTCCTATGTAGCCATTCCTGGCCTTAAACTCATGATCCTCCTGTCTCAGTCTCATGAGTATGTTTTCATGCCAGGCTACAGTGAGTCCGATAAAATCTTGGCAACTTACAATGATCTGATGTTGCTGCTGGTTATAGGGTAACTGGAACTTACAGTTAAGCTGTAGCTGGTGCTACAGAGTTTGAATCTACCGGGGAAGATCAAAGACTCGATTTAGATTGTAATTAGCTTATTTTTTATGGAAGGTGCAGCTGACCTTAGTTCCATGGCTAGATTGGGAACTTCGGCACAGTTACATGGGGAGGCATTTAAAGGCAGGTCACGGTTACTTTCTCCTGTGGAATTTACAGCTGTGTGAAGATCTGCCTCCCTCCCCTATTCATAGCAACAAGTGGAGTTTACAGAAACTAGAGCAAGTGTTTAACCATTTCATAATTTCTTACAATTTTGTAGAGCGCCCAAGGAGTCAGCATTGCTAGGAGCTTGTCTTTTAGGCATTTAGAATGGCTGCCTAGCCCAAAATGGAGTTTTCCTTAGCTGTCACACTGGCAGTGCCTAGAGGCTCTTTCTGTTGGTTGGAGAACTGTTTGCTGTTGGCTGGCAGATGTTTGGCCAGAAATTCCTCCATGCCTCCTGGGTTGTTTACTAATATCCTATCAATTATAAGTTTCTTTGGTGAAGGCCAGTATCTTTGCTCTTGCTGATGTCTTATGTTTGCAGATGCAAGTTTGAAGAAACAGTCTTTGACCTCTGAATCAAGCTAACATGAACTGCAGCCATATTTGACCAATGGCCTGATGAAAATTAGCCTCCATGCACTCTTGGACTACCGATGTGAGACACTTTTTTTTGGGTGTGTGTGGTTTTTTTTAATTTTATTTTTTATTATTACTTACATTTTATTAACTCTGTATCCCAGCTGTATCCTGCTTCCTCATTCCCTCCCAAACCCTTCTTCCCTCCCTCATCTCCTCCCTGCCCCTTTCCAAGTCCACTGATTGGGGAGGACCTCCTCCCATTTCATCTGACCCTGTTTTATCAGGTATCTTCAGGACTGGCTGCAAAGTCCTCCTCTGTGGCCTAGCAGGACTGCTCCTCCCTTTGGGGGTGGGGAGGTCAAAGAGCCAGCCATTGAGATCCTGTTAGAAATAGTCTTTGTTCCCCTTACTATGGGAAACCAATTGGTTACTGACCTACCACTGGCTTCATCTAAGCAGAGGTTCCAGGTTATATCCATATATGGTCCTTGGTGGAGTGTCATTCTCAGAAAAGACCCTTGTGCCCATATATATTTGGTCCTTGTGGAGCTCCTATCCTTTCCATGTCATACTAACTCCCCCTTCTTTCATATGATTCCCTGCACTCTGCTGCAGGTTTGGTTATGAATCTTAGTATCTGCTTTGATACATTGCTAGGTAGAGTCTCTCAGGGGCCCTCTGCGGTAGGCTCCTGTCCTGTTACTTGTTTTCTCCTATGTCCACTACACATCTCATTTGTCTTTCTAAGTGAGGATTGATTGATTTATCTCGTGTCTGCTTTCTTGTTTATCTTCTTTAGGTGTATAGACTTCATTATGTTTATCATATCTTATAGGTCTATATAAGTGAGTATATACCATGTGTGTCTTTCTCCTCTGGGATACCTCACTCAGAATAATCTTTTCTAGATCCCACCATTTGCCTGCAAATTTCATGATTTCCTCCTTTTTGATTACTGAATAGTATTCCATTGTATAAAAATACCACAATTTCTGTATCCATTGCTCCGTTGATGGACATCTGGGTTGTTTCCAGGTTCTGACTATTACAAATAAAGCTGCTACAAACATGGTTGAGCAAATGTTCTTGTTGTGTACTTGAGTAATTTTGGGTATATGCCTAGGAGTGGTATAGCTGGATCTTAAGGAAGCACTATTCCTAATTGTCTGAGAAAGCACCAGATTGACTTTCATAGTGGTTGTACCAGTTTACATTCCCACCAGCAATGGAGGAGGGTTCCCCTTTCTCCACAACCTCTCCAGCATGTGTTGTCACTTGAGTTATTCATCTTAGCCATTCTGATAGGTGTAAGGTGAAATCTCAGGGTTGTTTTGATTTGCATTTCCCTGATGGCTAAGGATGCTGAGTGTCTCTTTAAGTGTTTCTCTGCCATTCTATATTCCTCTACAGAGAATTCTCAGTTTAGCTTTGTACCCCATTTTTTAATTGGGTTACTTGATTCATTGCTTTTTAACTTCTTTAGTTCTTTATATATTCTGGATATTAGCCCTCTGTCAGATATAGGGTTGGTGAAGATCCTTTCCCAGTCTGCTGGCTGTTGTTTTGTTCTGACAAGAGGAGACACTTTTTTTTTTTTTTTTTGAGTGCATACTGACTTAGGCTGTGACAAGGCATATAGTGCTAGGACTTTGATTTTTTTTTCTAACAGAATATGAACATCTTGTGACTCCTGCTTTTTTGCCTTTGAATTAATAAAGAAAAGAAAACCACAACTTCAATCAAGCTTTATGCCTCAATGATTTCTAACTCATCATTCAGTTCTTTTCCTACTATTTTCTGCAATGATACATTCTTTTCAAATTGTATTTATTCTTATACATAGCACTGATTTCTTGATTTTAATTGTAGCCAATCACAGTCTCCAGCATGACACATTCTGCTAGTTCCATGCTTCACTTATTCTAACTGCAGAACAGTAATAATTTTGGTTCAATAATCAGACCCCTCCTGGGAGCAAACTGGGATTATTGGATGTGAATAATACATCTGCTATTCTCTGGGTTTATGACTTTGAAAAGACATTTAACCTTAAGAGCTGTGACCTTTCAAAATGGAGATAACACTAACTATTTAATCAATTTTAAAGTTTGTTTTGATGTTTGGAGGAAGGTGTGTTAAGCACCCAGCATTGTTTTAGCTCAATACAATTTAATCAGAAGAGATCTTGTAGACAGCACTGTGTTTTCTGTTTGCTAATGCAGCCCCTGACTTCTTGGCTCTCTTTTATCCCTATCATTCTTATTTTATTAGCAGATGTCTGTTGATGAGTCAGATAAATTTGACCGTTCTCACTGTTTTACTGCTTGGCTTGTCCTAGATTTTAAAATCAACTTTTTATTTTAGTATATACTTTCTGTTACTATTTAATTTTTTATTCCATTTATTTGTTATTTATTTGTCTCTCTCTCTCTCTCTCTGTGTGTGTGTGTGTGTGTGTGTGTGTACCTGTCTGAATGTTAGAGGACAGCTTGGGGAGTCATTTCTCTCTTTCCATGACTATAGGTCATAGAGATTAAACTCAAATCACCAGTTTTGGCATCTAATGCCTTTACTCTCTGAGACATTTCACTGACCCCCAATTAATATTTTAATGGATTTAAACAAAAGGCAAATAGGGTTAGAGATGGAGTTTGGTTGCTAGGTTCACATACTTACTTTTGAGACAGAATTTCAGGCAGCTCAGGCTGACTTTCAATCTGTTATGCAGCCACGCCTGACCCGAACCTCTGCGCTTTCTGCCTCCACCTCTTTTAAAACTACTTATTATTTATTTTATGTATGTCTGTGTTGCATACTCATTTAGTGCCCTCAGAAGTCAGAAGAGGGCATCAGATCCCCTGAAACTGGAGTTACAGGGAGTTGTGGGCTGCCATGCGGGCACTGGGAACTGAACCTAGGTCCTCTGCAAGAGCAGCCAGTACTCTTGCATGCTGAACCATCTTTCAAGCTTGCCTATCCATTTCTTAAGTAGTAGTTCAAAAACTAATTTTGCACTGTATTTCCAGACATATGTGTTTTTTTTCCTATGAACTTACTTAGTTCCTCCTGTACCTTCACAAGATGATCCTTCTGTAAGTGATCTTATCTCTATAGTACAATTTTCCTGACATAGTATAAATGAGACTGATCTAGCCCATTATTCATATTATTGTAGTTTGTAAAAAAAATTGTGGGATAATTAAGAGAAAATATTCTGATTAAACAGTAATAATCTCAGAGGACTGGAAGAATAAAGAATTTATTCATGTCAAATCTCCACTAAGCTATTTATCAACCTGCATAAAACTTAACTGTAAAAGTAGTTAAACCTTCTCTTTTCTTCCATGTGTCCACTGGGGAATTGGTGATTACTTCTGAATTTAAGAATTTTTTAGTATCAGCAGACATTTAGAGAGTCCTTAGCCATGTGAAGAGTTGAGAAGGAAGGAAATGTCACCTGGAGGCAAATAAAGATGAGACCTGACAAAGCAGATACTTGTCTCTGGCAATCTTGACAATGGCTGCTCTGATGCCTACAGAGGCAGTCACTGTTTCAAGCAAATAGGCAAACGAAAGATAATTTGTGTTCAGAGAAAATAAGAAAGTAAGCACAGAACAAACTCAATACACTTTTAAGAGGGAAGACAATGGCTCCCATATGTTTTTCCAGAAGTGTTAGAGTCTGCTTGGTGTGGGAAGGAATCTGAACACCAGGGAGAAGGAAGTTGTAATACGGGAACTCCAGAAGAGTCTGGGGATGGGTAAAGGTCCTGGGCTGCAAGGGATAGAGACAGAGGAGGCGGATGGTATCAAACATTCACTATCTGAGAGCAGGTAAAAATGAGAATAAAAGAGCGTGAGGAAGAAATGCATGTCTCAGTGGGTAGCATTTTGCCCAGAAAAATGAAACAGACTTTCAGACCTCTCCTGTTTGTGATCTTGCAGATGGCCACCCAGTTTTGGTTGTTTGTTTATTTTCTTACTGTTTTTTGAGACAAGGTCTTTTGTAGCCCAGGTTGGCCATGAACTGGATGTATAGCCAAGGATAACCTAAAACCACTATTCTCCTGGCTTCTGTCTCTCAAGTGCCAGCATTACAGATTTGAGCCACCATGCCCATTTCATTTATTTTCTTCACAGGCATCTGTTAGATTTGAAGAAGTGATTTTTTTTAGGGATGGCATTTTGCCTGCAGATGGTAGAAAGGAGGGTCAAAGGAACTAAGTTTACACAAAGGACGGCACTGCAGCGATGTTCCGTGGAGACAAAGATGGGTAAGGAGAAAATTCATAAGATGACACTGAGTGGAGTGGCTGTGGGCCATCCCAGTGAAGCAGAACAGTTTGAAGAAGGACTATGAGATAAATAAAAGCTAAAAAGAAAGTCATTTGACTAAAGACCTTGCAAATAAGTTTCTGGGGGTGGAATTGTTGTTAGTTATTACAACCAATAGTTGATGCTCATTACACTGTTTCTGACATGACAAGGAGATGAATTCATGAAGGATTGATGGATGTTGATATGACCCAATCAACTATTGCCAGGAGAGAGATTAGGAAAGGAGAGAGATGGAGAGAGAAGGGGAGAAAGTAATAAAGGGAGGAAAGAAAAGGATGAGAAGGAAAAGGTAGAGAGAAGGAGGAAGGAGAGGGAAAGACAGATATCCGGACCCAGAATTCATATTAAATTAAAATTATGATGAAATATAATATGACTTTAGAAAATACATATACATAAGTTTTGTCGTGTGATATGCAACCCCTTAACCCACAGATAAACTTCTCGACTTGCTGAATATTAAAATAACTCCAAATCCAAAACATTTAATCCACAGGTAGAGTTACTATAGGTTTCCTTATTGTCCCTCACTTCCTCCTCCCATCACTGCCTGCCTCTGTCTCTCTCTGCTTCCTTCTATATGTATCTATCTATTTTGGTTACATATCTTTTTTTTTTTTTTTTAAATTCACTTCTCTGAATGGAGGGCCAAAGAGAAGTGTTTCTTCATTTCTAACAGTAGAGGGCACCCTAGCATTTCCAAACTTACCTGTCAACCTTCGCTGACTGTACAGAATGGATGCAGTCAGCTCAATTTTGCTTTCTGATAAAAAGAGAGTGCTTAAACTGGAGGAAGGAGACCACTTCATACCACCTTAGAAAAATACAGAGTGATCCATGAAATTTACTTAAACATTATTTATTGATAGTAATTAGCGTGGAAATAAACATTTCAAACAAGATAGAACATGGGAACCATATTTTATTTTTTAAATTTGGACAGGGTACACCTATGTAGCTGGGGTAGGCTTGGAATTCAGGATGGCCAGGATGGCCTTGAGCTCACAATTCATCTGCATCAGTTTTCTTAGTGCTGGGAAATAATGTTGCTAAAGTGTTTGGGACAGCCTTATTAATTAAAATACATCTAATTGGCAAAACTTCCAAGAAGCTAGTGTTTCTTAGCTCAGGTAAATAAACAAGGAGTTTTAAAAAATAACATTCTAAGAAAAATGGGAAACTTGCCAGAAATGTTACATGGGACAGTGAAGGATACTTTCATTTTATGTAATGATCACTCATGAAAAACCACTGTGTCAGGCAAGAAGAGTGGGCTGTTAAAGGTTAACACTCCAGTCATAAACTAGAAGGGCATTTTTTCTCTGATGAAACATTTACAATAATAAACCTGTAAAAAATAATGGGATCTATTTAAAGCTCATTTATTTCCCAGCTAAGTGGCAATTTCCCATCACTCAAAATGCTAATATTTCCCCCTGAAGCCCTAGGGGTAAGCCAACTTATGTATGTTCATTAAAAAAAAAAAAACTGGTTAAAATAAGCAGGTGATTTTGTTTTAATAATATCTATCCCACCAGCAATAAGACAGTCTCAGTTGGAAATAAATACATCAACAAACAGATTTTCCTTAAAGCACACAGGGTCTCATATCATTCCCAAATTAGCAAATTAGCATGATGCTATTGGAAGAGCTAATTAAAACGTGTGTTTAGAGTGGAGAATGTTTCCTTGGAGTCACCTGGAGCTCAGCTTGTTTCCCACCTGTAACCTCGATGCTAGATCCCTCTTCTGTGGTCAGGGTGAAGAGTTGAGTTGTATTCTGCTTTGGAGTAACTCTGATGCCACATCAGTTACATTTATCTTGTAAACCGGGCATTCCCCATCGCTAGCTGTATTACTAAGGGTTCACTGGAGGAACAGAACTAATGGGATGGAAAAAAGGCATGTAAGAATTTATTGTTCATTCTTATTAAAATAGCAACATCATTTGGGTCACACAGGAGAGGGCGGGAATTCTGTAGCTGCTTGGACTTGAGGCTGGGTGCCTCAGCGGTTGGAAGAGTCCCACAGTAGTTCTCTTTCACTGGGGAGGCTGACTACCTGGAAGTCTTTCAGTCCACTAGGCTGGTTGCTTCAGCAGTTCCAGTCTGTGCCCCAACCCTAACAAACTGCTGTTCCTTTGTCCACAAGGAAAGTGTGAAAGTGCTAGCTCTGATAGCAGTGAAGGAATTGTCACCATCAGCAACAGGGCAAATTAACTCAAGAGGAAAGGCCAAGCCAACAAAAAGATGAGATGATCTTTCCTCCGTTACGTTCTTCTGTTATCTGGGCTGCTGCCATAAGGTACAGTCATATAGGCCTGAGTGTTCCAAAGTCTCTCACTCTCTGCACATTGTCCATTTGAGGGTCTCCATATTAGTTCCCATCTATTACAAGAGGAAGCTTCTCTGGTGATGGCTGAGTGAGGCATTGATGTGTGGATATGGTAGAATGTCATTAGGAGCCATTTTATTCCTATACCTTCAGGCAGAATAATAATATTTGGTGTTTCCCTAGGCCCATGGTCTATCTAGTCTCAGGTTCTTGGACACTTTACAGTGTCATGTATGGGTTCTATCTGATGGAATGGGCCCTTAATCCAGTCAGATGCTGGTGGCCACTGCCACAACGTTAGTGCCACCCTGCGTGAGTAGGTCATGCATGCAGATCACCACTGTAAGTCTCAGGGCTTGCAGCTCAGCTGGTGTTTACCTTTGTCTTTGGTAGCTCTCAGAGTGCCTTCTAGTACCATGAACACTACTTAGTAGAGGTAAAGTCTCTAGGTAGTCATCAGCTACGCTTCTCCATGTTCAGTGAGTTACGTGTGTGTTGTCTTGAGCGATAGGGTCTTGCAATCAGTTTTTGGAGAGTATCCAATAGCCTTGGCAATAGGCTGGATTGTCTGGGGGTTTCACTGGGACTCCTTTGGCCAACAACTCAATTAGATGTAACTCATCCCTAGCACTGGAGGTTTCATTTGGTGATAGGAGATGTCCACTTGGGGCTCTGCCTTCCCTGTTATTTAGTGACTCCATTTACTCTTTTTCCTCTTCAGATGTATTTTTTAAAAAATATATTTATTCACTTTACATCCCAGTTGTAGCCACCTCCCTCCTCTTCTCCCAGTCCCACACTTCCTCTCTTCTCTCCCCTCCCCTATTCCTCAGAAAAGGGAGTCCCCCTACCCACCTATCCCAGCTCGTCACATGAGGACTGAACGCATCCTCTTCCATTGTGGTCTGGTAAGGAAGTCTCATTAGGGGGAGGTGATCAGGAAGCAGGCAACAGAGTCCATGTCAGCGACAGCCCTCACCTCCCTTACTAGTGGACGCACATGAAGCCTGAGCTGCCCATTGGTTACATATATGTAGGGGACCTAGGTCCAGTCCATGCATGGTCCTTGGTTGGTGCTTCAGACTCCACAGGCCCCTCTGGGCCCTGGTTAGTTGGCTTTGTTGGGCTTCTTGTGGAGCTCCTGTCACCTCTAGGTCCTTTTATTCTTCCCCCAACTTTTCCACTAGGCTCCCTATGCTTCGCCCAATCTTTGTGTGAGTCTCAGCATCTGTTTTGAACGATTGCTGGGTGGAGCCTCTCAGAAAATGACTCCAATAGGCTCCTGAGTGCAAGCATAGCAGAAGACTGTTAATAGTGTCAGGGGTTGGCTCTTCCATGAGGTGGGATGTTCCCAGTTTCTGGCTTTTACTAATAAGGCAGCAATGAACATAGTTGAGCAAATGTCCTTGTATGGTGGAACATCTTTTGAGTATATTCCTAGGAGTGCTATAGCTGGGTCTGCTTCCAATTTTCTGAGAAGTCACCAGATTGATTTGCAAAGTAGTTGTACAAGTTTGCATTCCCACCAACAATGGAGGAGGGCTCCCCTTTCTTCACATCCTCGCTAGCATGTGCTGTTACTTCTGTTTTTGATCTTAGCCATTCTGACAGATATAAGATAGAATCTCGGAGTCATTTTGATTTGTATTTCCTTGATGACTAAGGATACCTAGCATTTCTTTTTTTTTATTATTAATTACACTTTATTCACTTTGTATCCCCCTGTAAGTCCCTTCCTCCTCCTCTGCCAGTCCCACCCTCCCTCTCCTTTTTCCACCCATGCCCCTCCCCAAGTCCACTGATAGGGGAGGTTTTCCTCTCCTTCCTTCTGATACAAGTGCTTCTTGGCCATTTGATATTCCTCTGTTGAGAATTCTCTGTTTAGCTCCATTTTCTTCTAACATATTTAGTGTGCCTGGTTTTATGTTGAGGTCTTTGATTCACTTGGACTTTAGTGCAAGGTGATGATCTATTTGCATTTTTCTAGATATAGATGAACACCAGTTTTTAAAGATGCTATTTTTTTTTCATTGTGTGGGTTTGTCTTCTTTGTCAAAAATCAAGTATCCGTAGGTGTGTGGGTTTATTTCTGGGTCTTCAATGTGATTCCATTGATCCATCAGTCTATTTCTATGCCAGTATCATGTTCCCCTGACTAGGGAAACCATTTGGAGACTGAATGTATGGGCTACATCTGAACAGGGGTTTTAGGTTCTCTCATGCATGGTCTTTGGTTGGGGTATTGGTCTCTGCAGGACCCCTGGGGCCCAGTTTTTTTTTTTTTTTGTCTCTGTTGGTTTTCTTTTGGAGCTCCTGTCCCTTCCATGTCTTTCTATCTCCCACTTCTTTCATAAAATTCCATGCCCTCTGCCCAAACTTTGGTTATGAGTCTCAGCCTTTGCTTTAATACCTTGATCAGTAGTCTTTCAGAGGTCCTCTGTGGTAGGCTTATTTCTTTATTTTTTAAACATAAATTTATTTTTATTATTTTTTCACTTTATATCCAATTGTAGCCCCCTTCCTTGTCTTCTCCTGGTCATATCCTCCATCTCTCTTCCCCACTATTCCTCTCCCCTAGTCCTCAGAAATGGGGAGCCCTCCTCCCTTATTATCTGACTGCTGCCTATCAAGTCTCATTAGATTGGCCTGTATTCTATTCTTCTGTGGCCTGCTAAGCATCCACCACCCCAACAGGGGAAAGAGATCAAAGAGCAGGCAACAGAGTCCATTTCAGAGATTGCCCCTGTTCTACTTACTAGGGAACCCTCATGGAGACTGAGCTGCCTATTGGCTACATTTGAGCAGAGCGCTCTTAGGTCCTCTTTATGCATGGTCCTTGGTTGGTGCATCAGTCTCTGCAGGCCCCCATGGGTCCAAATTTGTTGGCTCTGTCGGTCTTCTTATAGAACTCCTTTTCCTTCTGGGTCCTTCTATTTTCCCACTGTTTCCTATGACTCCCTGCACTCTGCCCAAAGTTTGTCTGTGAGTCTTAGCTTCTGCTTTAATCCCTACTTAGTAGAGTCAGAGAATGTTTATGGTAGGCTCCCATCCTGTTCCCTCTCTTCAACTGCTTCTGGTGTCTGTTCTATTTGCCTTTCTGAATGAGAAGTAAGCATCCTCCCTAGGGTCCTCTTTGTTATTTAGCTTCTTTAGGTTTATGGATTATAGTATGCGTATCCTGTATTATATGGCTAATATCCGCTTATATGTGAATATATTCCATGCCTATCTTTCTATGTCTGGGTTTCCTCACTCAGGATGATCTTTTTAGTCCCATACATTTGCCTGCAAATCTTATGATTTTCTTGCATTTAATAGCTGAGTAGTATTCCATTGTGTAAATGTGCCACAATTTCTGTATCCATTCTTTGGTTGTGTCCATCTAGGTTGTTTCCAGATTTGGCTATTATAAATAAATCCCCTATGACTATAATTGAGCAAATGTCCTTGTCGTATTGTTGAGCATCTTTTGAATATGTGCCCAGGAGTGGTATATCTGAGGTCTTGAGGTAGCACTATTCCCAGTTTTCTGAGAAAGGGCCAGATTGATTTCTGAAGTGGTTGTACAAGTTTGATCTCCCACCACCAATGGAGGAGGGTTCCCCTTTCTCCACATCCTTGCCAGCATGTGCTGTCACTTGAATTTTTGATCTTAGCCATTCTGATGGGTATAAGATGGAATCTCAGAGTAGTTTCAATTTGCATTTCTTTGATAACTAGGAATGTTGAAAATTTCTTTACCTGTTTCTATGCCATTCGATATCCCTCTGTTCAGAATTCTCTTTTTAGTTCTGTACTCCATTTTAAAATTGGATTATTTGATTTGTTGGAGTTTAATTTATTGAATTCTTCATATATTCTGGATATTATCCCTTTGTTGGATGTAGGGTTGGTGAAGATCTTCTCCCAGTCTTTAGGCTGTCATTTTGTTCTGTTGACTGTGTCTGTTCCTTTACAGAAGCTTTTCAGTTTCATGAGGTCACATTTATAAAGTGCTGACCTTAGAGCCTAAGCTGTTGGTGCTTTGTTCAGGAAATTTCCTCCTGTGCCAATGAGATCAAGGTTCTTCCCCACTTTTTCTTCTGACAGGTTTAGTGTGTTTGGTTTTATATTGAGTTCTTTGGTCCACTTGGACTTTATTTTAGTGCAGGGTGATGGATATGGATCTATTTGCATTTTTCTACATGTATTCATCCAGTTAGACCAGTACCATTTGTTGAAGATGCTGTCTTTTTTTGTTGTATGGTTTTGTCTTCTTTGTCACAAATCATGTGTGTCCATTGGTGTGTGGGTTTATTTCTGGGTCTTCAATGTGATTCTATTGATCAACCACTTTTTTTCTGTGCCAGTACCATGAAGTTTTTATTACTCTATAATACAGCTTGAGATCAGGGATGGAGATAGCTCCTGAAGATCTTTTATTGTACAGGAGTGTTTTAGCTATTTTGTTTTTCCATATGGAGTTGAGAATTGTTCTTTCAAGGTCTGTAAAGAATTGTGTTTGTAATTGAATAAATTATAATAAATTATAATAAAAATAATAAAATGATACAAAAATTAAAAAATAGAAAAAGAATTGTGTTTGTATTTAGATTGGGATTGCATTGAATCTTAGATTGTTTTTGGTAAGATGGCCATTTTTACTATGTTAATCCTACCAACCCATGAGCATGGGAGATCTTCCCATCTTCTGAATCTTCTTCAATTTCCTTCTTTAGACTTGAAAAAGAAGTCTAAAGAAAGTCTTAGACAAGTCTTTCACTTGCTTGGTTAGGGTAACACCAAGATACTTTATGTTTTTTGTGACTATTGTGAAGGATGTGGTTTTCCTAATATCTTTGTCAGCCCCTTTGTCTTTTGTATATAGGAGGGCTAATGATTTTTTTTTTTTTTGAGTTAATTTTGTATCCAACTACTTTGCTGAAGGTGTTTATCAGTTGTTCGAGTGCCCTGTTAGAATTTTTGGGGTCAGTTATGTATACAATCATATCATCTGTGAATAGTGATACTTTGACTTCTTCCTTTCCTATTTGTACCCTGTTGATTTCCTTTAGTTGTCTTATTGCTCTGGCTAGGACTTCAGTGTCATAGCATCACACTGGGGCTTAGTGTTTCAACATGCAAACTTTAGAGGGAAATGACTTAGTTTATGTAACTGTAATCTTTAAAAGAAATTTTGTACTGTAGACATATTATGGACAACTGCAACTGTAAACTAATGTAGTAAGTGCAAGCACCCATAAGTGATGTCCTTAGTGCATGATCATGCTGAGAACTCCAGTATCTTAGCATCGAAGGAGTGGCAAAACCTTACCCAGATGAAGTTCAAGAAAAATGGCAACACTTCTCTCCAGGATCTGACTGTTTATGAACAATTGATCAGTATATGCAAAGACTTAGCAACTACAGTTTTAATCTTTCCAGATGTTCACAGCTGGAGATTACATGTCTACAGAGACCTACTCCCCAGGCTAGTAAACCCCTCTCCTTTTTCCGTACTCAATAAACACAATGAGGCTTGGGTTTTGATGGTAGCAAAATCCTACCTGAGTCCATCTCATCCCAGATTTAGTGTCCACCTTTACTTGTCCATTTTTCATTCCCTTCCATCTCTAGTTAGGGTTCCAGGACTCAAGCTGTTTGGGTCATGGTGGGCTAATATACAAGACAGTTGTTATACATGTAAAATGTAAGGAAACATAGAGCACAGTGAGATTGGCTGGAAAGTCAATGTGAGTCTCACCCAGCTGAACTAGAAGTCTAGAAGTGAAAACAACACATGAGTTCCCCTCCCCCCCAGGTAGCAAGGAGTTGTGAGAAGGAAGGATGGGCAGTGAGGGAAACATGCCACAGTGGATTTGTGGCATATTATTAGTAGCAGTGTAGTTTCAGAAGTTAACATGAGGGTTTCAGAATGATGTATAGAGATCTAAATGACCAGCATTGCAAGATAGTGGCATTCATGTCTTGATGGTAACTGTTCAACAGGAGAAAAATTAATGCCTGATACTGAAAATTTATCCAATATTATGGTTAGGTTATTTGACTCTTGAGGGCTTCTCTACCCCACTAGTTTCCAAATAATTGAGATAGAGACATGCCAGATTTATAAAAGCTTTAGAGCACAGTAACTGGGCAGGTATCAACGTTCTAAGCTATTTTGCTATTTCTCAGCTATACCTCCCATATTACTTGCCTTAATCATTCCTGTCTGGGATGCTTCTATCTTATCAGGCCATGTACTCATGGTCTTTACTGTCCCATGGCAACTTCCTTCTCTCCAGCTTCCTCTCCTCTTGCTATGTCTTCCACTTCTTTTCTCTTCCTCTCTTCTTCATGGTCCCTCTTAGACCCCAAGCCTGGGAACCTAAGCTC
Organism: Rhombomys opimus; assembly: GCA_010120015.1. NCBI lineage: Eukaryota > Metazoa > Chordata > Mammalia > Rodentia > Muridae > Rhombomys > Rhombomys opimus. The sequence goes on from REGO01000134.1 coordinate 52,053, forward strand.
TGTTTACCTCTTTTCTGCCCAGTTACAGGATCAGCAACTCTATTAACCATCAACTTTAACTTAAGTTAAAGTTTAACCTAAGGACAGCCTACGTGAGAATGTGCTTGTGTGGGCAGCAACCAGATCTTGAGGACCAGTAATTAGCATTAGAATTCATAATGCCAGACCAACCTCCAACAACCCAACTTCCCATGGTTAATGTGATCATGGATGTTAGAAGAGAATCTGCTACCATCACTTTACAAAACCAGCATAGTTCCTAACAACATTCTAAATACTTGTCCTTATTCCCACAGATAAGTATAATTCTCACCCTTTACCAAAGAAACTTCTCTTTGCAGCAGGTGGAAACCATTACAGAAAGCTACAACTCATCAAATGCAGAGAACAACTGGACATGGGTGCCCATGATCAGTGGACACCAACAAATACAGCTACAATACAATAAAATCCTATAGCCTTCCCCTAAGGCTCACAGAACATTGTGAAAAAGGTGACAGAAAGATTTTAAGAGCCACAATCTGCTGTGAGATTGTGTCTTCCAGAAAAGATAGAAACGGCATGGATGCTTCACAGGGATAGCTCTACAATATGACTGCTCACACAAAACCAGAACAAGGACATCACCAATAGACATGGTAACCTGGAAGAAGAGAATATCGCAGGTCCTCATGCCCCCAAAGAACTACAAGTAACTAAGAAGTGAGAGCAGGGATAATAATAATTCCCAAAGATGAGATGAGCCCTGTAATTGGTTATCTAATGCCAATTGTTTAGCTTTGAAATCACACATATACAAGTAAGATTAAATAGGCTGTACAGGTCTGTGTGTAAAATAATATAACAACAACAAAAAGAGACAATGAATTTGAATGGGAGCAAGTGGGGCATGAAAGGGGCTGGAAAGAAATGATGCAATTTTATTTTAATTAAAAAATAACTAATATAGGATAAACAACTAAAATATGTAGAAGCTAAGCGAGAAGGAGGACCTTGGGTAAGATGATCAATCTTCACTCAGAAGGACAAATGGGATGGACATTGGAAGAAGGAGAAAACAGGGAACAGGACAGAGGCCTACCACAGAGGGCCTCTGAAAGGCTCTACCCTGCAGTGTATCAAAACAGATGCTGAGACTCATAACCAACTTTGGGCAGAGTGCAGGGAATCTTATGAAAGAAGGGGCGATAGTAAGACCTGGAAGGGACAAGATTCCCACAGGGATAGCAGCAGAACCAAAATATCTGGGCCCAGGCATCTTTTGTGAGACTGTTACTCCAACCAAGGACCATTCATGGAGATAACCTAGAACCCCTGCTCAGATGTAGCTCATGGAAGCTTGGTTTCCAAGTGGGTGCTCTAGTAAGGGGAACAGGGACTGTCTCTGACATGAACTCAGTGGCTGGCTCTTTGATCACCTCCCCCTAAAGGGGGAGCAACTTGCTAGGCCACAGAAGAGGACAATACAGCCAGCCCTGATGAGACCTGATAAGCCAGGGTCAGATGGAAGAGGGGGGAGGGGAGGACCTCCCCTATCAGAGGACTTGGAGAGGGACATGTGAAGAGATGAAGGAGGGAGGGTGGGATGGGGAGACAATGAGGGAGGAGGCTACAGCTGGGATACAAAATGAATAAACTGTAATTAATATATAAAAATAAAAATTTAATTAAACAAAACAACAAATATTTATTTAAAAAAAGACTGTTGGCAGCACTTGGGAGGCAGAGACAGGTGGATCTCAGTTTGAGGCCAGCCTGGTCTACAGAGTGAGTTCCAGTACTACACAGAGAAACCTCATCTCAAAAAACCATAAAAGAAAAACAAAAAGTAAAACAAACAAACGAGACTGTTGGAAAGCTTAAACCAAGCCTTGGAATCAGAGACTAGGGGACTAACCGAATGCCAAGAATTTTTGTAGTATTTTGAAAGGATACATTGTTGCCTAAGAATGCTTTGAGTTAATCTTACATGTGTTTTTACCTACAAAAGGGCCTTGAAACAGGAAGAGTTCAGTTGCTAATAAACACTGAAAGGTCTGTCAGGACTGAAGTCTGAAAAATGATGCTATTTAGAACCTTTCTTGGTTGTTCAGCTGTAATGAGTTGTGAAGGATACCACCAATCCTGAAGATAAACTTAGCTTCAGAAGATAATTTAGTTGGTAGGAGATATTGCCAGCCAATTATGTAAAAAACATAATTGTGGGAATTGCAGAATATGAACAAAAATTGAAATAATGAGAATATTTGGTTACCTGCAGCTCACAATATATGTTCTAAAATACTGATCCAATTACCACCCATGTTGGTGGAAAATGCTAAGGGAACTTGGTTTATTAAATTCCACATTGTTAAAATGGATTCCTGTGTTGGTTATATAATGCTGAGTTGACATTGTATGACATATATATTTGAGAATGTTATTGATATAGTTTGATCATATTTACCCCACTCTTCTCACATCCATCTACCCAACTTTAAATTTTCTCCTCTTTCCCCCTCCCTCTCTTGTCTAGTTTATGTTGCCCAACTATCCTTGAAAGCAGGGCCTGCACGGAAGTGTGGCCAACCTACCAGGAAACATAATATAACATAAAACTGACTCTCATTCGCTCAGAAGATATCAAAAGATATCAAATATCTTCACAGCTAGTGGTGGGATCTCATTCCCCTCCCCCCCAACTCCATGCTGGGATTTTGCCTGGCTTATACCATTTTTGTGCTCACTGTCACAATCTCTGAAAGTTCATATGTGTAACTGCCCTGTTGTGTCCAGAAAACACTGTTTCCTTGAATTTATCCAGCGCTTTCTAGCTTTTACTATCTTTCATCCTCTTCTGTAAAGAATCCCGAGCCTTGTGGCAGAAAAGTGATATAATATCCCATTGAGAACTGAACATGCCATTTCTTATTCTCTGCATTTTCAGTTGTGGTCTTTGTGTTAGTTTCTATCTTCTGCAAGGAGAAGTATCTCTGAAGAGGGTTGTGAAGTGCACTAACCTGCAAGTATCGCAGTAAGTCACTAGGAGTAATTGAAAAGTTATATCCATTTAGCAGAATGTCATTAAATTCTTCCTGAGGGCCTAATCTAGACACAGGTTCTTAGATGCATAACAATTCTGTGGATGGGTTATATCTCACGGAGTGTGTTTCAGATCCAATCAGAAAGTGCTTACTTACACTAGTAACATTTGTGTCACTGTTGAACCACTGGGCATATCTCATCAGGCTCGTCATTTTTGTAGCTTTCATGTTTGACAACTGGGTGAGAATGATGGCTACTTTTCTCTTCTGTGGCGTACATAGCGCCTTTCAGGGCCGTGGTTGCTTTAGATAGCTTTTCAACAGTTCAGGTTCATCTGTCCAGGGAATGATCCCTACAGGCTCAGCTGTTCTACATTAATTAAGAATCAAGGCAATTTTCCACAGCGTTCCCACAGGCCAGTTTGAACTGAGCAATGCTTCAACTAATGCTCCCTTCTCAAGTGACCCTAGACTGTGTTGGGTTGACAGTTAAACTAGGATGTCTGTGAGGGATCTATTAATTTATATACATAGCTTCTTATATTTCATTTTTAAAACATGTACCTTTTAATAAATAATTGTGTAACAAATGATTTCAACTAAATGCATTATTTTTTCCTTTTATAAAAAAAAATAGATACTTTTCTCCTGATTATAGCTTCCTCTCCTTCTTTCCAATTCCTCCCCCTCTCCTCAAATATCTGGATCTACTCTTTTTCTGTCTCTTGTTAGAAAAAGAACAGGTTTCTAAGGGATAACAAAAAAATAACAAAATAAAATATGATAAATCAAAGGTGGACAAGACAAATGACGGAAGGGAAAGAACCCAAGTGAAGACACAGAATCAGAGACACACTCAGGGTCACACTCTCAGGAGTTCCATGAAAACGCTCAACTGGAAACCATAACATAAAATAAGCAGAGGACCTAGTGCAGACTCACGTGCACACTCGCCACTCCAGTCTCGGTGAGTTCATGTAAGCTTTGCTCATGATGATTTAGAGCGCCTTCTCTTTTTTGGTGTCCCCTGTCCCCTCTTGTTATTACACCCTTCCTGCCTCCTCTTCTGTGGGATTCCCTAAGCTCTGAGGGGGAGGAGTTTGATGAAGACATCTTATTTACAGCTGAGTGTACTAAAGTCTCTCACTTTCTATGTAGTGTCTGGCTTTGGGTCTCTATATTTGTTCCCGTCTGTAGCAGAAGAAAGCTTCTGTGATGTTGACTCAGCAAGGCACTGATCTGTAAGTACATGAGCATAGCAGAATGTCATTAGAAGTCATTTTGTCAGTATGCAGTTTTTTTTTTTTTTAGACTAGTAGTATTTGGTTTTACCCTAGGTCCCAGGGCTATCTAGTCTCTTGTTCTTGCTAACTCAAGCACCGTAGGTTATGGGTTTGATCTTGTGATGTGGGCCTTAAGTCAAATCAAATATTGGTTAGTTGCTTTCACAAACTTTGTGCCACAGTTGCATTAGCATATTCTGCAGGCAGGACAGCATTGTGGATCAAAGGGTTTGTGGTTTGGTGTTTGCATTTCTCTTATGGTAGTGTGCAAAGTACCTTCCAGTGCCAAAGACGCTAGAACATAGAGATGAAGGCTTTATGTATGCACCAGCTCAATTTTTTCATATTTAGTAAGTTGTGGTGGGTGTTGTCTTCAGCAATAGAGCCTTCTATCAGTGTGGAGAAAAACCTGTTGTCTTGGCAGTAGCCTGGGTTGTGTAGGGATTCCCCTGGGACACCTTTGGCCAATAACTCAATTAGGTGTAATATGATTGTGGTATTACAAACTTCATTTGGTGACAAGAGATGGACAGTTGGGGCTCTGTCTCCCCCATTATTTGGTGATTTCATTTAGATTGTCTTTATATATGTATATCTTTTAGGAAGCTTCTACTGGATTAGGTTTCCATACTATCCCTCAAAAGGCTTTTAATTTTAGTTGTCTCTCTCTCTATTCCCCCTTCATTCTGCTCTTTCCTTTCCATCACCACTTGATCCTCCTATCCCAGGCACCACCCTCATTCATCTGAAACTATCTATTCTATTTCCTTTTCCAATGAGATCTCTCTGTAGCCTCTAGTCCCTTCCTATGTTTTGTGGTTCTATGGATTGCAGCTTGATTATCATTGACTTAACAGCTAATGTCAACATATAAGTGAATTCATACCACATTTGTCTTTCTGGCTCTGGTTAACTCACTCAGGATAATTTTTTTCTAATTCCCTGTCTTTATTTAATTTTTTATTTTATTTTGTTTTTTAACAGCCTAGTTAACTTGACATACATCATCTCAGAGGGAGGGAACCTCAATTGAGAAAATGCTCCCATAAGATCAGACTGCAGTCAAGCTTGTATAAGACATTTTCTTCAACAATGTTTGATGGGGGAGAGTACAGCCTATTGTGGGTGGATGGTGACATTCCTGGGCTGGTTGAAAGCAGACTGTGCAAGACATGAGGAGCAAGCCAATAAGCAGAACCCCTCCATGGCCTCTGCATAAGTTCCTGCTTCCAGGTTCCTGCCCTGCTTGAGTTCCTGTCCTGACTCAATGATGAACAGTGAGATAGAAGTAAGCCGAACAAAGCCTTTTCTTCATAAGTTGCTTTGGTTATGGTATTTCTTTACAGCAATAGTAGCCCAAACTAAGACAGTGACATTTTCTTTACCGATTCTTCCAGTAAGGGACATCTAGGTTGCTTACAATTTTTGACATCATTAATAGAGAAACAATGAATAAGACTGAGCAAGTGCCTTTGTGTTAGGATTATTCATTCTTTGGATATATGCTCAAAGTAGTATAGCTGAATTTTGAGGTAGATTGATTCCCATCTTTCATATCAATTGCCATGGTGGCTGCTCAAGTTTACACTCCAACCAGCAACTGATGAGTGTTCCTCTTACTCCACATCCTTGCCAGCATGAGCTGTCATTTGTTTTATTGATTTTTAGCAATTTTGACAGGTGTAAGATGAACTCTCAAAGAAGTTCTGATTTTCATTACCCTGAAGGGTTAGAATATTGAGCATTTCTTTGTTTCTCAGCCATTTGAGTGTCTTGTATTGAGAGTTCTCTGTTTAGATCTGCGTCCCATCTTTTTACAGAGCTGTAGATGAGAATGGGGGATTGGAGGAATAGAAGGAAAGGTGAATATTTGCAGTTTGTCTACCTACCTGCTTCCCTAGTAGAGTGGTCTGTGGGTTTTCAGGGAGGGCCTGCTGGATTTGAGGGCTGGGGTAAAGCCATGAGTTGTGGGTGGGGCTAGGAGGAAAAGCTCTGTGAAATCCCATAGTCATCAACTACTCTTGGCATATCAGGTTGCAGTAAGACTAGGCACATCTTTTGTTGAGGCTAAACAAGGCAGCACAGTTTGGGGAAAGAGTGCCAAAATCAGGCAACAGAGTCAGGGACAGCCCCCTGCTCCCACTGCTAGGTGTTCCATGTGAAGACTAAGCTACACAACTGTTACAGATGACAGAGGGCCTAGGTCAGTCCTCTGCATGCTCTCTGGTTGGTGGTTTAGTGTCTCTGAGTTAGTTGTTAGAAGTTAGTTGATTCTGTCTGTTTTTTTTGAGGTGTCCTTGAATCCTCTGGCTGATGTAATTCCTGCTCCCTGTCTTCCGCAGGATTCCCCAGGCTCTGCATAACGTTTGTCTGTGGGTCTCTGCATGTGTTTCCATCAGTTCCTAGGTAGAGCCTCCCTGATGATGGTTGTGCTAGACTCCTGTATTTAAATATAGTAGAATATCATTAATAGTATCAGCGGTGGGCTCCCTCTCATGGCATGGATCTTAAGCTGGTTGAGCCATTGTTTGGCCTTTCTCCAAATTTCTGCTCCATCTTTATCCCTGTACATGTAGTTGGTAGAACACATTGTGGGTGGGTTGGTGTTCCAATCACCCCATTGGAAGTCTAGGAGATGGCCAGTTCAGGCTGTATATCCCCCATTGCTAAGAGTTTTAGCTGGGTTCACCCTCTGGTTCCTGGGAGTAGTTAGGTGTATATGTCTCCCCTGTAATTAGGTGTATATGTCTATGTGTGCATATATGTCTAGGTCCAGATGGTCTGCAGTTCTTTTTTCAGGCACAAACCCTGACATACATGACCCAGGATTTTTGAAAATTGCTGACACAAGATAATGCCTAAGAGAAATGTTCTCTGTGGCAAAACAAGACCACAAAGACAAAGGAGTGAAAAAGGAGGAACTCAGAAAAAGGGCCCGAGGGACTGCTCAAGCTCTTCGTACAGAGCTATCGTTAGTAGCCAATCAATATATAAACAGTAGTGAGGGAAAAAAAATCATTCCTGAACTGGTCTCCGTCTATGTCTCTGTCTAAAAATAATCTTCTTTCCAGGAGCTTGTGATAGCCACAGCTGCACTGGCCACAGAAGGCATGTGCACAGGAATGCAGTGCCTTTGGGGGCAAAGGCATACCTGGTTGATGTGGGTACTGGGAACTGAACTTGGGTCTTCGTTAAGAGCAGTCTGCACCCTTAATAACGGAGCCATCTCTCCAGGGACCTCTTTAAAGTCTTACAATGTAATTGGCTTCCAGGAAGTGCTCATCACAGATTCACGGGCTGTTTGAGAAGTGGCTAGGCTACATTGAGTTTTTCCTTTCCCTCTTTGAGAGAAGAGCTCAATACATGACCCTGACTTGTCTACAGTTTGCTCTTCTGTCCTTGATAGTCTTGAATTTATGGACTTCTGTATTTATTTGGAATGTGTTTGTGTATATGTACATGTTTGTAAAGACTAGAAGTCAATGCCAGGTGTTTTCCTATATCTCTACCTTACTTGAAAAGTACTTTTACATCTATCCATCTCTCTGTTTGTCTATCTTTCATTTATCTGTTATCTATCTGTCTTTTAGTGTGTGTGTGTATGTTCGTTTGTGCATGCATGCCCTGGTGTATATATGGAAGTCAGAAGATTCTTCTCAGAAACTGCTTCTTTCTTCCCATTACCAGTAAGTTTCCAAGGATAGAAGCTATGTTATTAGGCTTGGCAGAAAGTGGCTTTATCCACAGAGCCAGCTCACTGTCCTGTTTACCTCATTCATTTCACACTGAACTAGAAGTTAATCAACTGGCTAGACTACCTTGTCAGAAAGCTCCAGGGATCCTCTTGTCTCTTCTCCCACTAGTGCTGGGCTTACTGTTGTGTGCCCTCTCTGGACTCTTAAAATACATGCATGCTGAGAAACTGAAATCAGGTCTTCATATTTGAACAGCAACCACCTTACAGACTGAGGCATCTCCTCAGCCCATTTTATTTATTTATTTTCCCTGTGCTTGTGAACCAACTCAGGGCCTCATTCAAATTAGGCATGTACTCTACCACTGAGCTACCCCAGCCTGGTCTTAGTATTTTTTTTTTTTTTTGTCAGCATAGATGCCCTTTAGGTATTCTAACTATGAAAATTAAAAACTTATTTTTATTATGGAAATATTTTAATATACCTTAAAGTAGAACAAATTCTATGTGTGCTGGCTTCAGCCAGGTTCACCCCACACCAGCATATGTTGGTGTCATCTATTTCTATTTAATATGTTCTCTATTTAACTTGAAATTCTTTGAAGTGAACCCTAGGCCAATCATCATTTTATCTTTGTTTTTAGCAAAATAATGATTATTTTAATTTACTAAAGCCTGACTTGGGAGAGAAGGAAACATGTTAGTTTATGTTGGGAAGCTCCAGTGTGTCAGAACTCTTTGTCAAGTACTTTGGATTTCCTTGCTATCTTTTCACCATCCCAGAAGGTAGGTATGAATTATTCTCACTTTTCTGAAGTTCTAGGAAGTAAAATAAACTGACAGAGGTCTCACAGCTAGGGAGATATGCAATGGAGACTGCTTCTTCTTTGTCTCTTAAAGCTTATCCCTTAGCCAGCCACTGCACAAAAAATGGCTCATTCAAATCTTGTTTTTGATTAACTCAAAATCAATGAAGTGGAAATCATTAGCCCTCATTTTTGCATACTTTCCCTGTTGGAGGTAAATCACATTTTTACTTGGGGGGAGGGGAGGATTTTACAAAGGGTGTGATCACTGTGAGTGCTTATCTATGATTTTATTATGTATGTAAAGATGCTATAATAAAAAGACAAAAGGAAAAAAAATGAGGCTTTGTACATACTTCTGAAAACAAACCTAGAAGGTATGTGACTTGTCTATGAATCTTTAGGCAAGTTACTCCAGCTGTGGTTCTTGAGTTTCTTATCTATTATGAATGCCAAGAAAAGTCTGAGAAGAGTCAACTCTGTGGAGAGGGCTGAGCATACGGGATACTCTCCTCTCCCTTCCTCTTTGTCCTTGCTTCCACAAGCTGTGGTGTTTTCTTTCTGCTCTTTTCCATTTACAGGCTATGCTACACGGTGGAGGTGGCATTTGTAGTCACATATTCTGGGTCTCTTTGCTGAGAATTTGTGCTGGCTTAGCTTCCCTTTCTTCCCCTTCTTTCATTCAATTTTTTAAGTGACAAGACCTGGTTACTACCGTATATTAATGTCATAGGTTATTCTTACTGCAGTTTTTCATATAAGCTGACTGAAGCTCTTTCAGGAAGTTGGCAGGGAATAAATGATCTCTCTTACGACTGAGTGTCACGTTCTCTAGAGGATTATGAAGTAGTATGTGCTTCTGTAGTCATACCACATTCTTGTCATCATTGTGTTGTCAATTTCATTTAAGGCTGAGAACATCTGAGGAATACATGGAGTGGCCAAAGAAAGGGCCAGCTTGGCTAATGGAGATGTAGTCTAACATTGTCTTTGCACCAATTTATAAAGATGCTTTAATTATCTTAGCAACTTTCTGTGAAGGCCTCTTCAAGTGCCTCCCATTAAAAAGTCTTTTCATCAGTACAACCAAAATTATCAATGATTAAAATGTCATAAACCTCACAGCTCTCTGTTGGATTCATCATATAGATGAATGCTAAGGTTTTTATGGTCTGAGATGGAAGCTATTTTTTCTGGTTGCCATTGGAAACAGTTTAGACCTCTCCAAACACTGAATAAGCTCTTCAGGTCAATGCAGCTCATTTATATTGTGACTACTGAATGGATCAAATTGGATTAAGCACTCTTTTATACAGAACTAAAAAGAACATTTTGTCAGAAATTGGCACATTACTAGTTGGCACAAGTAAGCTTACACAAAGAGGTTAGACATCCATGTATGCTGTGTTGAGGCCTATTAGGAAGACAGGAAGTTAAGGGGACATGGGAAGGGAAAGGAACCTTCATTGTGGGATCTGGTTCCTGAAATTGGGAATGAGGAATCTTAGCATATGAACATTTTCTGTGAAGGTTGATGACACCTTAAGTGAAAAACTGTAATAAGAATAATCTATGAAATTAATATATAGTAGAGGACAATACTCCTTGTATTTGGATTTTTTTTTTCATTTAAGAATGTTAGAATAGGGCTGAAAGAGGGTCTCAGTGTTTAAGGGTACTTCCAGAGGACGTAAGTTCATTTCCCAGCACTAGCATCAGTCAGGTGGCTCACAACTGACTGTGACTTCAGTTCAGAGTCACAGTCTGTGCTGATCACCTCTTCTGGCTTCTACACACACACACACACCCACACACACACACACACCACTAAAATAATAATAAACCATGTCTAAGACATAAATTTTTTTCAGATACTTTCTAGGAATATCACAAACAAGAATATTAACATTGTTTATTATGCCATTACCATGCTGTTTTTATTACTATTGATAAAGAGCACGAATGGGCTGGACCTAGGCCCACGACAAATATGTAACTGATGCCAGCTTGGTCTTCATGTGGTCCCTTAGTAAGTAAGGCGGGGGTTGTATCTGACATGGACTTGGTTGCCTGCTTTTGGATCCCTTTCCCCTAGCTGTGCTGCCCTGTCTGGCCTCAGTGGAAGAGGATGTGCTTCATCTTGATGCGACTTGATGTGCTGGGGTGGGTTTTTAAGGGGCCTCCTTTTCTGAGGAGAAGGGGAGAGGGGAAAGGAGGAAGTAGAAGTGACGATGGTGGAACTGGGAGGAGAGAAGGGAGAGGGCTGTTATCAGGAAGTAAAAAATAAATAAATTTATTAAAAATTTAAAAACTAAAACAAAACCAAAACCCAAACCCAAAAAACAAAAAAGAGTATCCTAACTCACCCCAGTAATTCTAATAGAATCTGGCCTGTTAACCAGCTTTGAGAGTTCTCAAGATGGGGAAAAACATTGTTTAGTAAGAAAACTTTCGATTTTATATGCAACCTCTTAATGTACAGTGTTATCTTATCAGCCACCCAGTTTACCTCAGGAAATGCCCTTTGATGTCTTTTAAGTTTCTTAGCAAGTCTTCAAAGATAGAAGTTCCGAATCCACCTAAAAAGTAAAATGGCTATTGTGAATCCAGTTGAGCATGAATGATTTTCATGAGAAGCCCATACACTTGGTGTGGGCCTTATTCGTTCCTGAGTGCTCCGCTTTCTATTAACCCTGCTAAGGCTATGTTACACATTCTTCTGGATAAACTCTGACTCTGCTTCATACAGATTGATTCTGAAATTCCACTTGCATCAAAGTAAAGAATATGGGCTTGCTTGGCATAGAGGTCTTTGAAAAGAATTCCTCAGGTTCTTACAAATGATAGCTGTGGCCATGCCTCCAGCTCTTGCTCACTGTTGCTGCCAGTATGATTCAACCACATTTAAAATTAACTATTTTTAACTGTGTTGAGACGTGTAGGGAATGTAATGGCTGGAGAGGTGGCTCAGCAGTTTAAAAGCACATGTTGCTCTTGCAGAGGATCTGAGTTTGGTTCCTAGGTTCTCAGTATTGACATAAGTCAGGTTATAATTACCTGTCACTCCAACTTCAAGGGATCCAAGACCTTCTTTAGGCTTCTTTGACACATGTGGTTATATGCACATGCACATAAATGAAAAAAATAAATGTAATAAATAAGCCTGTACATGTGTATAAATGTACATTCTTTTTGTCTTTATCTCTGTCATGGTCTCTGTCTCTCCCTCTTTTTTTCTCTCTTATACACACACTTCTTTTTCATTTTTAATTAATTTTTAAACATTTATTTATTCTTTATTAATTACAGTTTATTCACTTTGTATCCCGGCTGTAGCCCCATCCCTTGTCCCCTCCCAATTCCATCCTCTCTCCCTCTTCTCCTCACTTGCCTCTCCCCCCAATCTGCTGATAAGGAAGGTCCTCCTCCCCTTCCATCTGATCCTCGTCTATCAGGTCTCATCAGGTCTGGCTGCATTGTCTTCCTCTGTGGCCTGGCAAGGCTGCTCCCCTGTCAAGGGGAGGTGATCAAAGAGCCAGCCACTGAGTTCCTGTCAGAGACAGTCCCTGTTCCCATTACTAAGGTACCCATTTGTACACTGAGCTGCCATGGGCTACATCTGTGCAGGGGTTCTAGGTTATCTCCATGCATGGTCCTTATTTGGAGTATCAGTCTCAGAAAAGATCCCTGTGCCCAGATTTTTTTTCTCTCCTGTGGAGCTCCTGTCCTATCCAGGTTTTTCTATTTCCCTCTTCTCTCATAAGATTCCCTGTGCTCTGCCCAAAGTTTGGCTATGAGTCTCAGCCTCTGCTTTGATACACTGCTGGGTAGAATTTTTCAGAGGCCCTCTGTCCTGTTCCCTGTTTTCTCCCTCTTCCAATTTCTATCCCATTTGCCTTTTTGAATGAAAATTGATCATCTTACCCAGGGTTCTCCTTCTTGATTAGCTTCTTTAGAACACACAAACTTCTTTACACCAAAAATAACTGGAAAAAATTTGTGATTTTTAAGGAGAAATTTAAGGTAATGAATCCAGAAGCTCTTACCTTCTCTAGTATGAAATGATAAACTTCAGAATCCACAGAGAAAGGTGGCAACTTCCATAATCAGTTCTTTTGTTGAGAGGACAGTGCAGGAGGAACAGAGCGCAGAGGCCTCGAAATTGCAATATTAAAATGGAAACAGAGGAATTTCTAAAATTTCATCTGAAGCAAACCTAGGTGGTAATGGCTCATAACTTGTTGGGCAAATTCCAGCAGGATAAGGAAGTAGCCTGTCAATCTAGTGTCTCTGGGCAGTCTCTTTCTGTTTATCATTTCCTGGCTGCCCAAGATCAAGACAGATGAGATCTGGGTGTGGTTGGGCGATAGAGATAAGGACGTGTAGACGTCGCAGCAATACAAACCCATACAAAATCAGGGTCTTTGTGCAATACAGGATGAGCGTTCACTATGCCTGTGGGCCAGACACCTGGCAGTATTCAACAGAAGAGGGCCCTGTCTGTCTATCCGCTGTTGGCTGAATGCTCCTGTTTGGGTTCTTCATCTGAAAGGTGGAGTCAGTTGTACTATCTAAAAGAGTTTTATTCAGTACTTGCTTGGGTGTTCTCCGTCTTCTCCTTTGCTTTGTTTTCCTCCTCAACATTTTCTCACTGGGGTTGCCTAGTCCATCAGGACAAGTGACTTCTTCACATGAATCAAGAACACATTAGCAGGTTTCTTGTCTTGGTCGTAGTCAGAATTAGATGTGTGTCTGCTTAGACTTGAAGGTAGGATAACAGATAGGAGATGTGGCTAATCAAGAGCAGCACAGGGAGAGAGAAAGAGTTTTACCAAGAGTGTCTTTCGAGGGCAGCTTGACAGAGACAGGTTGCAGAGAGAGCAAGCTAGCAACAAGTGAAGAGAGGATGAACCCAAGTGGTGCTCTTAAGTATCACAGAAGTTGTGGGTAGTCACCTTAGCAAGGGATGTTCCACAGATGAGTCACACTTTTGCCTTGTATCACACATTCCAGATACGATCCATCTTCCTTTCATTGAAAAATGGCATGAGGAGAAGAAGACTGTTTGACTCCAGACTTGATCCTTATTCAGCCATTCATAAATAGTGTAGCTTTGTGTTTGTCACTGATGGTGGGAGACACAGTCTGTTGCTGCATTTCTGGAGCCTGAAGAGTTCCTTCCTTACAGACTTTCATTCAGGTGACCTATTGTTTTCAGTTTTTTTTTTTTTTTTTTTTTCAGTTTAAGCAGCTCAGAGTTGGAACTTATTACATAGCCCAAGCTGGAGTTGGAACTTATTACATAGCCCAAGCTGGCCTCAAACTCATGGTGAACCTCCTAAGCCACAATAACCGCATTTGAAGCTGGGATTTTGATTTATGTCCCAGAGAAAAATTTCAGGATAAATTATAAAAATATTTTTTCTTTCTAGAAAGAGGGAAGAGAAAAGGCTACTATGCACTTTAGACTTAAACATGGAAAGAGTGGCTACGGTGTTGGTGGTGGGCATCAAGTTACTGTAACAGGCCCCAGAACTTAGCACAACTGATTTCGTATTAGAGGCACCATTATGACTTTAAAACACAACGTATAGGCCCCAAATACCTGAAAAAACAGCAGCAAAAACTTAATCCATCAAAGGCCTAGACCGCAATAAAAGTCCCTAAATACACTAACCTTGCTTTTTTGGCTTCTGTAGTTGTGCTTCTTCGTAACTGAAGCGTGGCAACCAAGATGTGGTTCTTGTGCATTAAAGACAAAGAAAGGTCTGTGAGGCCTAGAACTGAATGACTTGGGCAAATTCCCCATGTAGCCGCTGGCCAGCAATAAGACTTTCTTTTCTGTTTTCAGAGCGCCTGTGTGGTGCTCCCTGGTGGGCTTCCCTAGCAGCATTCTGGATGTGCCAGTGAGATTGCAAGAGGCTGAGATGCCAGGGGCCTGGAGAACAAGAGAGTTCCTAAAGAGTGTGACCCTAAAATGTTCCAGGGCCCTAACACCTTTTCTGTGTCTATTCCTACCACCCCAGAGGCTCCTGATGCCTCCACCCTCAAAAGGGGAATTACAAAGTCACCCGAATCTGTTACCTCCGGAGGTAAGTCTGTTTGTGGTGGCTTTTGAATAAGACGCTTAGGAAAGGCTAAACATGGCTCTCATTTTGGTGTTCAGGATCCAGACTGCGCCAGCCCTGGTTTAAATCTGTGTTGTGGCCACCTCTGTTTGTCTGCACTGTTTTCCTGTCTGTGTCTCTTTCTGCGTGTTTCTGTCAGTTTTGTTGGTTGGGAAAACAGTAGTAAAATGGGAGGGGGTAGTAGAAGTTTCAAGACACCATTGAAATGCACGTTAAGACACTTCAAGGAGGGTTTTATAGATGAGGATGCACATGGTATCTGTTTTTTCCTCAGAAAAGTCTGGACCCCTTATGAAATTGTTTAGCAGTCTTCTCATTCTCCTCCTCCTCCTCCTCCTCCTCCTCCTCCTCTTCCTCCTCTTCCTCCTCCTCCTTCTTCTTAGCCTTCTTTTGGCATGGGGTGGCTCAGTACAGGATCTCTGGACCCCAGACAGTTAAGACCATCTAGAGCATGGTGACCGGAGACCCCAGACATCCCTACCAAGTTCCCTATGTTGATAAATGGCTTTCTCTGACGTAGGGTCCACATCTGGCTTAAGACCTGTGCCTCTTCTCTTGGTTAGGCCAAGTCACCCGTAGAAACCCATGTCTCTACCGTTTTCTCAGCCCCACCAGAGGAAGATAACTCCTCCTTCATGTGCTCCAGGGTAGCCTATGCAGCAACCAGGGAAGGTAAATAGCTCCCCTGGTTGTGCTTGGGTGAGGAAAGAGTGTAGTCTATTATATCCTGGGCTATCTTCTCCTCCACTCATGTGGAGTGGCTCTGGCTAAGGGTGCTCTTGGAGGAATCACCCTGAGGCAGAGGCAGCTTCAAGCCTTCTTCTAAAAGAGAAGCTCCAAGAAGGCCAAAGACCCAAAGGTTCGCCCTCTATTCCTTTCCTCTATTCCTGTCTCCTTTTCAACCAGTCATCTATAAACCTGGAACACTCAGAACTGTCCATTCTCCAAAGAACTGCGGGCTCTCATCCATCTCTTCAGTTTGTCTTTTACACCCACCAGCTAACCAGGGATGACTTCAGGTAGTTCTGGGCCACCCTCTTCAAGGCAAATGAGTGAGACAGGACAATGTAGCCAAAATAGAGTACATTTTCCCTTCTGCCAATAAGGATGCTTTGGACAGTTTTCTCTAGGTCCTTTAAGAAAGATTGGAGGCAGCTTCTCGAAAACCCACCAATCTGTCTAATGTGAGTGTGGTTATACATGAACCCCAAGGAATCCCCCTCTGAGTTCCTGGAGCACCTTTGAAAGAATTCCAAGGTGTTCATGTCCATAGACCCAGAAGCAGCAGAAAACCAGCAAGCAACCAATATTGCTTTTGTTACACAGTCAGCCCTACATATTATAAAGAAATGTCAGAAGTTATAAGTGTTTGAGGGTGTCTTGGTCACTCTTCTATTGCTATGAAGAGACATATGAACAATTCAACTGTGGTGGTTTGAATAGAAATGCCCCCCGTTGCCTCATGTGTATGACTGCCTAGCGAGTAGCATTATTAGGAAGTGTAGCCTTGTTGGAGTAGGTTGGTATCGTTCAAAAAAGTGTGTCACTGTCACTGTGGAGGCAGGCTCTGAGGTTTTATACATTCAAGTCTGGCCAGTGTGTCTCAGTCTCTTTCTCTGCTTGCATATCAATATGTAGAACTCTCATCTCTTTCTCCAGCACCATGTATACCTGCATGCACCATGCTCCTTGCTATGACAATAATGGACTAAACTTCTGAATTGCAAGCCAGCCTCAATTGTTTTTCATTATTAGAGTTGCCATGGTAATGTTTTTTTTTTTTTTGTTTTTTTTTTTTTTTTTTTTTTTCAGCAATAGAAACCCTAACTAAGACAGCAGATCTTATAAGAGAAAGCATTTAAATTGTGGGCTTGCTTTCAGTTTCAGAGGTTTAGTTCATAGTTTCCATGGCAGGGAGAAAAGTGCTATGCATGGTGTAACAGTAGGCAAGAGCTACATCCTGATGCGTAGACTGAGAGATTGGGCCTGGCATGGGCCTTTGAAATCTCAAAGCCCATCACCAGTGACACACTTCTTCTAATAAACCACACCTCCTAATCATGCTAATCTTTTCTACTCCATGGTGACTAAGAATTCAAATATATGAACCAATAGAGGCCATTTTTATTCAAACCACCACAGAGGGTATGAATAGGTCTCAATTATTAGAAATCTCTCAATAACTATGACTCTATAGAAGAAAAGCTAAATAAAAGATTGACCTAAACAAAAGTTGTGGGCAGTTCTCAGGGCTCCCAATACAAGAGTTCAAAGAGGGGGAAACCAGAGACACTTGGAAAGGAAGAGGCTAGAAAAGGGGAAATGTGATAACTGGAATAAAAAAGGACACTGGAAGAATGGACAACCACATTGGACGATGGAAGAAGATGCACCATTCTTCATTTGCTTGAGGACTGATGGGACTGGGACTTCATTCCACTTACCTCAAGAGCCCAGCATAACAGTAAAGGTAGGGGAAAAATTCATTAAATTCCTGTTGGCACAGGATGAGCCTGAATAGTTCTGGCAGAGCTGCTTGGACCAGTGATATATCAATGAACATCTGTCCAAGGGGCCAGACTCTTTTTCTCTGGAATACTTCTTAGACAATGGACTTGGGACAAAGTACTGTGACCCACTTCTTCTTAGTTGTGCCAGACTGACCCTATCCCCTAACTGGAAGAGACTTATTGCAAAATCTACAGACAATTATGTCCTTCGATAAGGCCACTGCTCACCTTACTTTGAATAAAACTTCAGCCATCAACTCAGCAGCCTATTACAGTATGATAATACAATAAATCCCCTTCATGATTGCCTGGAAGTCACTGATAGGGATCACTTCCATCATATTGGCTCTAATGGATGAGAAGTAGAAGAGGTACTATACACTGATTGGAGCAGTTTTGTTCAGAAAGGAATAAGGTATGTTCGGGTGTCAGTTGTAACCTTGCACAGGACAGTCCAAGGTGTGGGCCCTGTCCCTCAGTTAAGAGACTTTAACACAAAGGGCTGAGCTTCTGGCATTAACCCAGGAACTTTGCCAGGGGAACGAAAAGCCATCACTGTGTACACAGTTGGTATGCATTTGCCATGGCCTACGTCCAGAAGGCCCTCTGCCAAGAAAGGTGACTCCTTACCTTGGCCAGAAAGAAAATAAATAGCAAAAAGGAAAATCATGGCTCTGCATCTTGATTACCCTGCCTGAACCAAAATTGTTTCAGCACCCAAACTACACACAGGAAGAATCCAAGTGGGCAAAAAGGGAATATTCCACATAGAAGGCAAATGGATGGTGTGGCAGTTCTTGCTGGATGGGAGATCCACAGTCCCTGGCTCTATCAAAAAAGAGATGATCTAGCTTTGTCTTTATGTGGATTCCCTAGTTAGGGGAGCAGGGGCTGCTTCTGACATGGACTCAGTGGTCTGCTCATTGATCACCTCCCCATGGTGTGGGTCGGGTGCCTTGCCAGGCCACAGAGGAAGATAATGCAGACAGTCCTGCTGA
The DNA here is from genome assembly GCA_010120015.1 of Rhombomys opimus. Classification (NCBI taxonomy): domain Eukaryota; kingdom Metazoa; phylum Chordata; class Mammalia; order Rodentia; family Muridae; genus Rhombomys; species Rhombomys opimus. The sequence continues at coordinate 70,495 of REGO01000134.1, forward strand.
GACCTGATAGGCTATGGTCAGATAGTAGGAAAGGAGGGCCTCTGCTATCAGTGGACTAAGGGAGGGGCATAGGGAGAGAGAGGGTGAGAGGAGATGAGGAGGGGGCTAGAGCTGGGATACAAAATGAATAAATTGTAATAAATAATAAATAAAAAAGAAAGAAAAAAATGAAAAAAAGAGAGAGATGGTCACAAAACTTAACGAGGCAACTCATCTCGACCATCCAAAGTTGTTGAGTTACTCAAACCCAGATGCTACATCCCTCAATTACACAATTTTGTTAAAAACTTGTATTCTGATCTGACACTTGTGCGCAAGTGAACCCCAAATGAGAAAGAGATGCCCCAGAAGGAATTTGCATGAAAGACACACCTCTGGAGAACACTAAGACCTTCTGTGGATGGGCAGAAGCCTATCCTGCTTGAATGGAGACAGCCTCAGTGGTCATCAAAAACTACAAGAGTTGATTCCTAGTTTTGGTTTGTCCCTCTGCCCAGGATCTGTGTAGTCTTTCATGGCCAGAGTTTTCTAAAATCTGGCAAAGATCTTAAATGTTGATTAGAAAGTATATTGTGCCTATAGGCCAGAGAACTCAGGACAGGTAGAAGGGATGAATAAACACTTGAAGGAAACTTGTACTTTGTATGTCCTTGAGACTAGCAAAAATTGGGCAAGCTTCCTACCACTTGCCCTCCTAAGGGCTGGGCACATCCTATATCAGGAAAGTTTCACTCCATTTGAATGTCTGGGAAGCCTCCACATCTCCTCCTGAAGCTAAGAGATGTTCTTAAGACAGAAATTACAAACCATTCAATCCTCAAGTTCTTACAAACTCTGCAACACACCCAGGAGACTATTCATCAGATGGTTTGAGAGGCCAGGCCCTTGCCTGTGTCTGAGTCTGTCCACAAATTCCAGCCTGGCAACCTTGTGTGGTTAAAGGGGATCCCAGCCCAGAGCCTGAAGCAAATATGAAAAGGCCATACCCTGTGGTCCTCACCACTCCTATAGCAGTGTTGGTTACCAGTATCACCCTGTGGGTTCACCACACCCAGCTGAAGGAGGTTAGAGGACAATAATAAATGGGTTGTCACCAGGTCAACCACCCTGCTAAAGAGAAGACTGCAACTAAGCCTGTGAGTATGATTGCCCTATTTTGTCTTCTTTGTCTCCCTGAGAGTAAGTCCCACTTCCAATCCTGACAACTCTAAATGGGACCAACCTAAGCTCACCTGGGGAAACCTCCAAGAAAAGGTGCCTGTTTATGTAACCAAGATTCTTGTGCAGATTTCTGTAGCCGTGCACACCATGTTAACTCCAGGAGTGTAGGATGAGTGTATTTACAGGACCTAGAGAGCACCTGGTTTGCTTGTACTAATGGCTTAGTCAAGTGTTGTCTTCAAAATTGTCTGCACCCTTTTGCATCCTGTGTACATGCTCCCACAGGTGTTCATTTATAATTTAGAAGAGGGAAGGGCCCACATAAATTCAGATTATGTAGTGTCCTGTGCACGGCAAGCCATCCTCATTCTTATTCCTCAGAGGCAGGCATCATGGGTTTCACTGCAGTTAGAACTTGTTGGGCCATTAATCCTTTTCTCTTAGCTTTCAGGATAGGACCCTGCTTGCTCAACTGTTTACTTAACTATGTGAAGGAGAAAGTAAATTCCGGAAGATGATATAACCCTCTTCTCTAAGATGAGTCCATGATTTGACTCAAGCCCACAGAATCAGTGGGGAATGGAACAGCTCCCAGACCTTAGCACAACTGATAACATGTTAGAGTCACCATACTGATCCTAAAACCCAGCAAGTAGGTCCCCAAGCCTGTCAAAAGGAATAAAGATTTAATCCATCAGGTCTTTCTAGCTCCTCCTTCTTTCATAAGATTCCCTGCACTCTGCCCAAAGTTTGGCTATGACTCTCATCCTCTGCTTTGATACCCTGCAGGAGGGGACAGGAGCTCCACCAGGAAAGAGAGAAAAAAAATCTGGGCACTGGGGTCTTTTCCAAGACTGATACTCCAACCAAAGACCGGGTATGGAGATAACCTAGAACTCCATGCACAGATGTAGCCCATGGCAGCTCAGTGTTCAAGTGGGTTCCTTAGTAATGGGAACAGGGACTGTCTCTGACAGGAACTCAGTGGCTGGCTCTTTGATCACCTCCCCCCGAGGAGTGTGCAGCCTTACCAGGCCACAGAAGAAGACAATGCAGCCAGTCCTGATGAGGCTAGGATCAGAGGGAAGGGGAGGAAGATCTCCCCTATCAGTGGACTGGGGGAGGGGCCTGGGTGAAGAAGGAAAGAGGGTGGGATTGGGAGGGGGTGAGGGAGGTGGCTACAGTTGGGATACAAAGTGAATAAACTGTAATTAATAAAATAAATAAATAAATTTTATAAAAGGGTTAATCCATCAAAGACCTAGTCCATACTTTCAAGAAATTCCCCAAATGTACTAACCTGGCTTCTTGGCTTCTATAGTTCCGATTCTTGCTAACTGAAGTGTGATAACCAGGATGTGTTTCTTATGCATAAAGACAAAGGGCTGTAAGGCTTAGGAAGAATGATTTGGGAAAGTTTCTTTCGCAGTCACTGTCCAGCAATAAAGACTTTTTTTCCTGACTTAAGAGTGTCTGTATGTTGGTCTCTGTTGGGCTTACCCTTCAACATTATGTGTGTATGTGTATATATAAATGCCTATGTATACACATATATGTATGTATATGTGTTCTGAGGTTATATTGCTCAATATTATTTTATGACCAAGTTGAAAGATTAAACAAGTCTTACAAAGAAAAAAAATGGCTGGATTACTTATTTCCATTAAAGCATTTTCTTTCATAAGTAAAACTGTAAGGTGGTTTGTAAGGTACATGGCTCAGATTTTGGAATGAGAGGCATACTGATTAGGTCATACTTAAAGGTCACATTCATTTTTTTTTTTTTTTGCCTTAAGCAAGCATGGTTTATTTATTATTCTAATACTCTTGTTAGAGATAGATCTTAGAAAAATAAGCATTGTTTTAATGCAAGCAGTTTTCACCATGGTGTGTGTGTGTGTATGTGTAAATTTTTGATAATCAGGAAGAAATGTAAATTTGATCTGGGGTGTCAGAGAGGAATTCATTTCCCTTTTTTGTTCTTTTGGTTTCTCTGTATTTCTGTCCTTTCTGTGGTCCACTTCATTATCTGTGAACATTACTTTCCTCATCTCCAGTTGGTAATAAATACCACCTATATTCTATAGAGCTAAGATGCAATGGAAATTTTTTTTATGTAGCATTTGCTCAGGAGTTGAATCAGCACTCAGTGATATTGATCCCTTTGCTTTTGAGTTTGCTCGGGGCTCTGGGAGAGGGTAACTATGCTCCAAAAGAGGCTGAGCACACAATTTATAGGATAAACCTGCACACTGTTGAGTGTGGAAGACAGAGCTTTTTATACCTAAAGCAGTCAAGAGGTGTAAACCCAGAAAAAGTCTGCATGAATAATTGCTAAGCAGGGGGGAAGCTGAGGAAGTGTTTACTGCTTTCAGTCAGAACTTTGAAAAGCTCATTTATATTAAGCATATTCAAATTAAAGGTATCACAGGACAGATGAGAAAGTCCATAGGAGGAGATCAGAATTAGAGCAATAGCAGTATAACATTGCCTGCCTTCTAGGGCTCTAAATTTTTTTGCAACTTGTAGGAAATTTATCTTCTTTGTGAGAGTTAAAAAAATTAAAAGGGAATGTACAAGGGATTAGTCGAGTATATTTGAAGTACCTCCACCTTCCAACTGTTTTTCTCTCTAGGTCTCTTTTTAATTTTTACTAATGTATAATTCTAGGAAAAATAATTGGGAGAATGGCTGAGGGAATCAATGCTATCGAATGCACAAAGGTGATTCCATCTGTATGTTCTCAGTCGGGTGTGAGAAGCAGCAAGCACAGAAATTGCTATCCTAGACAGAAGCACTCACGTGGTGAAGAGACAGAAACAGGTTGAAACTGGATAAATGAGGTCATAATTTCATACCTAGATAGCTATGATGATGAATATCAGGTTGACATCTCTTTTGACTAAATGAAGCTACTCTTTAGTATTTTTTTGAGTTAGTATACAGAGTAATGGGTTTCATGTACAATTTTCAAACATACACACCATTTTACTTTTTTATATGCTCGTGTATTATTGCCACTTTTGTGCCAGTGGGCACATCTTGCCTGGCATGTTGGTAGGGAAGCACAGAGTCCACAGCTGAGTAAGACTATCAAATGGCTTTTCCTTTCTAGAAGCCTGCATCGTATGCTCTGGTATGATGAAATACAACAGTATCATTTGTCTGAGTTTGAAATGATTTCTTAGAGCTCTTTTCAGAAGTTCCTTGCCCAGGAATGTTTCAAAGTATTTTATATATGCTATCTACTAATAGTTTTAGGTCTTTGGATGGATTTTTGTACAGAGATAGGGATCTAGTTTCTTATTTTGATGTCTAATTTTTGAAGAGGATGGCTTTTCTTCAGTCTATGTTTCTGGCATCTTTGTGGTTGTAGCTGTGTGGTTTCATTTCTGCATCATTTAATCTGTCCCACTCTTATTTCTGTCTCATGTCAGTACCATTCTGCTTTTGTCACTATGGATCTGTGGTATAACTTAATATGTACTGTGACTACTGTGATACTTCCAGCCACCATCAAGCCTTGGATAAGCATGTTTTGTATTTTGTGTTTTCATATTTATGAAGATTGTCTTTTCTGTTTCTGTGAAGAATCTCAGTGGACTATGATGGTGATTTTATTGTATCCGTAGATCACTTTTTGGTAACATAGATGTGCTAATTGTAAGTCCCTTGAGGTATGGACAGACCCCTCCCCTGAAGAACTCCAACAGCCACAGAACACACTGATTGCTCCCTTACCAAGAGCCCAAGCTCAGGAGTTGAAATTCTACCAATTACTGGGCTCTCTCTCCAAGCTCTGGACTTGAAATCCCACCAATGTCCACCCCTAAAATCTCCATCCTTGAAAGCTTTGCCCTCCCCACCCATCATATATAAACCCTGTCTTCTGGTCAGTTCTCTGCTGCTTCCTGCTCAAGCAGAGGCAGCCACCCTCCTGGGCTCTTCCATCCCACTCTGATGTGAGTGTTGCTTTGTGATACTTTGTGGCATTTGTTGGCTACTGACTGCCAGGATACTGTTCGCTTCAGAGCTGTAACACTTTGAAAGAGAAACCTTCCCCTGCTGGGCTGGAGCTCTGCGCTGTTGCACCTGAAGTGGGGAATCTAAACTTCTTTTAAATTTATTTTTAAAATGATTTATTTGTTTTATTTTGTGTGTGTGAGTGTTTTGCTTGCCTACATACATGTACACTATATAAGTTCTTGGTGCCTTTGGAAGCCAGAAAAGGGTGTTGAACCCCATAGAACTAGAGTTATAGGCACTTGTGTCCTACCATGGGGGAGCTGGGAAGCAGACCTGAGTCTTCTGCAGAAACATCAAGTGCTCTTACCTGAGGGGCCATCCTTGAATAAAGAACCTATGGTACATTCCTATAAAACAACATCCGCAAAACGTATTGACCTGCTATTGAATGCAATAAAATGGATATTTTAAAAACCATCGCACAGAAAGAAAGTTTTATTTTAAACAAGTACCTACTATACAATTCTATTTATCTAAAATTCTAGCAGAGAGGTCTCGTCTAAAGTTGTGCAGAGCAGATATCAGGTGATGAAAGTACAGAAGGCTTGACTAGAGATAGGCACAGGGAAACTGTGTGGGATGATGGAAATAGCCTATATCTTGATTATTGTAGTGGTTACAGATGTGTATGACCATGTGACCTCATTGTTAAACCTCATTGTGACACAGACATTCGATTGAGTAGACTTTATTATATGTAACTTAATATTCAATAATAGTGATTAAAAACACAAGTTGGACATTGTGTTATATACCCATAGTTCTAGCACTCGGGAACCTCCTGCAGGAAGATTCCTACAAGTTCAGGACCAGCCTGCTCTACACAGTGGATTACAAGCAAGCCTGTTTACATAGTAAGCTCCAGGCCAGTGTACTGAAAACAAACAAACACATAAAACCAAAACCAAAACCAAAACCAAAAACAACTTCGCCTTCTCCCAGAGCTACCAATTCTGAGCATAGAAGGTGAAGAAGTTTATATCAAAGGTACAGGAAGCATTTTCAATGAAATCATAGAGGAAAGTTGCCCAAATCTAGGGATAGGAATTTTTTTCCAGATACTAGAGACATTTAAAATGCCAACCAGACAAGATCAGAAAAGAAACTCCTCATGCGACAGTACAGTTAACACACTGAATATTCAGAGCAAATAAACATTTAAAGCTGTAATTTAGAAGTACCAAGTCACATATAAATACATCAGAATAACAGCAGATTTCTCAACAAACACCCTATAACTCAGGACGGCTTAGAATGACACATTTTAAGTCCCAAAAGACAACTAACAATGCAGACCACTGTATGTGGGAAAGGTTTATGTTACAGTCAAAGGAAAAAGAAAACCTCCATTGACAAATATGTGCCCCTAGGTTTACACCTGATCTCCAGAAAAACAGCATCTGAGTGCTTCCACATGACTCTTGCGTTCAGCCTCCTTTCCTTTCCGGCATCTTGTACTTGCCTTTGAACTGAATAAAGCAAGGCAAGAAGAAAGGAAGGAGAGTAGGAAGGACAGAACGAATATAAACAAAGTATGTTCAGCGAGTTGGTCCAGAGAGCAAGACTGATAACTTTGGTAGCCTGAGCTCAATTCTTGAGACAGAAGAAAGGAACTGACTCCTGAAAATTCTCTTCTGATCTCCATACACAAACCTTGCAACATATAAACACAAACATTCATACACTAGAATGAATAAAGTAGAGTAAGAAACAAAACTAAGAAGAAAGAAAACAAGAAGGATTTATAGCAAAAGTTATTCTATTTTATGGAACACTTTTAGCTTTTCTTGGTCAGGAAGAACTTAGGCACCATGTAGTCAGGTTTTAGAATCTCAAATACTCGTGAGATTTGAGGAAGGATATAAATAATAGACTCCTACTGCCCTCTCCAAATAATTCATTAAAATCTCTAATTTCTTACTATTCTTCCAAAGAGCACCGAGTGGAATTTAATGGTATGGGGAAAGTCCAAATTTTCTCAAAGCACACTAGGAGCCTACAAACTTCAGTAGGATGTCTGGGGACCCAAACGCTTCTTAAAGTCATATATCAGCCAAGGACCCTCACAAAAGTGCCCTTCTGGAACTTTGGAGGTAACTTAGGCTTTTGTTTAGGGATCCTAAATTTTTTATTTTAATTGTCAATATTTATTTATTATTGTATTTTATTTATTTAGAGAAAGTTTTGCTATGCAGCCTTAGCTGGCCTGGAACCTGCTATGTAGACCAGGCTTGTCTCGAACTTGGAGAGATCTGCTTGCCTCTATCTCCTGAGGGTTGGGATTAAAGATATGTACCTCCATACCTGCCTCTTGTATTTAAAAAATGTATTTTAATTAATTCCTTAAGAATTCCATACAATGCATTTTGGACATATTCCAAATTCCCCCTGGAAGCACCCTATCTACTTTCCTTCCCCTTCCCACCTGACTTTGAGATTTCTCTTTTTTTTTCCCCTCCCCGCATTGTGTGCCATTTACATCACCTAATTATTTTTGGGGTATGGTCGATCTACCAGGGTCACCTCATTACAGAAAACCGACTCTCCCTTTTCCAGCAGCTATCAAATGTCAACGGCTCCCCAGAAAGGAGTGGGATTTCATGTCCTCCTTCCCCCCTGTATGTGGGGGTTTTGTCTGTCTGGCATTTGTGCAGGCCTTATGTATGCAGTCACAATTACTGCAAGTTCGTACGTGCAACTGCCCTGCTGTGTCTGGAAAGTACTGTTTCCTTGATGTTATGCTATGCTTGACTCTTACAGCCTTTCAGCTCCAGGCTGTGAAGATCACTGAGCTTGAGGGGAGGAATGGACATAGATGGTCTACTTACAGTTGAATACTCCACAGTCTCTTATTCTCTGTGCATTTGCCAGCTGTGAATCTGTGTTAATTGCCATCGATTGCAGGGAGAAGCTTCTCTGGTGAGGCTTGAGAGATGCATTGATTAAATGGGTAGAGGAACAAGTTGTTAGGAGTTGTTTTAGTGCTATGCCATCTAATAGAATAACTGGTATCTCCCATAAGAGCTGTGACCTACCTAGCCACAGGGTCCTGACCCCTGTGTTTCTTAACGATCTATTTCAGGTAAGCCTTTGTTTGTTTTGCGCTTTGAATTTTGAGAAAGTGAGAAATGTCTTTTTTGCTGTGTAGCTCATGCTGGTCAAACTTGCCACTTAAGTCAGGCTGGCCTCTAACTCTAAATCCTTCCCTACAGTTGGGATTACTGTCATCTACCACCACACCAACCTGAGGCTATGCTTTAGAAATTAACTCTTATGTTCGTTGTTGCTAGCCTTGACTGGCTGTAGTAGGCCTGAGCATGGCAAACACGGCTCTCACACACCTTGTTCTCCTCCCACTCCCTGTCTGGCTAAACACTGTTGGATTACATTCTTAGAGCTAGCCACTAAGGTCTATTCCCTTATATGGTCACTTCCTCCTCCTGAGTCTGACTACTAAGGTCCAGTTATCAAAGGATTGAAGTCCAGCAATTAAAACCCTCTTGTAGGCTTAGATTTTTTAATTTTAATTTTATTTTTATTAATTACAGTTTATTCACTTTGTATCCCTGCTGTAGCCCATCCATCCCCTACCAATCCCACCCACCCTTTCTCTTCTTCTCCTATGCCTCTACCCTAGCCCAATGATAGGGGAGGTCCTCCTTCACTCCCATCTGACCCTAGCCTATCAAGTCTCATCAAGACTGGCTTCTTTGTCTTCTTCTGTGGATTGGTAAGGCTGCTTCCCCTCAGGTGGAGGTGATCAAAGAGTCAGCCCATGAGTTCATGTCAGAGACAGTCCCTGTTCCTATTATTGTGGAACCCTCTTGGACACTGAGTTGTCACGGCCTACTTCTGTGCATGGGTTCTAGGTTATTTCCATGAATGGTCCTTCTTTGGAGTATCAGTCTCAGAAAAGACCTCTGTGCCTAGATATTTTGGTTCTGTTGCTCTCCTTGTGGAACTCCTGTCTTCTCTAGGTCTTTCTCTCTCCCCCTTCTTTCATAAGATTCCCTGCACTCTGCCCAAAGTTTGGTTATGAGTCTCAGCATCTGCTTTGGTACCCTGCAGGGTAGAGTCTTTCAGAGGCCCTCTGTGGTAGGCTCCTGTCCTGTTTCCTGTTTTCTCCCTCTTCTGATGTCCATGCCCTTTGCCTTTCTGAATGAAGACTGACCAACTTACCCAGGGTCTTCCTTCTTGGTTAGATTTCTTAGGTATACAGGTTTTAGTATGATTATCCTATATTATATGTCTAATATCCACTTGTAAGTGAGTATATACCATGTGTGTCATTCTGCTTCCAGGATACCTCACTCAGGATGATCTTTTCTAAATCCCATCACTTGCTTGCAAATTTCATGATTTCTTTGGTTTTAATTGCTGAGTAGTATTTCATTATGTAAATGTACCAAATTTCTGTATCCACTCCTCAACTGAGGGACATTGCTTCCAGCTTCTGGCTATTACAAATAAAGCTGCTATGAACATGGTTGAACAAATGTCCTTGTTGTATACTTGAGCATCTTTTGATATGCCTAGGAGTGTTAAAGCTGGATCTTGAGGTAGCATTATTCCTAACTGTCTGAGAAAGCACCAGATTGATTTCCAAAGTGGTTGTACAAGTTTTCATTCCCATCAGCAATGAAGGAGGTTCCTCTTTCTCCTCTTCCTCTCCACCATGTGTTGTCACTTGAATTTTTGATCTTAGCCATTCTGATGGGTGTAAGGTGAAATCTCAGGGTCGTTTTGATTTGCATTTCCCTGATCTCTAAGGATGTTGAACATTTCTTTAAGTGTTTCTCTGTCACTCGATGTTCCTCTATTGAGAATTCTCTGTTTAGGTCTGTGCCCCATTTTTCAATTGGGTTACCTGATTTGTTGGTGTTTAACTTCTTAAGTTCTTTATATATTCTGGATATTAGCCCTCTGTCAGATATAGGGTTGGTGAAGATCCTTTCCCAATCTGTAGGCTGTCATTTTGTTCTGATGACAGTGCCCTTTGCTTTACAGAAGCTTTTCAGTTTCATGAGGTCCCATTTATTGATTATTGATCTTAAGAGTCTGTGCTGTTGGTGTTCTGTTCAGGAAGTTGTCTCTTGTGCCAATGAGTTCAAGGCTCTTCTCCACTTTTTCTTCTAACCGTTTACTGTGTCTGTTTTTATATTGAGGTCTTTGATCCACTTGGATTTTAGTTTTGTGCAAGGTGATGAGTATGGATCTATTTGCATTTTTCTACATGTAGACATCCAGTTAGACCACCACTATTTGTTGAAGATGCTGTCTTTTTTCCATTGTATGGTTTTGGCATCTTTGTCAGAAATCAGGTGTCCATAAGTGTGTGGGTTTATTTCTGGGTCTTCTATTTGATTCCATTGGTCCACCATACTGTTTCTATGCTAGTACCATGCAGTTTTTATTACTTTTGCTCTATAGTACAGCTTGAGATCAGGGATGGAGATACCCCCAGAAGATCTTTTATTGTAGAGGATTGTTAAAGCAATTCTGGGTTTCTTGTTATTCCATATGAAGTTGAGAAATTTTCTTTCCAGGTCTGTAAAGAATTGTGTTGGTAATTTGATAGGAATTGCATTGAATCTGTAGATTGCCATTTTTACTATGTTAATTCTGCCAAGCCATGATATCTTCTGATATCTTCTTTTATTTTTTTCTTCAGATACTGAAAGTTTTTTTCATACAAGTCTTTGACTTTCTTGGATAGAGTTACACCAAGGTTCTTTATGCCCTTTATGGTTATTGTGAATGGTGTGGTTTCCCTAATTTCTTTCTCAGCCCTTTGGTCTTTTGTATACAGGAGGGCTACTGATTTTTTTGAGTTGATATTGTATCCAGCCAGTTTGCTGAAGATGTTTATCAGCTGTAGGAGTCCCCTGGTAGAATTTTTGGGGTCACTCATGTAACTATCATATCATCTGCAAATAGTGATACTTTGACTTCTTCCTTTCTGAACTGAATCTCCTTGATCTCCTTTAATTGTCCTATTGCTCTAGCAAGGACTTCAAGTACTATGTTAAGGAGGTATGGAGAGAGTGGGCAGCCTTGCCTTGTCCCTGATTTCAGTAGGATTGCCTTAAGTCTCTTGACGTTTAGTTTGATGTTGGCTATAGTCTTGCTGTACATTGCCTTTACTATGTTTAGGTATGTTGAGGTATTCCTGATCTCTACAGGACTTTAAACATAAATGAATGTTGGGTTTTATCAAATGCTTTTTCAGCATCTAAGGAGATTATCATGCGGTCTTTTTCTTTTAGTTTGTTTATATGGTGGATTACGTTGATGGATTTAAGTATATTGAGCCACACCTGTATGTCTGAGATGAAGCCTACTTGGTCATAGTGGATGATATCTTTGATGTGTTCTTGGATTCGGTTTGCAAGTATTTCATTGAGTATTTTTGCATCAATGTTCATAAGAGAGATTAGAATAAAAATCTCCTTTGTTGGGTCTTTAGGTATCAAGGTGACTGTTTTCATAGAATGCGTTTGGTAATGTTCCTTCTGTTTCTATTTTGTGGAATAGTTTGAAGAGTATTGGTGTTAGCTCTTCTTTGAAGGTCTGGTAGAATTCTGTGCTGAAACCATCTTGTTATTTTGGATGGGAGACTTTTGATGACAGCTTCTATTTCCGTAGGAGATATAGGATTATTTAATTAATTTACTTGTTCTCGAGTCAGCTTTGGCATGTGGAATTGATCAAGAAAATTGTCCGTTTCATTTAGGTTTTCAAATTTTGTGGCATATAGGCTTTTGTAGTAAGACCTAATGATTGTTTGGATTTCCTCAGTATCTGTTGTTATGTCCTCCTTTTCATGTCTGATTTTGTTGATTTGGATGGGATCTCTCTGATTTTTAGTTAGTTTGGCTAAGGGTTTGTCTTTCTTGTTGATTTTTTGAAAGAATCAGGTCTTGGTTTCATCGATTCTTTGAATTGTTTTATTTGTTTCTAATTTATTGAGTTCATCCCTGAGTTTGATTATTTCCATCCATCTACTCCTCTTGGATATGTCTGCTTCTTCTTTTTCTAAAGCTTTCAGGTGAGCCTTTAAGTTGCTTGTATGAGATGTTTTGAATATCTTCTTGAAGGCACTTAATGCTATGAATTTTCCTCTTAGCACTGCTTTCATTGTGTCTCATAAGTTTAGGTATATTGTGTTTTCGTTTTCATTGAATTCTAGGAAGTCTTTGACTTCTTTATTTCTCCCCTGATCCATCTGTCATTGAATAGCAAGTGTTCGGTTTCCGTGTGTGTAGGCTTTTTGCTATTTCTGTTGTTGTTGAGGTCCAACTTTAGTCCATGGTGGTCAGATAGGATACAAGGGAATATTTCAATCTTCTTGTATCTGTTGAGGCCTGCTTTGTGACAAATTATATGGTCTGTTTTGGAGAAGGTTCCATGAGGAGTTGAGAAGAAGGTAAATTCTTATGTTTCCGTGAAAGTTTCTGTAGATGTCTGCTGGGCCCATCTGATTCATGATCTCATTTAGAGTCATTGTTTCTTTGTTTAATTTATGTTTTGTTGACCTGTTCTTTGTTGACAGTGGGGTGTTGAAGTCTCCCACTTAATGTGTAGGGATCTATGTGTGGTTTCAGTTTTATTAATATTTCTTTTATAAATGTGGGTGCTCTTGTATTTGGGGCATAGATGTTCAGAATGGTGATGTCTTCTTGATGGAATTTTCATTTGATGAGTATGAAATGATCTTCCCCAAATCTTTGGATTAATTTTGGTTGAAAATCTATTTTATTATTTATTAGAATGGCTACTCATGCTTGCTTCTTGTGTTCATTTTCTTGCAAAACCATCTTCCAGCCTTTTACTCTGTATCTTTGTGACTTAGGTGTATTTCTTGTATGCAATAGACTGATGGATCTTGTTTACATATCAATTCTGTTAGTCTGTGTCTTTTTATTGGAGAGTTGAATTCATTGATGTTGAGGAAGGTTAATGACCAGTGGTTGTTAGATACTTTGATTTTGATGTTCGCTGTAGTAGTTTGCTTGTGTACTTGGCTATTTTTAGTTTTGGTGTAGTGAGGTTATTTATATCTCATGTTTTCATGAAGGAAGTTTTCTTGGGTTGTATTTTTTTCTTCTAGTATCTTTTGTAACGCTGGATTTATAGGTAGGTATTCTTTAAATTTGTTTTGTCATTGAATATATTGTTTTCTCCATCTATGATGACTGAGAATTTTGCTGGATATAGAAGCCTGGGCTGACATCTGTGTTCTCTTAGGATCTGCATGATATCTGTCCAGGCCCTTATGGCTTTCATCGTCTCTGTTGAGAAGTCAGTTGTGATTTGGATGGATTTGTCATTATATGTTACTTGGCCTTTTTACCTTGCAACTTTCAGTATTTTTCCTTTGCTCTATATACTTACTGTTTTGATTATTATGTGGCAGGAGGATTTTCTTTTTTGTTCTAAGTTATTAGGTCTTCTTTAGGCCTCTTGTATGCTTATAGGTCTCTCCTTTAATTTGGGGGAATTTTCTTCTATGATTTTGTTGAAAATATTTTCTGGGCCTTGGATGAGGGAATCTTCTTTTTCCTCTAATCCTATTATTCTTAGGTTTTGTCTTTTCATGTTGTCTTGGATTTCTTGGATAGCCTGTGTCAGGAATTTTTTAGATTTAACATTTTCTTTGACAGATAACATCATTTTCTTCCATTGTATCTTCCATACCTGAGATTCTTTCTTCCATCTCTTGTAGTCTGTTGGCTATACTTACCTCTGTAGTTCCTGTTTTCTTCCCTAAGTTCTTTCTCTCCACAATTTCCTACATTTGTGTTTTCTTTAATTCTATCTCCAATTCTATCTTCAGATATTGAGCTGTTTTGTTGATTTCCTTCACCTGTCTGGCTGTATTTTCCTTCAGTTCCTTCAGCTGTTTCTTTGAACATTCCTCTGTTTCTTTTATTTCTTTTCAGTGACTTAATTATTTCCTATTTAAAGGCCACAAACTGTTTGGCTGCATCTTCCTGTTTCTCTTTACTAATGGTCATAATCTGTTTGTCTTTAGCTTCCTGTATTTCTTTACAGATGCCCAAAATCTGTTTGACTTTATCTTTCCTCTAATTCTTTACACATTTTATTTGTTTCCTCTACTATCCTCTTCATAAACATAGATGTAAGGTCATCTTCTTGAGTTTCATTAATGCTAGGGTGTCCAGGGCTGCTTGCTCCTGAACAACTGGGTTCTTGAGATGCCATATTTCTGTCTTTTTTTTTTGTTGTTGAGCTTTTTAAATTAATTAATTAATTAATTTTACATTTTTCTTTATTAATTACACTTTATTCCTTTTGTATCCCTGCTGTGGTTCCCTCCCTTCTCCCATCCCAATCTTTTTCTTCCTCCACCCTCTGCATGCATGCCCCTCCCCAAGTCCACTGATAGGGGAGGTCTTCTTTTCCTTCCTTCTGATCCTAGTCAATTAGGTCTCATCAAGAGTGGCTGCATTGTCTTCTTCTGTGGCCTGGTAATGCTCCTTCCCCCTCAGGGGGAGGTAATTAAAGAGCAGGCCAATCAGTTCATGTCAGAGACAGTCCCTGTTCCTATTACAATGGAACCCACTTGGATACTGAACTGCCATGGGCTACATCTGTGCATGGGTCTTAGGTTATCTCCATGCATTATCCTTTAGTTAGAGTATCAGTCTCAGGAAAGACCCCTGTGCTCAGATTTTTTGGTTCTGTTGCTCTCCTTGTGGATTTTCTGTCCTCTCCAGATCTTACTGTTTCCCACTTCTTTCATAAGATTCCCTGCACTCTGCCCAAAGGTTGCCCATAAGTCTCAGCATCTGCATTGATAGTCTGCAGGGCAGAGCTTTTCAGAGGTCCTCTGTGTCAGGCTCCTGACTTGTTCCCTCTTTTCTCCTTCTTGTGATGTCCAGTTTCTTTGCATTTCTGGATAGGAATTGAGCATTTTAACAATAGTCCTCCCTCTTGATTATTTTCTTTAGGTGTACAGATTTTAGTAGGTTTATCCTATATTAAATGTCTATATAAGTGAGTATATACTGTGTGCATCTTTCTGCTTCTGGGATTGCTCATTCAGGATGATCTTTTCCAGATCCCACCATTTACCTGCAAATTTCATGAATTCCTTGTTTTTTATTGTTGAGTAATATTTTATTATGCAGATATACCACAATTTGTGCATCCATTCTTCAGTTGAGGGGCATCTGGCCTGTTTCCAGCTTCTGGCTATTACAAATAAAGCTGCTACAAACATGGGTGAGCAAATGTCTTTATTGTGTACTTGAGCATCTTTTGGATTTATGCCTAGGAGTGGTATAGCTGGATCTTGAGGAAGTGCTATTCCTAGTTGTCTGAGAAAGTGCCAGATTGCTTTCCAGAGTGGTTGTACAAGTTTACATTCCCACCAACAGTGGAGGAAGGTTCCCCTTTCCTCACAACCTCTCCAGCATGTGTTGTCTCTTGAGTTTTTTTATCTTAGCCATTCTGATGGGTGTAAGGTGAAATCTCAGGGTCATTTTGATTTGCCTTTCCCTGATAGCTAATGAGGTTGAGCATTTCTTTGTTTCTGTGCCATTTAATATTCCTCTGCAGAGAATTCTCTGTTTAGCTCTGTACCCCATTTTTTAATTGGATTACTTGAATTTTTGCTGTTTAACTTCTTTAGTTCTTTATATATATATTCTGGATATCAGCCCTCTGTCAGATATAGGATGGGTGAAGATCCTTTCCAAATCTGTAGGCTGTCGTTTTGTTCTGAGGACAGTGTCCTTTGCTTTACAGAAGCTTTTCAGTTTCATGAGGTCCCATTTATTGATTGTTGCTCTTAGAGACTGTGCTGTTGGTGTTCTGTTCAGGAAGTTTTCTCCTGTGCCAATTCCCAACTTTTTCTTCTAAGTGGTTTAGTGTGTCTGGTTTTATGTTGAGGTCTTTGATCCACGTGGACTTCAGTTTTGTGCAGGGTGATAAGTATGGATCTAAGAACTTAGGGAAACAACACCCTTCACAATAGCCACAAAGGACATAAAGTACCTTGGTGCGAACCTAACCAAGCAAGTCAAAGACTTGTATGAAAAAAATTTCCAGTCTCTGAAGAAAGAATTAGAAGAAGATATCAGAAGATGGAAAGATCTCCCATTCTCATGGCTTGGCAGGATTAATATAGTAAAAATGGCCACCTTACCAAAAGCAATCTACAGATTCAATGCAATTCCTATCAAATTACCAACACAATTCTTTAGACCTTGAAAGAAAAATTCTCACCTTCATATGGAACAAGAAGAAACACAGAATTGCTAAAACAATTCTCTACAGTAAAAGATCTTCAGGAGGTATCTCCCTCCCTGATCTCAAGCTGTATTATAGAGCAACAATACTAAAAACTGCATGGTATTGGCATAGAAACAGACTGGTGTATCAATGGAATCGAATAGAAGACCCTGAAATAAAACCACACAGTTATGGACACCTGATTTTTGACAAAGATGCCAAATCCATTCAATGGAAAAAAGACAGCATCTTCAACAAATGGTCTAACTGGAATTCTACATGTAGAAAAATGCAAATTGGTTGAGCTTTTACACTGGCCTCTACCCATTGGGCTCTCTTAGGTGTTGGGTATTAGTTCCTGGTGCTTCTTGGAATCCTGGGGTGGGGAGAACACCTTTGGTAGGAAGATGATTTTTCCTGAAGGAGGACTCCTCAGCTTTTTGGATATGGTCACTGAATGGCCGGTGTTTCTCAAAAACTGCCACAGCTCACCTCAGGCATATAGTCTTGAGTAGTAACTGTGGTCTTTGTAAGATAGGGGGAATCTCCTCTCACCCAGAGAAGTCCTGGAGACAGCTGCCCTGCTGTTGGGTTTCTTGCTCTGAATTTAGTGAGCTGCTGCTGTTGTTCTTACACCGTTTTCTAGGCACAGCCCTCTTTAAGAACCTGGGCAGCCGTGGTTTGTTTAGTTTAGTTAGGGATAACTGGTTGCTCCTTGGAGCATTGTCTGGGGCCTGATCTCAGGGATCTCAGGCTTCTGTAGGTCTGAGGTTGGAGCTCTGTGCCCCAGTATGCAAACAGTAATCAGTGGCAGGTGTGCACAGCTTTCATGTGTGCAGCAGGAGGCTAGAGCCTGGAGCCTCTGGAGACCCAGAAACTTTTCTGTAGTTGGGTGTCCTGAGTTCAGACCAGATGTTTCCTCCACACCATGGGGTTTCCTCCCAACAGGAGACCCAGTCTGTGGTGTTTTGGCGTCAAAAACAACCAGTTCCACCTGGGGTGGCACGTAGAGCACACAGGTGCAGGGGAGTGGTGGCTCCAAGCTGGCGACTGGGTGGCTGCGGGAACCTGGGAACTTTTCCTGAGTACTTTTCCGTGTGTGTGTGTGTGTGTGTGTGTGTGTGTGTGTGTGTCTTTGTGTCTCAGCTGAGTGCTCTAAGCTTGGACCTGCTGTTTCTTTAATGTGGGGTTTCTTCCCAACAGGGAAACCCAGTATCTGGTGTCCTGGGGCACACAGTTCTGTCTGTGATGGAGAGTTGGATGCACAGCAGCCAGTCTCTTGACTGGCGGCTGTGTGCCTGCTGGTCCTGGGACCTTTTCCAGGGATTGACTGGGTGAGCTGACATAGGTCCCATTTGCTTCCTTCCCTGTCCGGTTTTCTCGTGACTGGAAATCCCAGTCTCTGGTGTTTTGGTGCTCACAGTTCAGCTTGGAAGGTGATCAGGACATGCAGGCATATGGCTCTGGGCTGGTGACCAAACTCCTGCTGGACCCAGGAGCTCTTCCGGGTTTTAGCTGGCTTACCTGAGAATGGATCCGATTGATTCCCACACCATGGGGTTTCCTCTCACCTGGGAAACACAATCTCTGGTGTTTTAGGGCCCAGAGTTCAGTATATTGGTAGCTGTGCCTACACAGCTGTCCTGCTCCTCAGACACAGTGGCCTCCTGGTGCCACCATCTTGGATCCCTTAATGGGAGGGGAGGCTTAGATTTTTTAAACACCCACTTTATATGTTCGTAAACACCTCTACCTCCTTTCTCACACCCAACCTTAGGTAGGAGATATCAGGGGGAAGGGACTGTAGTCCTTTTTTAGCTTCTTCCTGTTGATTAGGGTCATTGGATCTTTGGGGATACATCAGTCTCAGTCATCAGGATTCCAGCAATCCAGTCAAACAGCAAAGCCACAAACCACAGCGGCAACATCATCAACAAACAACAACAAAGACCAAAAGCAGTGGTACCACTCAGCAGAAGCAGCAAGACCCTGCCCAAATAGCATGAGTCTGTGGAAATGGCAAAGCAACACGGAAAGTTCTCTGGAGCATTTCTTTCTGTGAAAACCAGCAAAGCAATCTGAAGCACTGAAAAGCGAAGAGACGCAAAAAGTGTTGTCTCACTGTCTTTAGGCTTCCATCCCTTCTCAGAACACATACAGGGATGTTTTCCAGCTAGCAAATCATGCCCCTCATATGAGGTAGTTTTCAGCCGACAAACATTATGTGTCTTTTCCCAAGGATGGTTTTCTGTAGTGTGTGGAGTGGAATACATTCCCATATCCCACACTTAGAATCAAGAAAAACAAACAAATGAACAAACAAACAAACAAACAAAAACAAAAACAAAAACAAAAAAACAAAAGCCAAACCAAACAAAAAAAAAAAAAAAGAAACTTCCACTTCAGTCCCTCTTTGGTGATTCCTAATTAACATGCCTAATTAAAACAAACCAACTCATCCTAACACCTTTCTCCTTTTCTCTTTATATCCTGCTCTTTGCCAACCTTCATCTCCTTACCCAATGTTCCTTGCTACAGAGAGGGCTTACATTCTTTCTTATAAATGTCGTTTAAATAGTTGTTATACTGTACTGTTGCAGAAATAACAAGTCTGTAATGTGTAAAAATTCTGAAGGATTTAGCCGATAGTTACAAAGATGTTAAGTCACATATGGAGGAGGCTATTAAGAGGCCTAAACATGGCCCAATTCCAGCCCTTTTCCTCCTCTCCTCATATTCCCCCTTTTCATTCTCAGAGAAAAGGAGGCCCCCAAGGGGTACCAATCCACCCTGGCACCTCAAGCCACAGTAAGACTAAGTGTATCCTCTTCCACTGAGGCCTGACTGGCAGCCCAGCTAGGGGAAAGGGATCCAGAAGCAGGGAACAGAGTTAGAGACAGCCCATGTTAGGAGACCCATATGTTCACCAAGCTACACATCTGTTACATGTGTGTAGGAGAGCTAGGTACAGCTCATGCTTGCTCCTTGGTTGGTGGTTCAGTCTCTGTGTGCCCCTATGGGCCAAGGTTAGTTTGCTGGAGGTGGGGCACTGGGCAGCAGGATAGACCAGGAGAGAGGCAGAAATCTCCGAGATAGGGAAGGGTCTATGGGGGTCTCCCTAGCTGAGACTTCTAGCAGAGGGCTACATGAAGTCACCATGTAGCCAGGTGAGACTTCCAGTGGAGGGAGGAGGACACCAACCCACCCATAAAATCTTTCACCGCAAATTTGTCTTGCCTACAAGAAGTATGGAGCAGACATTTAGGGAATGGCAAACCAATGACTGGCCTAACTTGAGACACACCCCATGGGAGAGAGCCAACCCCTGTTAATTTTAATGATTGTCTGCAGTTATGCCTAGCATAACTGTCTTCTGAGAGGCTTCATCCAGCATCTGATGCAGAGACCCACAGCCAAACAATAGGTGGAGCTTGGGGAGTTCTGTGGAAGACTACGGGGAAGATAAAGGGAGCTGGAGGGGTCAAGGACCTCGTAAGTTTCAATCTCTTTACAGCATTGACATTCTACTCTGCCAACCAGCCTTTGTATTTACAGCTTCTTTCTAGGGATTTTTGTTCACAGATGAAAGACCACACTGCACATTTTTGTCATTTTTCTACCTTTCTTTTGCTTTCACCCCAAAACTTTCTTCATTTTCAAGATACCCATGTTCCTCAAGGTCTCAGCATCTCTCCATGTCTATGAAAGCTAGAGCCACTCCTGTGAAGAAGTTCTGGTGACTGCCATCTTCCACTTCTTTTTGATGGGAGCAAAATAGTTCCTTAGTACTGTAGAGCTTTACGTGGGTGTTAATGACTTTGCTCTTGTAGGGCACCTGACTTGTATATTGAAAAAGCTTTTAATAGTTATTTTGTGTATTTTGCTTGCATGTATGTCTGTGAACCCTGCACACGCTTAGTGCCTGAGAACGTTGTAAGAGAGCTTCAGATCCCCTGGGACTACAGTTACAGATGGCTGTGAGCTGCCATGTAGATGTCGAGAGTTGAATCCTGGTTCAACTCATAACTGCTCATAACTCCTGAGCCACCTCTCCATTTCCTTGCGTGGATCTTAATGTCTCATTCACATACGGCCTTAGACATCAGATGTCTGGACAGTGTTTCAACTTTATTCTTTAGGGACGGATCACTAAAAGTCAGGATCAGATGCTTTAGTTACATAAGCTAATAACTGTACAAGTCTGATTTTTCTTGTGCAGTGCTTAGCAACTTCATTTTTAATCAAAACAATGCATTCAGAACTCAAATGAGAATGATGCACCAGTGGTCAGTTGTGACATGAGAAAATTGCCCAATGAGTCCCTGTAATCATTAAAATCTATATCAGTGACGGAAATCCAGGCTGAAATCTTATCAAGAGTAATCAGAGAGAATTTATCAAGGTTTTCTGAAGGCCACACTTTGTTCTCCTCTTCATAGTTTAGAAGTTAGTTCTTGGCAGAAAGCATAAATACAGAGAACAGCAGAATGTGCATATGAAATCTGAGAGGTTTTCTTTTAGCAGAGAGAAAGACCATGCTTATTATCATAGGCTTGAGACCATGAGGAGGTGAAAATGACTCTCCATATGTGAAATGACAGATGAAGTGTGAGGGAAATAGGTGTGCTCAGAGTCCAGGGGAATGTCTGTGTAGGTAGAAACAACAAAGGTTTGACCAGTGTTCAGAGCGTCTATGTGCTAGACCCATAGTAAACATGCAAACAGGGGCTACAGGAAGCTCCTTGTTTAATGTTTCTGCTCAGGCAGTTTGAGAAAGGCTATTGTGTGGCTGTAACCAATGGAACCTATGACTCCAAGATCTTGGGATCTGGCCTCAGTATCAGCGCTCAAGATTGAGAACAAAGTGGACATATGAATGTTATCCATTATGAATTAGGTGTTAAATTCATGTCCATGCAAACTCTGAGTTCTGAAATTTATAGCTCCTGGAATGTATACCTTTGTGGATTATATTCTGGGGATGGCAAGAAATCATCTCCAGACCTGTGAGGCAATGCCAGAGGAAAGGGGGATGAAGAGTTGAGGTCAAAGTGCAGGAGTGTCAGTGTTCTAGTTATATTAGTGATGTCACTAGATCTCTGACATACACTATGGTAAAGTTTTTGTTTGTTTTCGGAGGTAGGGTTTCTCTGTGTAGCTTTGGCTGTCCTATAACTCACTCTGCAGACCAGGCTTCCCTCGAACTTCCAGAGATCCTAATGCCTCTGCCTCCCAAATGCTTCTACCACCACCTGGCATGGAAAGGTTTATTTTGGCTCACAGTTTCAGAGGCTTTAGTCCATAGATTCAGGCTCCATTAATTCTGGGCTTCTGGGGAGGCAGTGCCAGCGTGTGAGAGGATATTTCCCTTGTGGTAGATAGGAAGCAGAAGATTGAACTTTAGAATTTTTTCCCCTTTTAATTTCCTGAAATGTCTCTACCTGGGAGATGCTGCTGCCTGCAACCAGGGAGAATATTCCCCACTTGATTATTCCTCTCAGAAATGTCTACACAGAGGCATCTGTGTGCTTCACATATTTCATAGTCACTTCTCAACCTAATCAAAGGGGCGAGATTAATCACCATGGAGACTTATTAGGTTCTGGAGGCAAAGAAGAGGAGATGATCCAGAAGTGATGACAAAGTTAGTGAGGACATAAATGGAAAGTGACCCACAAGAGGGTCAGGTCTCAAAGGAACAGGATGTAGCCAGTTTTGAATAGGGAGTTTGATATTGTCTAGGTAAAAGTCTCCAGAATGTCTTTAGGGGTTGGTGAAGTGTCCTAAGTTCAGAAGGTGCCGACATGAACGTGGATATTGTGATGGGATGCTATTATCAAGGGAAATGAAAATGTAGATAGAGAGGCCTGAAGTCTCTGGATGGAATGACTTTCTCCTTGAGTATATGTTAATATGGAAAGATGCTTTCAAAAAAATGCCTACATTAGATATTCTTATTTCTTTTTTAAAATTTTTTCTAATATGTATGTATTTGTTTTGCACACATGTGTGCATGTGTGTATTTGTTTGTGTGTGTGTGATAACCTGCATGAGTCAGTTCTTTAGTTCTACCATGTGGATTACAAGATTGAACTCAGGTTCTCAGACTTGGCAGCAAGTATCTTTTCCTGCTGAGTTGTTTTTCTGGCACTTTATTTGTTTTTTCCCCATATTTTTTCTCTGAATGTCTTATTTCATCAGATTATTTAGAATAAAATTACTTTGAATGTGAGTATGGCTAGCCAGAAACTTTCTATATAGAGTAGGCCAGCCTCAGTTCCCAAAGATCACTCTGTCTCTGCTGAGACTAAAAGTGTGTGCCATCCATCATGTCCAGCAAAAATTTGTTGTTTGAGGCAGAGTTTTCCTACGAAGCTCAAAGCACCTTTGAACTCCAGCTCCCCTTTCCTCAGCTTCTGGCGTGCCAGGATTGCAGGTATGTACCACTGTATCAGCTTGTAGCACACTATTGTGCTGTTATTCTTCACTAGAAGTTGCCTGTGTTCTCTTGAAATTTAACACTTAAATAAATTATTTACATTCATTCTGACTTCAAATACTTATTTCTTAAGATGCTATTGACTGTTTTTAAAGATATCGTGTCATGAGGGTAATAAAAAAAAGTATTATGAAGCTTATTCACCCCTCTTCTGACAGGTAACCTTTAAATCTGTTTTCTTCCCCAGTGTTTACAATTTCTCTATCTCAGAAAGGGTCAGACTTCAGAACTAGAAGGAAAGAACACCTAAGAAGCATGTAATTATAAGTAATCATTATGCTCTTTTACTGTAATTACCGTACCACTTTAGAGTTTCAGGCTGCCGTTTCATGATCCTTCCTGACACTGACAGGATAGAAGTTTGGTACAAGCTCCTAGAAAAAAGTAGATAGACTTCTTGAAAGTGTTTAATTATTAGGCCTGAAATGGCTGGTACAAGAAAAATCGTCATGGCTCAGGTTGTCAGTGTCTATCCCATTAGTCACCACTCTTTCTTTAAGAAACCTGGCTTAATAGACATCAAGTCTTCCCTCACTGTGTTCTTCATTTGGATGGCTTGTTCTCCCAAGTTCTGATTAATTTTGATGTGTTGTTGAAGTGTGTTTTCCTTCCTAACATCTTTTGGACTATTTGAAACATAGTAGAGGTATTTTTAAAAATAATGATTTGTCTCTAATATTTGAAAGCTTTGTTCATTTAAAAAGACCAACTTTTTACTTTGATAGTTTTATGCTAATATATAAGGTATTCTGTTCGTTCTTGTCCTTACCTTCTCTTATCTCCCTCTCTCCCCTGTTCCCATCCAATCTGTTCTATTGGTCATCTTCCTGCATTCACATCTTTTGTTTCGGTTGTATCTTGTATCTTTTTGGTTTTCCCAAGGCCATCTGTGTGGCCAAGGTATTGAAACTATTTCCCTTAGCCTGGGAGGTTCTCCAGAGGGTATACAACTGAAGATGATGCCTCCCCAAAGAGAGGCATCTTTGCCAGAAATTTTATTGGCAAAATCAAAGTGGCTGGCTTACTTCATTACTTGGGAGATTAAACTCAAATTTGAATTATTTGTTCCATATTCTATGTATTTTCTAGGCTTGTCAGATAATTGTTTTTCTTATTCTCTTCTTACATTTTCATACATTTCCTAAGCTCAAAATTCAGCAATATTCAGTTGACCCTCAAATTTCTGTTTTCAGCTCAGTTATTTTCTGAGTCCTTTTTACATGCTTAGCATTTCCATTTAGACACACACATATATATTTATACATATATATATACATACACATATATACACTTATATCATTTTGCTCTTTATCAAACAACTTAATTTTGTATTTAACTTACTGTTTCTTTGTGAATTTCACATCATGCACTCCAGTCCCACTTATCTCCCTGTCCCGTTGTACCCGCCTTCTGCCTTTGCCACTTCCCCCACAAAAGAAAAAAAAATCTCATTGTGAAAGCTATAGTGTGTCACAGTGTGTCCCAAAGTATACTCTTTTGTTCATATTTTTTTACTTGCAAATGTTCATGGCAATGAGTCTGGTTTCAGGCCTCAGAATCAATATTGGATCCTCACTGGGCTCAGATGACCTGTTGTTGCCATGTGTCACAGAGATATTGAAGCTTTGATTTTTAGGACCTGTAGTTTTACATGCTTCAGCAGTTCATAGATGGGGTAAATGTTGCTGTGGGCCAACTCAAAGCCCTGGATCTGGGCGTGGGTGTTAGCCAAGCTGGTCAGCCAGCCAGCTCTCCTATATCCACACCACTAGGTTGAGCTCTCCAGCACTTCCCTGGCTAGCCCATCCAATGCTTCGACCAGCATTTCTCAGCCTTCTGCTGGTTCACCTGCAACCCTCACAATCAGAGCTAGCTCTACTGTGTTAGCCAGGCAAGGTATAGAATCCACTCCCTCAAGTGTTGTAGCTTGTGAGAAGCAGGGACAGCTATCCTGCTCTCATGACCTCTGAGCAAGCTCTCCTGCCTGTCTTAGGTGGCAGTCATGAGGGGTTGCATCTCTCCTTTGCCCACATCTCCACAAGGCAGATGAGTGGCAGGGCTAGCTGTCCCATGCTTACACTCTTAGGAGCTGGCTCACCCACAACCTTCTGGGAGAGGCATGGCCCTACTCTCCCAAGTACTGCAGCTGCTGAGGGGTGGGACCACTTCTCCTTCTCCAATACATTTGGGACCAGCTCTCCCAAGATGCCCACGTGAGGGGTGGGGTCAGCTCTGCATATCCTTCAGACATTCATGGCCCCAGGTGGCAGCTTAGACCAAGGATATTTGCTAGTTTTATGCTGCTGCAGGGCCATGCAACCAAACATATCCTTCATTGGCAACATGGGCCAGGACCTCACCATGGCCTTAGGTGGCATTGTCAGCCTCTTACATCAGGCTGTTCCTCAGCATCCTCAAGTCTCCAGTTCCACCACTTCATTGTGCACATATCCTTTTGCTTCTCTTTTCTCTCTTCCATCTCTCCACCATGTATTTGCTCAGCTTAGTGGTGCCAGGGCTTCAGGGTGTCTGGGATCTTCTCATGAGTGCTATACTCTGCCTGGGCTGTGTGGCACTGGGCAGAGGTCATCTCAGGCATGGTCTGTCTGCCAGGGCCTGTGTGGCACTGGCCTTGTGGTCGTTTGAGACTTGCTCTGCCCACCCACACTGTGTGGCACCACGCTATTTATTTTTATTTTATGTGAATGAGTGTTTGTCTGAATGCATGTATGTGCACTATCTATACAGCTGGTGCCTGTGAAAGCTAGGCTCTGGATCCACTGGAACTAGAGTTACAGAGGGTTATGAGCCATTAGATGGCTGTTGGGAACCTAATCTTGGTCCTTTGCAAGAACAGCTAATGCTCTGAATTGCAAAGCCGTCTCCAATACCCAAATACAAATCTTGATGAGTATTCTAAAGATGTTCTGTGGCATACTTTGTAGACTGCCTCTTCTAATATTTATAGTAAACCATTCTTCTACACCTTCTTCTTCTCATTGATACTGACAAAGCTAAAACTAATCTCCTGATCTTCCAGGACAAAAAACAAAGATATGGATATCATGTCTTGATATAACTGGGAGACTAAAGACTCCTTAGGACTTTCTACTTCTGTACTTTTTATGTACAAAATGAAGAAGAATTTTGTGGCTATATGCCACAGATGTCTTTAACCCCAGCCCTAAGGAGGCTGAGGAAGTTAGATCTCTGAGTTAGAGGCCAGCCTCATCTACAGAGTTCTAGGATAGCCAAGACTACACAGAAAAACCTTAATATTTAAGAGAGATAGGGTGGATCCAAGATGACAGAGCCAGTTGCACACTGTTTCTGATCAGCAGGGCAGCTGTGACTGAACAGTGACGGACAGATAGAACTGTGGACCTCAAAACACCAGTGACTGTGTTTCCCAGGAAGATTGACCAACTCTCTGGGCTCCCTGGTTCTTCAAGATGGCTGCACCTAGGAAACACAGTATCTGAACACAGTGTCTGGACAGCTGCAGCTCATTAACCTCAGAACAAGAAAGCCAGTGGTAGGGCAGCTCTCTCCAGGACTTCTGACAAGAGGAGAGCCCTGGGTTCCTGAGGAGTCCAGTGAGTCCACAGGATCATACATCTTAGGAGAGCCTCAGCAATTCCCTGAGAAACACTTGCCAGTCAGAGACCATACCCAACAATCCAAGGAGGGCTCTGTCGGGGACATCCAGCTTCCTCCACCCCCAGGATTCCAGCAAGCACCAGAAACTACTAGCCAATGCCAGAGACAACCAGATGGGTAAAGGTCAGTGGAAAACACAATCAGCAAAAGCCAAAGCAACATGGCATCTCCAGAACCCATTTATCCAAAGGCAAGTAGTCCTGGCTACCTTAACACAATGGAAACTCAAGAAAATGACTTTAAATCTATGCTTATGAAGATGATAATGGAGGAAACAAAATTTGTAGAGAAATACAGGAAGATACAGTCGAACAGATTGTGGCCTTTAGAGAGAAAATAATTAAATCACCAAAAGAAACAGAGGAAAGTTCAAACAAACAGATGAAGGAATTGAATGAAAGTCAGGGAAATATAAACAAATAGGTGAAGGAAATCAACAAAATGGTTCAAGAAAAACAGAAAGAAGGAAAAAAATTCTATTCAACAAAAACAAAACATGTAAAGTTCTATATCAGGTCATAACTTTCAATAAAAAAATCAATAGAGTATACAGTCTTAATAATATCATCCATTAACAGAATCTGAATTGAATTTTGTTTTCTGTCTAATCTTGTACACCTTGCCCTAACTTTCTATAGTAGCACCATTTGCTTCTTGGCAAGCTTGAGATCTTCTCTGGGCAACATTTCCAGCTTGGATTTCTGAGTCCTGGAGGGTGCTGCAGCCATCCTGTCTTGAGCAAGATTCTCCACTGCCACTGCTACCTGTGGCCACCACTGCCTCTTCAGAAATCCCAGCTGTTCTGTCTCTCTCAACCTAATTTTACTGTACACGTTTTCCTTGTAATACTAGACACCATATATACATATTTACATATACACAGATACATATATACATATGTACAAGAATCACCCTTGGTTCTTTCTCCACACCCCATCTACCTATTCCTTAGCAGTTTAATACATTCTGGTAGATTGCCGGAAACTGTTTATTTCCCCTGCCATCTGCTTTCCTGTTCTCTCTTGTGGGGTAAAGAAGCAGTAGTGACCCTGCCCCATTCGTGCCTCTCTGCCTTCTACAATTGTAACCTTTAGCCTTAATTCTACATTTAAGTCTCCTGAAAACCATACAGGACCCCACAGCTTCAGTCTACAGAGACTCTTACCTAATTGGTTTGTGTGTCCTGACAATTAATTTAAATAATTTCCCCAGTGTTATTATAATATACAACCAAACTTTAGAATCACTGCCACATTAATATGAGAATCTAGTAAATTGCTTCCATTCTTAAATTACCCATATCTATCCCAGTTTGTTAATGAGGAACTTCAGAGGTATTAATAAATTGACCTACTACTGTCCACATTGGAATACTATGTTATATGTAAGAAATATTAGCTTCTAAAAAAATCAATTTCTGGAGTGTCCACACTGTATTAATTTCTGCTCAAGGATACATTTATTATAAACACTGTACTTCAGTAGGAAAAAGCTTTTGCCTCAATAAAGTGTGAAATAATTTACTAATACTGGAGAGTGAGCAGGAGACACATTGGTATAAAATGTATGTGATGGTGGTAGCTGAAAAAAATTATTGTTTTTTGTGTGTTGTTGGATATAATAGGCTAAGGTTAGGATGCACTTTTTTTAAATTTTTTATTTAACTTTTATTAAATACACTTTATTCCTTTTGTATCCCCCCATAAGCCCCTCCCTCCTCCCCTCCCGGTCCCACTCTCCCCCCCTTTCTGCATGCATGCCTCTCCCCAAGTCCACTGATAGGGGAGGTCCCCCTCTCCTTCTTTCTGATCCTTTTTTTTTTTTTGTTCTTCTCAATGCAGTTTATTCAGGAACCTTGAACAATCTTCTGACCCTGGGGAAAGCCAGCCCACAACTTAAAATAGCCTCTGGGTAGCCAACCCCAGCGTGTCTCGTGGGCAATGCAGATAGGTCCACATACACGGAAGCAAGCCAGATCCTCAGCCTTAGCCAAATATGGAGTTGTTTGTGACAGAGAGCACTCACCATCGGGAAGGTGGAAGGCAAAAACCAGCTCCATCTTTAAGGCGTGGCATTACGCAGCTCTCTACAGTTCCCCCTTTTTGTTTTAGACGCATCAGGCAAGAGTAGAGGTCTGATCTCTGATATTAGAAATAAATTGGGACTTTGTACCAATGTTCATTTAGGTGTCATCCACCCAAAGAGCATCAGACCCGTCCGTCCCATACCTTTTTCTCAGAGGCGGGCTGGGGCATCAACCCGCATGCAATCAGACATGCTCTTTTAAAAATTCACTGTGACTAGGAATCCTCTCCTTTATTGCAACTTATTATTTAATTGTGGGGTTTTTTTGGGTTTAAAGTTTTAAAATTTTTATTAATTTTTATGTGTGTAGGGGTTTGCCTTCATGCATTTCTGTGCACTTCATGAAATCAATGCCCACAGAAGCCAGAATAGGAAGAAGGATTCCCTGGAGCTGGAGTTATAGACTGTCATGAGCTGCCATGTGGTGCTGGGCATAGAAAATAAGTCCTCAAGAAAGCAGCCAGTACTCTTGACCATCTTTCCAGTCCTGCAACTTATCATTTAACTGGACTTAGAGGAGTTCTAGAAATTCTACATTTCCAGGAAGGCCACAAGCTTAGCCTCAGGACTGGATTATGAGTTTTTCACTTTTTGCTACTGAGTTGTGAAGATTCTTTATTTTCTCAGGGGATTAACCCTTTCTCATCTGTGTTCTTTTAATCTACTCTGTAGGCCAGCGTGCTCTCTGCTACTCTATTTTGCTGTGTAGAGTTTTTTTGATTTGATAGAGTTCAGATGGTTAATTTGATAAAAATGATATGGACATTAGAATCAGACATGTTAGTAATAGAGAAAAAAAAACCATCAGAGACCCTGAGAACTTACAGTTCACAATTAGGCTACATATTCTGTTTCTATCGACAAAAAATTATTAATCAACATTTAATTTTGTTGAACTTATTTTTGTGCCTAAAACCCATATATTCAAAATTTCCTTCAATGTTGAAAAGTTTGTTGTATAATATTAGGACTTACTTGTAGGCCAAAGGTGAATATTTCTGATGAGGAAACTCATTTTCTAGAATGTGGCAGGAAACAAAATTGGTCGCATGAATTTTTTAGTTGTGTTTGTCGGGACAGGTTGGTTCTCTTTATCATCTTCATGATAATTAACTCACTGACTCATTTAATAACTTGAAACACTCTAGCTCTTTAAAGAGAATGTACCAAGAAAATACCAAGAGATCTAGTTTGCAGAAGCAACACTATATCTATGAAAATTCTCAGGTTTCTGAGAAATTATCAACACTTAAAAATTAAAATGGACAGACAAAGCTGAGGAGTGTAATAATTGAATGCCTATGACAGGAAAACTGGAAAAAAAAGTGTATAGGGAATGAAAAGGTTTTTGTGTCACCTGATTGAACACCTGATATTTGATAGAGAAGCCAGAAATAAGAAAAAAAAAGAAAGAAAAAGAAAAAGAAAAAAAAAGAGACAGTATCTTGAATAAATTGTGCTGGTCAAACTGGATATCTATATGTAAAAAATGCAAACATATCTCTATCACCCTGCACAAAACTCAAGTCCAATAAATCAACGATTTCAACTTAAAACCAGATGTGCTGAACCTGATAGAAGGAAAAGTGACAAATAATATTTTCTGAACAAAATACCAATAGCACAGGCAATAAGATCAACAATTAATAAATGGGATCTCATGAAAATGAAAATCTTTCTTAAGGCAAAGAACAGTGTTGATTCAAGAAAGAGGAAGTGTAGAGAATGGGAAAAGATTTTTTTACCAAGATTTATCCACATCTGATAAAGGACTAATAAAGAACTCAAGAAAATAGACATCAAAAAACCAAGGAATCCAATTAAAAAATGGGTAAAGATCTAAAGAAAGAACTCTCAATAAAGGAGTTTCAAATGGCCAAGAGGCACTTTAAAAAATAATCAAAATCCTTAGCTGTTGGGAATTTGCAACACAAAAAGAGTCTGAGATTCCATCTTACACCTGTCAGAATGGTTAAGGTCAATAACATAAGTGACATCTTATGCTGGCATGGATGTGGAGAAAGGGGAACCCTCCTCCATTGATGGTGGGAATGCAAACTTTTGCAGCCACTTTGGAAAGCAGTATTATGATTCTGCAGAAAATTGGACATTGATCTACCTCAGCTATACCATTCTTGCACATATATCCAAAGGACACTTCATCCTACCACAACTATAGTTGCTCAACTTGATTGGCTTTATTCATAATAGCCAGAAACTAGAAACAACCTACACGTCCCTCAACTGAAGATAAGGAAAAATGTGGTATGTTTATACACAATTGTATATTTACACTCAGCTGTTAAACAAATGGCATCATAGAATTTGCAGACAAATGCGTGGAACTAGAAAAAAATTATCCTGAGTGAGGCAACCCTGACTCAGAAAGA
Organism: Rhombomys opimus; assembly: GCA_010120015.1. Lineage (NCBI taxonomy): Eukaryota > Metazoa > Chordata > Mammalia > Rodentia > Muridae > Rhombomys > Rhombomys opimus. The sequence goes on from REGO01000134.1 coordinate 101,575, forward strand.
CAAAGATTATATGTACTCACTTACAAGCAGATATTAGCTGTAAAGTAACAAGTAATCATGCTACAATCCAGAGACCCAGAGAGAATAAATAACAAGCAAGGCTCTAAGAGGTGTGCATGGATCTCCCTGAGAAGGGGAGATAGAATATATTTTGTAGGTGTACTGGGTGCAGGTGGGGATAGGAACAGGTTGGGGGCATAGTAAAAGAAAGTACTGGAAAGCTGACCAAAATTGGTGGACATTTTGAGCTGTGCATGGAAATATAGTGCAGTGGAAACTTCATGAAATCTGTGACAGTGGTCCCAATGAGGTCTCCTTGTAATAGAGGTACAAAATATCAAGTGGCCATCTCTTATATGAAGGCAAGAATTTCAGTGGCAGGACTTGGAAACATTGCTTTGAGTCATTGGTTGAGGGGAATAACATGGAGATCTCCAAACAACCCAGGCTAATGCTAGGACAGAGGGTTGCTCTTCCCTAACTTCCAGCATGGCTCCACTGCTGAGAACAACATCTACACAGTTCATTGAATTAGCAGAAGTTGAGCTGGTGCCTGCAAGGAGTCTTCACCCCTATATTCTAGTCTCTTTGGTATAGGAGTGTATTCTGAAGGCTACTAAAAGAGAAATTTGCATACTAACCCAGCCACAAAAGCTTTGACTTACAATCTGTCTTACCTGAATGATGTGTTGGGCAATGGTGACACAGAACTTTGGGAGTGTCCAACCAGGCTCTGGGTTGACTTGAGGACCACTCCATGAGAGAGAGAGAGATCCCATGTCTGACACTGAAACTTGCTATGTAGACCACTCTGGCATCAAAGCAATAGAGATCAACCTACCTTTTAGAAGTCAGTTTTTAAACTCATGAATTTTCATATAATTTTCTTAGACCATTCATGTTGACTTGAGAATTATTGTATTGAGGATAAAAATATTTTAAAAACTTACTTCATTGAAAATACTAATGAAGGGGGGAGTTCCAAGTTGGTCAGCGACCAGTGTGCACTGTATTTGAGGGGCAGAGGATCTGAAACTCTGAAACTAGTGAGTGGACATGTGGCTGGATCCAGAGCATAGACTTTGAGACTTCCCAGGCTAGAGGGAACAACTTTGAGTTGGAGCCCATTCAGTTTTAGGTCCCTTGTGGCAGTCTCTGGGGTCTGAGAGTGACAAAATGTAGACCCCATGCACTTTCATGTGCCCCTATGTGTGTTTAGCACCAGGTCTGGGACCATCTGCTTTACAGGCCAGACTTCAGATCCTTCCCACTCCTCTGTGGGCAGCATCAGGATTGCTGGGACAATTGGATCCCTGTCGCTGTAGCCTGATTCAGAAAGTTGTGAACTGTGGGCCCCTGCTCTGTGTGCACACACCTGAGAGTACCTGCAGAGACACAATATGGGGACCCTCTGCTCTAGCAGCCAAACATTGGATTCCTCCCACTCCCATGTGGGCAGCATTGAGATTCCTAGGACAGCGTTTCCAACATCCAAGCCACTGTTCTATGGGTCACCCTATAAAGACCTGGCAAACAGCAGAAGGGCACAGTTCCTGGATCGGGATGGTACAACCTAGGTGGAATCTAAGTGGCGGTAGCACAGAGCCTGACATGCCTGTAGGCCAGGACTCAGCTCCCACCTGTGACACCCTGTGATTGCCACCGACACTGAACTATTCAGGGCACCTGCGCACTTGCACTGCAATAGAACCCCCACACAGTGCAATGACCTTCCTTCCTTAGCTGCATCTGAATCACCAGCACCCATTCTTGAACCCATCCACCTCCCTCATCTTCCTGAAGATGGAAACATCCACGAGGGGTAGATGGCTGGACATAATTGAACTCAGGGCTGAAATCAATAAATTAAAAACAAAGAAAACAATTCAAAGAATCAATGAAACCAAGATCTGGTTCTTTGAGAAAATCAGCAAGATAGACAAACCTTTAGACAAACCAACTAAAAGGCTGAGAGATACTATCCAAATCAACAAAAGCAGAAATGCAAAGAGAGACAGAACAACAGACCCTGAGGAAATACAATCATTAGGTCTTATTTCAAAAGTCTATATGCCACAAAATTTGAAATTGTAAATGGAATGGAAGATTTTCCTGTTAGATTCCCCTTACCAAAGTTGAATCAGGATCAGATAAATAAATTAAATAGTCCTATATCCCCAAGGAAATAGAAGCAGTTATCAAAAGTCTCCAATCCAAAAAAAGCCAGGGACAGATTGTATCAGTGCAGAATTCTACCAGTCCTTCAAAGAAGAGCTACCTCCAATACTCTTCAAACTATTTCACAAAATAGAAACAGAAGGAACAATACCAAACTCATTCTATGAGGACACAGTCACCTAAACCACACAAAGATCCAACATAAAAAGAGAACTTCAGATCTATCTCTCTTAAGACATTGATGCAAAAATACTCAATAAGATACTTGCAAACCAAATCCAGGAAGACATCAAAGATACCATCCACCATGCCCAAGTAGTCTTCATCCCAGGCATACAAGTGTGGTTCAATATATGTAAATCCATCAATGTAACCCACCATATAAACAGACTGAAGGAAAAAAAAATCATGATCATTTCATGTTTAAAGTCTGGAGACATCAGGGATACAAGGCATATACCTAAACATAGTAAAGGCAATATACAGCAAGCCTATAGACAACATCAAACTAAATGGAGAGAAACTTAAATCAATCCCACTGAAATCAGGGACATGGCAATGCTGCCCACTCTCTCCATATCTCTGCAACATAGCGCTTGAATTCCTAACTAGAGCAATAAGACAACTAAAGGAGATCAAGGGGATACATATCAGAAAGGAAGAAGTCAAAGTATCATTATTTACAGATTATAATAAACATGAGTGATCCCAAAAATTCTACCGAAAACTTCATCTGAGGAACAAAGTGGCTGAATACAAAATTAACTAAAAAAAATGTCAGAAGCCCTCGTTTTATACAAAAGACAAATGGGCTGAGAAAGAAATTAGAGAAACAACACCCTTAACAATAGTTAGAAATAACAAAAAGTACCTTGGTATGACTCTAACCAATAAAGTTAAAGACTTGTATGAAAAAACTTCAAGTCTCTGAAGAAAAAAATTGAAGAAGATATCAGAAGATGGAAAGATCTTCCATGCTCATGGATTGGTAGAATTAACATAGTAAAAATGGCCATCCTACCAAAAACAATCTACAGTTTCATTGCAATTCCCATCAAAATGCCAAAACAATTCTTTACAGACTTTTAAAGAATAATTCTCAATTTCATACGGAAAAACAAAAAACAAACAAACAAAAACAGAATAGCTAAATCAACCATAAAAGATCAACAACAATAAAATCAACAACAATAAAAGAGCTTCTGGAGGTATCTCCATCCCTGGTCTCAAGCTGTACAACAGAGCAATGGTAACAAAAAACTTCATGGTGCTGGCATAGAAACCGACTGGTGGATCAATGGAACTGAACAGAAGACCCAGAAATAAACCCATACACTTATGGACACCTGATTTTGGACAAAAATGCCCAAACCATACAATGGAAAAAAAGATAGCATCCTCAACAAATGGTGCTGGTCTAACTGGATGTCTACATGTAGAAAAATGCAAATAGATCCATATTTATCATACTGCACAAAACTAATGTCCAAATGGATCAAAGACCTCCACATAAAGCCAGACATACTAAATCTGTTAGAAGAAAAAGTGGGGAGCAGCCTAGAACTCATTGGTACAGGAGACAACTTTCTGAACAGAACACCAACAGCACAGACCCTAAGAGCAACAATCAATAAATGTGGGTTCCGGGGAGGGAGCGCATGCATTAGTGTATGCGTTGCTGGCGAGAGGGCAGCCTGACGACTAGGAAATTTGAATACCACAGTAGCATGGAGTGTGACCTCATGGAGACTGACATTTTGGAGTCGTTCGAAGATCTAGGTTACAAGGGACCATTGTTGGATGACGGTGCACTGTCACAGGCAGTCTCTGCTGGAGCCGCTTCCCCTGAGTTTACCAAACTCTGTGCCTGGTTGGTATCTGAATTAAGGGAGCTCTGTAAACTAGAAGAAAATGTGCAAGCAACTAACAGTCCAAGTGAAGCTGAAGAATTCCAGCTTGAGGTGAGTGGGCTGCTTGGGGAAATGAACTGCCCATATCTTTCTCTGACATCTGGGGATGTAACCAAGCGCTTTCTTGTTCAGAAGAACTGCCTCCTTTTGCTCACATACCTCATCTCAGAACTAGGAGCTGCCAGAATGCTCTGTGTGAATGCTCCTCCAAAAAAAGCTCAAGAAGGAGGCAGTAGTGAGGTCTTTCAAGAACTGAAAGGCATATGTATTGCTCTAGGAATGACCAAACCTCCAGCCAATATAACTATGTTCCAATTCTTCAGCGGGATTGTGTTATACCCAGTTCGCGAGCCCCCAAAAGATCTCCAGGAATCGACTCCGTTGCAAAACACATGAGGGTCTTTTTATTGTAAAATTACAAGCTGCAGCTGGGGCCTACATAGCCCCACCGCCGAAGCGGTGGGAGCCGAGCGCCCCGCCCCAGGTTAGTTGGGTGATTTAAAGATTCTGGTCCATCCCAGCATGCCCAAGGCAGGGGCGATTCCTGCCTGGCAAGCATCTATTGGTCTAGGTGTTACATTTTGAATCGATTGGCTATAGGGAGGTTCCCAGACTATTGATCATGACCAGGTGTCCCTCCCTAGGGGGAGGGTC
>REGO01000134.1:127526-141416 GCA_010120015.1 Rhombomys opimus
CCTAACTCCAGTAAGGCCAGCTGCCTAAAGCTTGTGGCTCTTCTCTCTGAGGCCTAACTCCAGTAAGGCCAGCTGCCTAAAGCTTGTGGCTCTTCGTTATAGGATGTACCTTGCAATGGTGAGCTCAAACAAACTTTGTTTACTGTTGATTTTGTCAGGTATGTTGTCACAAATGACGAGATAAGAGATATCTTGGTCAGAGTATTTGAAGCTCCTTCTGTTGACAGTCTAGATAAATGGATATGGAAGAAGGAAGCTTCCCTTTTTGCCTCACTCTTGCTGTCGATTGAACTTTCCTGTTACTGTGACATTCCATCACTAATATTAGAACTGAAGTAGATTGAAGACCGGCATGTCTCCAGAAATTCTTCAGGCCTTCAGTGCCAGATTGGGACTCCTGGGACATTCTGCCTCAGGAGCTGAGGAACTACTTGATTGTCTGTGTCTCTAGTATGAGAGATTGCAGGACCGGATCAAATTGTGTAAGCCAACATAATAAAACTCCTTTTAACATATTGGATCATTCTACTCATACTGTTCATAGTGTAGATGGGTCATTCTATCAGTTCAGTTTCTTGGGTGATCTGTGACAAATACAATGACCTTTCTTCCATTTCTGGAACATTCCATGCTAAAAATATCTTTATGGCTGCTTTTATTAGTAATTATCATGTCTGTTTTCAGAAATGTCTTTAAATCTCTTTTCCAAAATCAAAGACAAAACTCCTTTAATTTTACCCACAGTTAGGAGGATTATGGTATGAGGGTTCTTCAGTGCATTGTGCTGTCAATCTTGCAGGACTCTTGCATGCTGGCCCAGCTAGCGTTCCGTGCTGAAGAAGAAACTCTCCCCTAGATGACTTCTGTCCTATGTGATTAATCACACATTCTGTAAGGAGTAAATGGAGCCTGGTTACTGCTGAGGGTAGTAATTATAATTTGTTTCAGTAAAAACAATTGTGCTTGTTTCCAAGTGAAATGCATATACAGATATTAAACATTGATCAATGGACTTCTGCCGGTTACCAGTCAAGACAATTACAAACTTATCCAGTTTTAAGATGAAGAAACAAATTCTCTATTATTGAAGAGAGGGAGGATTATGAAAACATTTGGGTCATATTTCACCATCATCACAGCTATCATTGTAAAACTCTTTCTGTTGTTGGCCTTTTCTAAACATGAAAAGGAATACTCTAATAAATGAAATTCCTCTTTTATTCATAGAATAGCATTCAAGAAATAACTAGAATTTGTATTTTGTTTTTAGAGGGAATAGGACACTGCCTTACTGTGCAGCCTAGGCTGGCTAGAGGCCAAGGTTATGTTACTTTTACTTACTGAATTCTGGGATCACAAGCGTGTACCTCCACACCCAACCATACCATTTTGTATTTGATATGTAACTTACTTGACTTGTAGATAACAGAAAGACTTAATAAAACATTAAATCTATATAATCAGAGTATATTTAATTCAGTTTTGAAGATCCATTAGACAGATGAGGTTTCAATAGGATTATGATCATGGACAGTAACTGGACTGCTTAGTTTTTTGTCAACTTGACACAAATCTATAGGGACATTTTCTTCTCTTCCCTTTGTAAAAAAATTTGTTTTCTGTGTTTTCTTCTTCATGTATGTCTGCGCACTATGTGCATGCCTAGTGCCTGTAGAGGCCAGAGGAAGGTGTCAGATCCTTTGGAGGTGGAGTTACAGGTAGTTGTGAGTTGTCATTTGGGTGTGGATAATCAAATCCTTTGAGAGAGCAGCCAGTGCTCTTGACTGTTAAACCAACTCTGCATCTTCTGTGGGGATTTTCTGGTTTAATGATTGATGTGGAGGGACCAGAAAACAAGCTGAGCCAGTTGTGGGGAGAGTATCAATAAATAGCACTCCTTCTTGGCCTCTGCTCAGTTCCTGCCTCCAGGATCCTGGCTTATTTAAGTTCCTGCCATGACTTCCCTAAGTGGTGGACTTGGAAATGTAAGGCAAATAAACTCAAGTTGCATTTTGTCATGGTCTTATCACAGCATTACAGCAATAGAAAGCAAACTAGAACACTAGATTTTTGGATATTGTATTTAAGTGCCATTAATAGATCACTGCACAGTGAAACATGCCCCTTGAAAAATCTAGTATCTTTGTATTTCACATGGCTATACTATTTTCCTTGCATCCTGGTGGATATATTTTCAACTCTGAAGTGAGCAATATGATAAGAAAAGACCATGGATTTAAAATGTGGCTGACAAAAAAACTGGGCCCAGGGGCCCTAACGAGACTGATACTCCAGCCAAGGACCATGCATGGAGAGGACCTAGACTCCCTGCTCAGAAGAAGCCCATAGGCAGCTCAGTTTCCAAGTGGGTTCCCTAGTAAGGGAAGCAGGGGCTGTGTCTGACATGATCAGCGGCAGGCTCTCTGATCACCTCCCCCCACCCCCGAGGTGGGGGGGGGGTGATGCAGAGGAAGATAATGCAGCCAGTTCTGGTGAGACTTGATAGGCTATGGTTAGATAGAAGGGGTGGAGGACCTCCTTTATCAGTGGACTAGGGGAGGGGCATAAGAGGAGAAAAGGGAACAGTGGGTGGGACTGGGAGGAGGTGAGGAAGGGGATACAGCCAGGATACAAAGTGAATAAACTATAATAATAAATAAATAAATAAGATTGAAAAATAAAATAAAATGTGGCTTAAAACATGCCCCATGGGCACAGTGGTGATGAGGGAGGGAGGGAGGGACTGGGAGGGAACGAGGGTTCGGGGCACGGCTGGGATACAGAATTAATAAAATGTAATTGATAAAAAAAAAACATGCCCCATGATATATGTTTATATCCCAAGGCATCTGGCTTTTGTCTGTGTTTATTGTACCTGCACCTTTTATCCCATGTCTGTAAAAGATCAAATCTCACTTACCAACCAAAATGTTATTACTATTAGTTTGTAAGTTATTTTCTTAAAGTATTGTGTCTCTTAAAAGTTGCATAAAGAAGTGGGGAGGCTGGGAAGATGGTTTAGCAGTTAAGAGCACTTGCTGTTTTTCTAGAGGAGCTGGGTTTCATTCTCAGTATGCTCACAACCATCTGTAACTACAGTTTCTGGGAATCTTATGACTTCTTGTCTCTACAGGCACTGCATGCACATGGAATAAAAATACTCAAATATGTAAACTAAAAAAAAATAATCCATTTTAAATATAAAGCGAATAAGCACATAGAGGCTAATGTTGCAACTCTTATTCCCAACAATGCTTCTCCTGAACATATACATTTTCCAAGATGACAGTTTTGAAGCATCTTCTCTTTCTGTACATCTTCATTCCTTTTCTCTTTGTCAGAGATAATGATCCCAGCTCATATTCCTATGAGCACAACAGTCCTCACTGAACTTCCACATGATTTGTGAAAACACTTGCGTAATTTCTGTCCCATTCAAGGAGGGCTGATATCCAGGACTTCATATTTTATGTTTCCCCATCCTTTCTTTGAACTCATCATTCTTTCAGTTTCAGTCAGTCATTCTCAGCCGTTTTGTTAACAACACTTAGAGTCTTTACATATAAAGAGCCACCATGAGCATTTTGGGACTGAAACCCAGTTTCTCTAGAAGAGCAGGCAGCGCTTTTAACTGCTAAACCATCTCCCTGCCCCTGCCTCATTTCTTTTTATAACTTCTAAAAGATGAAATACTTAAGAAGATAATCTAAAAACTACAAACTAAATACATAAGATAATATATTTTAATGTATATAATAAATATATGTAATATAATATTAGATATTATAATATAGATATCTTTTCTCAGAAAGGGTTGTACTTTATAGACAAGGCTGGCAAACCCATGATCTTCTTGCCTCAACCTTCTGAGTTCTGAAACTACAATCAAGTACACCATTCCCATTTCAACTTTTGGAATTTTAATCTAAACAAAAGCTGTTGTTTCCTACACTCTTCTTCATTGCTGTACTTTGTTCTCATTTTTCTTCATAGATTCCTTAAGGAGATCTCTGTGTTCTGGTTTGGAAAAACCAGATAGGCTAGTTTGACTTTTTCCTAGAAACACCAGCCTGCTTCAAAGGAAAAAGATAGAGGCTCACACTGATACTAGAAAACAATAAAAACTGATTTTCTGTGGTATGTGGGAGGCCTGCCTACAATTAACCATGCTCAGGAAAAAACCAGGAGAAAGAAAAATAGACACTTCCAGCTACTGACCTTAAGGGAGCATGTGCTTTACCTTTCCAAGCTGACACTCTTCTTGAAGTTCAAGTTCAAGCTGCTGTTGGAGCAAAGCAAACAGGGTAAAGCAGAAGGAAAAGCTTCCACTGTGTGGCTTGGTTTTGAAAGTGAACTTGGTGCTGCACCAAGTATTTACCAAGGACTGTTCATCTGGAACAGGGGCCATGCTGGAAGTGGAGCGAGCCTGGGACCTTGAATGACAGGCAAGTGCTCGGCCCCGAGTGCCACCTCTAGCTTGTACCCCTATAGGTAGGGACTTCCTAGTGAGGCAAGAGCAGGGTGATTTTGCACTGGATTTTAGTTTTTGAAGCGTTATTGTCTACCATCTCAGTAAAGGTCACAACGACTTGCGTCATCTGGTCATGATAAAAATTCCTTTAGCCTGGGAAGTCCTCTTGTCCCTTTTCTCATGTGTTGATTTGTATGGGAAGTTTCTCCCACAACTCATGGTTTGAACACACAGCTCCTGAGCTGCTGATGCTTTTATAGATACAAGGACCAACCAAATGGTAGACAGACACTATTAGACACTGAGCATAGTGGCTTGGCTCCTGTCCTGCCTCTACCTGGTCAATAGCATGTGATTTATCACAACAGATTACACCCTCTGAGGAGTGAACCAAGGTTTACCTTCCTCCCTGAAGTTGCTTCTCCCAGGTATTTGGTCACAGTGAGGAAAGAAATTAATAGCTTCCCTAATCTACTGATTAACAATGTAAGAAAAATAAATGAATGTAAGATGAATAAATAAATAAGGAACAAACCAAGAAACTAAAGAAAAGCAGCCTAGACAGAAAACAAAAGGGAGGGTGGTGGGCTGGAAGATAGTAAGTGATAACATGCTGGAGAGGATGTGGAGAAAGGGGAACCCTCCTCCACTGTTGGTGGGAATGCAAACTTGTACAACCACTCTAGAAATCAATCTGGCGCTTTCTCAGACAATTAGAAATAGTGCTACCTCAAGATCCATCTATAGCACTCCTAGGCAATATATCCAAAAGATATATGCTCATATATTCAACAAGGACATTTGCTCAACCATGTTTGTAGCAGCTTTATTTGTAATAGCCAGAAGCTGGAAACAACACAGATGCCCCTCATTTGAGGAATGGGTACAGAAATTATGGTACATTTACATAATGGAATATTACTCAGCAATAAAAAAAATCAAGGAAATCATGAAATTTTCAGGTAAATGGTGGGAACTGGAAAAGATCATCCTGAGTGAGGTATCCCAGAAGCAGAAACACACACAAGGTATATATTCATGCATAAGTGCATATTAGACATGTAATATAGGATAAACATACTAAAATCTATACACCTAAAGAAATTATTCAAGAAGGAGGACTGCCGGAGCCATTCAGCAGAGTCAAACGGTACTTGAGTCGGGAGTGAGGATTAAAATTAATAAAAAAAAAAACCCACAGAGCACACAGGAGGGTTTTTAAAGAAGATCCAGACTTGACAGCCACAGCAAAAAACCTCAAGCCTCTGCAGCAAAACTAGCAGCAATTTAGCAGCCACTGCAGGCCTTTTTTTATTGTAGAGTTTTTAAGCCAGAGTAGAAACATCAAGAACAATGGGTTAATGTCCAAGAGGAGCCTGAGGAAGAGGTGTGATCTTTACAAACTATCCCACCTGCTGTCACAAACAAAAGGAGATGGACTTGCAAATTCTTCCCTGACTTAGTGAAGGCCTGGTAAAAGCAGTCTCTCTGCTGAGATTTAAATATCAAAGCAGCTGCCAGAGGCACGGCTCCCAACAAAGGACCCTGACTAAGATGCTCAGTCTCCATTCAGAAAGGCAAAAAGGATGGATGTCAGAAGAGGGAGAAAAAAGGGAACAGGACAGGAGCTTACTATAGAGGGCATCTGAAAGGCTCTACTCTGCAGGGTATCAAAGCAGATGCTGAGGCTTATAGCCAAACTTTGGGCAGAGTGCAGGGAATCTCATGAAAGAAGTGGGAAATAGTAAGACCTGGAGAGGACAGGATCTCCACAAGGAGAACAACAGAACAAAAAATCTGGGCATAGGGGTCTTTTGTGAGACTGGTACTCCAAACAAGGACCATGCATGGAGATAATCTAGAACCCCTGCACAGATGTAGCCCATGGCAACTCAGTGTCCAAGAGGGTTCCCCAGTAATAGGAACAGGGACTGTCTCTGATATGAACTCACAGGCTGGTTCTTTGACTACCTCCCCCTAAGCAGGGAGCAGCCTTACCAGGCCACAGAGGAAGACAATGCAGCCACTCCTGATGAGACCTGCTAGACTAGGATCAGAAGGAACAGGAAGAAGACCTCCCCTATCAGTGGACTGGGGAAAGGGGATGGGTAGAGAAGTGGGAGGGAGAGTGGGATTGGGAGGAGAAAGAGGAAGGGAGTTGCAGGGTGGATACAAAGTGAATAAACTGTAATTAATTATAAAAAAAATCTCGGTGTAACTCTAATCAACCAAGTGAAAGGCCTGTATACCAAGAACTTCAAGTCTCTGAAGAAAGAAACTGGGAAGATTCAGCAGATGGAAAGATCTCCCATGCTCATAGATTGGTAAGATTAACATAGTAAAAATGGCTGTCCTACTAAAAGCAATCTACAGATTCTATGCATTTCCCATGAAGACAGCAACACAATTATTTACAGACCTTGAAAGAACAATTCTCAACTTCATATGGAAAAACAAAATACCCAGAAGAGCTAAAACAATCCCATACCAAAAAAAAAAAAATTCTTTAGATGGTGTCTTCAACCCTGACCTGAAGCTGTACTATAGAGCAACAGTAATAAAAACTGCATGGTACTGGCATAGAAACAGCCTGATGGATCAATGGACTAAAATCAAAGTCACAGAAACAAATTTACACACCTATGAGCACTCAGCTATTGACAAAGGAGCCACAACCATACAGCATTTTCAACAAATGGTATTGGTCTAAGTAGATCTTTACATGGAGATAAATGCAAATAAATTTATATCTATCACCCTTCCCAAAACTCAATTGCAAGTAGATCAAGGACCTTAAAATAAAACCAGACACACTAAATCTATTAGAAGAAAAAGGCTGGAAGAGCCTAGAACTCACTGGCACAGGAGACAGCTTCCTGAACAGAACACCAACAGCCCAGGCTCTAAGATCAACAATCAATAAAAGATACCTCAAGAAACTGAAAAGCTTTTGTAAAGCAAAAGATACTCAATAGAATAAAATGACAGCCTACAGAATAGGAAAGGATCTTTACCAACCCTACATCTGTCAGAGGGCCAATATCTAAAATATATAAAGAACACAAGAAATAAAGATCAACAAAATAATCCAATTAAAATGGGGTACAGAGCTAAACAGAATTCTCAACAGAGGCATATGAAATGGCTGAGAAGCACTTAAAGAAATGCTCAACTTCATTAGTCATCAGGGAAATTCAAATCAAAATGACTCTGAAATTCCATTTCACACCCATTAGAATAGCAAATTAGCGTGTGCTCAAATGGTAGCACATGCTGGCGAAGGTGTGGAGAAAGGGAAACATTCCTCCATTGCTGGCAGGAGTGAACACCTGTAAAACCACTTTGGAAATCAATATGCTGCTTTCTCAGAAAACTGGGAACAGTTCTACCTCAAGACCCAGCTATAAAACTTTTGGCCATATACCCAAAAGATGCTCCACTATACAACAAGGAAATTTGCTCAACTATGTTCATAGTGGCCTTGTTTGTAATAGCCAGAAACTGGAAACAACTTAGATGTCTCTCAACCAAATAATGGATAAAAAAACTGCAGTGCATCTACACAATGGAATACTATTCAACTATTAACAACAAAGACATCATGAAATTTGCAGACAAATAGACGGATCTTGAAAAGATCATCCTGAGAAAGGCAACCCAGACCTTGAAAGACAAGCATGGTATATACTCACTTATAAGCAGATATTCACTCTATAATGCAGGACCCAAACTACAATCCACAGAACTAATTAAGCTAAGTAACAAGGAACATCCTAGGGAGGATGCTTATGTGAGCTGAGCTTTGCTGCTCTGCTCTTTTACAACAAGCTTTGAGCACGGTATAAATACAAGGCCAAGTACCATGGCAATGTGACAGTATTATGTGCGAACATTTAAGGTACTTAAAGTGAGGACTTGGGTGCTGTCTATAACCTCTTCTTCCTGTGTGACAGGAAGGTGCACATCATTGAGTGTGACCCCACACATGTCTGGAGGGCAGTGGCCAGGAGTCTATCGTCAACATCATCTACAGTTCTCTGGCTGAGCCTCAAGTGAGCTTCGAGTATGGGAGGGCTAGACCACAAAGCCACACTCCACACCAGCCACCAGAGATGCTCTGCTCCCCATCCTGAATGCAGGGGCTGGGGAGGGTCCCGCTGGTGTGATTCCCCTACCCCTAGTGGTCCAGCACCAGCCTCTCCTTTGGTGGCTGCTAGAAACAGGACCATCACATGTGTCCAGGCCAGCTAGTGGGGAGCCACTGATCTGGAAACACTGTGGTCTGTGAAGAGTAAGTGGAGCCAAACTAAGCCTTTCCTGCCATGTGGTATTTGCCACACTGGTTGTTCCTCCATCAAATTCTCATATTTATTGCATTGCTGGAAACTACCCCCAAGGGTTGGCTTAACGCAGAATGCCTTAAAATGGCTGTAGCCATGTGGGGAAGATTTCTGGGAGAGTTTCCAGACCTTCTGGGGCTATGCCTTTGTGTCCTGGCTCTGCTCTCTGCAGGGTAAAGTATGAAGAGGGCTTGTTCCTGGGGAATGAGGAACAGACACTCTAGCTTATGGTCCTTGGTCCCCAGCACTCCTGACTGCATTCATGATTCAGGGTCATTCTGAACCTACGGACCACACTGGGCACTGACTCTTACTTGTTTTTCAAAAGAAGATTCGTATTGTTGCTTGGGTTCTGAATTTGTGGACGCTGTCATTGTAGAGAGCCATGTCTGAACTGTGTCATTTTTATACCTACCTGGTAAAAATGCTGCTCCTGATGCTGTCCCACTTTCATAATTAAACAGCATGTGAGTACTAAACACACACACACACACACACACACACACACACACACACACAGAGAGAGAGAGAGAGAGAGAGAGAGAGAGAGAGAGAGAGAGAGAGAGAGAGAACATCTACATCACATCTTAAATTATATTTAGATTGGCTAAGACATAACCACGATCTTCCCATCCCCATCCTCAGCAATGTGAGAAAGCTGCAGCCAAGAGAGACCACGATGGAATTAATATTTCCTCTGGTGGTTCTCAGGGAGTCAAAGGAGGTTACAGTCTTGCATGATCATCAAGTCATCTGGCTGAGCATGGCAAATGTTCATATTGACATCTGTTAGAAGCCTGTACAATTTAAAGCAGCTGGGATATCCAAACAGGATTCATACAAGATGAGGAATATCTTTCACTATCATCCATTTCTTTTTGGTGAAGCTGTATGGAACCTCATCCATATTCATGAGGGTGACATTTCAGTAGTGTCAAAAATGACCAGCCATTTTGTAGATTCAGGTGCACATGAAACATCTTGGGCAGGCCTCCACAGAAGCAGCAGTTGTTATGCCCAGATTGTGAGACCCCAAGACCACCAGGAATATGAAACTGATGCAAACACAAGAGAATCTTTTTATCACAAGCTTGAGCTTGGGCAGCAGTCACTCCTGACGCAGCACTAGGGTAAAGGCATCCCTGAGCTCCAAGGAAACAGGGATTTATTTATTTAATATTAATCACAGGTTATTTACTTTGTATCTCAGCCGTAGCCCCCTCCCAACCCCACCCTTCCTCTCTCATCTCCTCCCTGCCCCTTTCCAAGTCAGGAACAGGGTTTTTAAAGGACAAAACCACAAGTAGGGACTTCCAAGCCTTTGTGTTACATGATTGGACAAAGAGTAAAGAAATGAAATGAACTTTGACCTAACTGGTTAACAGCATCTGGCCAAACCACAAAGAGGAACAGCTTGCTAAAAGGAACATTTCAACCCTGGGAACAACTTATGTTGTCTTAACTGACCCTGTCTTTATTGGTCTGCCTCAGTTGCTATGTCTAGTTGCAACTGCCAAGAACATTCTGTGGTTTTTCTTAGAACTCAAGGGTAGAAACCAAGTCACTCCAGGGACAATCTAGCCTTGGATGGAGTCTGAAAAACATAATGGAGTTAGTTCTGCTAATTTAACCCTTTCACAGTGAAGCAGGACCTTTTATTATTTTTTTAGAGTTGTTGTGCCCAATTCACCATATCCCAAAAGACCACTAGGAGTTGAATCTGTTGCAAAACTCATGAGAATCTTTTTACAATCAAGAGCTTGAAGTCACACTCTCACCTGAGGCAGCAGCTGAGAGTAGAGAGCCCCGAACTTGGGGTAGGTGCATTATTTAAAGATTCCAGACCCTCCCAGTGCGCCCAAAGCAGGGGAATTCCACCAAAACCATTAATGGTCTGGCTTCCCTTGTTTGGCTGTCCAAATAAGGGAAGAGGGGCGATCTAGGCTGGTTTCTTAACAACTGTATCTCTAGTGGGCAGGAAAATAATGCAGTAAGGCTGGTTCCTCCCTGCAGGTTGGACATGTCTCCACCTTTCTGGCCTTTGTTCAGGCTTGTGTTTTAAACTTCAATCTAGTAACTAAAAAAAAAAAAAAAAAACAATTTTTAATTCTTTGCTCTCTCATTGGGCTATTGGCATGAACCCCATGCTCCAGGATTTGGTTCACACTTTTCAACAGCACTAACTGTACTTAGTGAGTTAACAAAAGGAGAAGAAAATGAGGAAAAGGTAGAAGAGGAGGAAGAGGAAGAGGAGAAGAAGACATATGTGCTGCAGCCAGCTGTAGTCATTTTGAAAGAGGGAATCTCACTTGAGAAAATACCTTCACCACTATGGCACATGTAATGTTTTCAGGGTTGACGATTGATTAAGAGGGCCCAGCTCAGTGTGAGCAAGCAGCAACCTTGGGAAGGTAGTCCTGAGTGCTAAAAGAAAGCAGGCCAAATAACCTCAGAAAACAAGCCTGTAATCAGTACTTCTCCATATTTCTGTATTAGTTCCTGCCTCCAGGCTTCTGTCATGACTTCCTTCAATGATGGATTATGACCTAAAAGTTGTAAAGAGAAGTAAACTTTTCTCCCAAAGTTGCTTTTGGTAGTGGTGTTTCCTGCAATAGGAACTCTAAGTATGACAGCATGAATTGGAAAGGGGAGGCAAATAGACAGGGACAGAGAGGGAGCTGGAGGAAGAAAATGGGAGATGGATATGATTATATTGTATGCATATGATATATTGAGTCATATATGTGATTAATTGTATATATGAATTTCTCAAGAATAAAGAAAAATATTAAAGAAATGGAAAGTAAATATAAAAAAATATAAAAATTAAACATCATTAACAAACACTGCCTCCCCCACCAGAAAATAGCATTTTCTGTCATGTTTTGTTTGCGTAAGGATGGCTTGTGAAATAAAAATTGTCTTCTTTTGATCTTGACTTTACTACTTTACTATTAAAGATGTCACAAAGTGAGGCAGACTTTTCTCTGGTTGTGCATTTCTCAGGGGGCCAAGATAGAGGATTACAGGAAAAGAGTTCAATTCAGGGCTTCAGTTGTTTACATACTTTCATAGCTTTGTGTAAAGTAGATGAAAATTCTTTAAGGCCTCCAATTATATTAATTTATATGTCATTTATTCACCTCACTTGATTTTAGCACCATAAAACAAATGTATGAGGAGGCTGCTGTTTTTGTTGTTGTTCCTGTACTTGCTACCCCCCTCCTCCAATGCAAACAAGCTTCTTTTGCTTGTAGGCAAAGGGCCCAGATGAGCTGTACTGCTGAGGGGGTGAGTGGGTACTGTCTCCGGTGCTCACTGAGGAATTAGAAACTGGGAAAGGATCTCAAAAAAATCCAGATCTATTTCAGCAAGGTACGACGTCATCATGTTTTGTTACTCAGCTCCTGGGGTAAATTAAAATTATATTGTGTCTTTATCTCACTGTGGAAGCAGAATAAAGGAAAAATAATGACTGGGGTTCTCTTGATGTGGGTGTCACTGGGTGTTCCAGGCTTCCCTTACTCACATCTTACATCAAAGCCTTCTAACATTCATGTTAAATTAGATGTTCTACTCTCCTTGAGGATAGGCAGGGAACAGACAGATCCTGTTATGAACCACAGTTTTCAGGTGAGTTGCTACCTCTGGGAGCTTCATGTTTTCCTAGTGAGCTATCATAAAAATAATGAGGCAAATAAGTAAGCAGTTCTTCAGAGGTCTGGGGTTTTGTGATAGGTGAGAGGACTTTCTGGAAGGAGGTCCAAAGGTAGGAGAGAGATGAAGCTTTGAAAGTGGCTTATAGACTAGGACTGGAGAATGGTTCTCCTAAGAGGAGAAGGTTAACTTATTAATGAAGACTCTTTGTTACAAGTCATGTTTTCTCATTGTGACTTCATATAGTTTCTACTGTTAGAAACTTGAGTTTTGAGATGTAATGATTAAATATGCTATTTGTGAAGTTATCAAGTAGAGCAGTGGGGTTAGTATTTGAAAAACTGCAAGTTTGTCTTTAAAGTTTCCCTGATGTTCTGCATCTGTGAGCATCAGCTTGTGTAGTCAAATCCTTGAACTTCCAATGACCGTGGAGCCTTATGTGGTTCCCTTTCACCCTTTCCTCTCCCAAAGGAGTCCCTTTGCCTCATCAGGAAGGAGCTGAACTTTTCTGCCACCCACTACTCCTCAATGTACATGGATGGCTTTCTTTGAGTTGTGCCCAAAATAACATTGATCTGAAAGCAACACTAGGGGATTCAATCATCTGTGAAAAGAAGAGTAAAAAATAAAAGCTAAGTCAAGCCCCTTGAAAGCTCAGCTTCAGCTCTGGAAAATACAAAAAAAAAAAAAAAGGGGATTAGGGTGAATCTATTTCTGGAATTCTGATTGCTCTAGCAATCAAACAGTGTGGAGATCCTTTTTTGGCTAATGTACACTTAGAGAGCCCTACTCCGTGTGAACAGCCTTTTAACCTGCGGGAGAGCATGCAGGCTCAGCTGCCTGCCTTGTGTAGAGGTTAGTTCATCTCCAGAGACTTCCTGGTAGCATGGCTTACTGTAGCACCTCCTTGAATTTTCTGGATGTGGGAGTCTGGCCAGACTGGTGTATAGAATCCAGCTAGCAGCTAGAGTATGTTTCTTATTTGGTTTATTTATCCTGCTCTCTGATCTAATGAATGTAGAGATACTTTCTTGAATGTGAGCAACCATATGTGTGTTTTCCACATTATAATGAGATTTTTTTTCTTTAGTCTTACAGTGAGATACATAGAGTTAGTCAGTACATACTCTGCCAGTACCTACTAGTGAAATATAAAGCGCTATCTGGAAAGAGCTGCTGCTGTGTGCAGAGGCCACTTCCTTCCGGGCCCTTGACCTTCAGCTTGTCTTTTTCAACCTTTATCGGCAGCCAAATAGGAAGCATGGGGAGTGTGTCAGGGAGAAAAGAACTTTATCTTATGCTTCCCAGAGTATCTGCATCTGTGTGCACTCTGTTCTCTGGTTTTCCTAGCTAGTTGTTTTTTTTTTTTTTTTTTTTTTTTTTTTTTTTTTTTTTTTTTTTTTTTTTTTTTTTTTTTTTTTT
>REGO01000134.1:141941-155132 GCA_010120015.1 Rhombomys opimus
TCCTTCCTTCCTTCCTTCCTTCCTTCCTTCCTTTCTTTCTTTCTTTCTTTCTTTCTTTCTTTCTTTCTTTCTTTCTTTCTTTCTTTCTTTCTTATAATTTATTCACTTTGTATCCCCACTGCAGCCCATCTACCCTCCCTCTTCTCCCCCTATGCCCTTTCCCTAGTCCCCTGATAGGGGAGTGAACCTTCTCCCCTTCTATCTGACCATAGCCTATCAGACCGGTTGCATTTGAGAGACCAAAGGATTAAAAATCAGTGGCTATTATTTTAAAGTTTTAAAGCACAATCCTGAACTAAGGCCAGCCAAATAGAGATATGTGCAGCCATTTTGGGGGAAAAACTAGCCTTAATGCCCTGTGGGGAAGAACTAGCCTTACTGCATTCTTTCCTGTCACTAATGATACAGTTGCTAGAAAACCGGCCCATTTGACCAGGCCAGAACTATTTGTAGTCTTGGTGCCTAAAGTGGACCAATCATTTTGAAAGTTAATTTTCCTTACCCAAAGCATGTAAGTCCCTGCTTGCGGTTTTGCCCCATGAAAACCTTGATCCCCTAGACTTCGGGACCTCATTTCTCTCCTGTTTCCACAGGAAGTTTGTGTCCCGTGTTCGACCACATACACAATTAAAAAAACCTCATATATTTACAGCGGAGTCTATTCCTGGTCTTTTGGGGTTCATGAACTGGGCATAACACATTGTCTTCCACTGTGGACTGGTAAGGCTGCTCCCTTCTCAGGGGGAGGTGATGGAAGATCCAGCCACTGAGTTCATGTCAGAGACAGAGCCTGTTCCCCTTTTTAGGAAACCCACTTAGAGAGTGAGCTGCCATGGGGTACATCTGAGCAGGGGTTCTAGCTCCATTCATGGTCCTTGGTTGGAGTATCGGTCTCAGAAAAGACCCCTACATCTACCTTATCTATCTATCTATCTATCTATCTATCTATCTATCTATCTATCTATCTATCTATCTATCTAACTATCTATCTATCTATCTATCTATCTATCTATCTATCTCTATATATTTATATAAATATAAATTAAATATAAATTAAAAAATATATATATTTGGCTCTGTTAGTCTCCTTGTGGAGCTCCTGTTCCCTCCAGGTCATGTTATCTCCCCCTTCTTTCATATGATTTCCTGTACTCTGCCCAAAGTTTGGCTATGAGTCTCAGCATCTGCTTTGATACCCTGCTGTGTAGAGTCTTCTAGAGGCCCTCTGTGGTAGTTTCCTGTCCTGTTCTCTGTTTTCTCCCACTTTTGATCTGTTTGCTTTTCTGAATGAGGATTAAGCATCTTCCCTAAGGTCCTCCTTATGTAGCTTCTTTAGGTCTGTAGATTTATATCCACTTATAAGTGAGTATATACCATGTGTGTCTTTCTACTTCAGGATTACCTCACTCAGGATGATGATCTTTTCTAGTTCCATTCATTTGCCTACAAATTTCATGATTTCTTTGTTTCTAATTGCTGAGTAGTATTCCACTGTGTAAATGTACCACAGTTTCTGTACCCATTCCTTAATTGAGGGACATTTGGGTTCTTTCTGGCTATTCCGAATAAAGCTGATACAAACATGGTTGAGCAAATGTCCTTGTATGCTTGAGCATATTTTAGATATATGTCTAGGAGTGGTATAGCTGGGTCTTGAGGTAGCACTATTCCTAATTGTCTGAGAAAGCACCAGATTGATTTCCAAATCATTCCCACCAGCAGTGGAGGAGTGTTCTCTTTTCTCCACATCCTCTCCAGCATGTATTGTCACTTGAGATTTTGATCTTGGTCATTCTGGTGGGTATAAGGTGAAATCTCAGGGTTGTTTTGATTTTCGTTTCCCTGATGACTGAGGAAGTTGAGCATTTCTTTAAGTGTTTCTCTGCCATTCAGTATTTCTCTATTGAAAATTCACAGAAGAAGACAATGCAGCCACTCCTGATGAGACCTAATTGACTAGGATCAGAAGGAAGGAAAAGAAGACCTCCCCTATCAGTGGACTTGGGGAGGGGCATGCATGCAGAAGGTGGAGGAAGGGAGGGATTGGGACTGGAGGAGGAAGGGAACCACAGGGGGAATACAAAGTGAATAAAGTGTAATTAAAGAATTTATAAAAAAAATTAGCTCTGTACCCCCTTTTTTAATTGAATTACTTGATTTATTGGTGTTTAACTTCTTTAGTTCTTTATATATTCTGTATATTAGCCGTCTGTCAGATATAGGGTTGGTGAAATCCTTTCCCAGTCTGTAGGCTCTTGTTTTGTTCTGATGACAGTGTCCTTTGCTTTACAGTTGCATGATCTCTTTTAGATTTAAGACTTACTTTTAAGCCGATAGGCAGTTCAGTCTCCATGTGAGTCCCTAGCAAGAGGAGCATGGGCTGTCTGTGATGTGGATTCTGTTGCCTGCTCTTTGATTACTTCCCCCTGGTAGAGTGCCTTGCCAGGCCACAGAGAAAGAGTATGCAAGCAGTCCTAATGACACTTGATAGGCTGGGATCAAGATAGGAGGGGAGGAGGACTCCCTCTTTCTGAGGAATAGGGGAGGGGGATAAGGGAGAAGAGGGAGGGATGGTGGGACCAGGAGGAGAATACTGGGGGGGGGGCTACAATCAGGATATAAAGTGAGTAAATTATAAAAAAATTAAATTAAAAAATTATAAAATAAAAAGACTTACTTTTAAAGTATTTTTATTAATTTTTTTAGAATTTCATGGAATGTATTTTGGTTATATTCACCCAAACTCCTCCCTTTAATATGTTATATATCTTATTTTTATTTTTAATTGTGTATGTTACCTCAAAGGTCAGAAGAGAGCATAGGATCCCCTGAATGGAGTTATAGGTAACTTTGAGCTGCCGGGTGGGTACTGGGAAATGAGTTTAGGTCCTCTGAGAGAGTAAGTGCTCTTAACTGCTGAGTCATATCTTCAGTCTCTATTAAAGATTGAATAATTGCAGCAACTGGATCTGATTAACCCAGCATGAGAGTGTTCACACTGCTATGGTGTGAGTTTTTGATATCCTCCCCAGAGTTATGTGCAGGAGCATCAAGCACAAACTGCTGGTCAGAGTGCAGAACCTTCCTCCGGCTTAGCAACTGAACTTACTGAGGACAGTAATAATTCACACTGTGCTAAAAAGTAAAATCATTGTTTTGGGGTTCTTTTTGAGTACCTGAAGATTTAAATTATCATGAAAGAATCAAAGGTTGCCTTCTGGAAAGGAGGAGATGGAGGCACCAAGCAGGAACCAGGCAGGAAGAAGTCAGTGGTCAGTGATCTAAGGTATAAGTGTCTTTTTATTCCCCCAGCTTGACACAGTCTAAAATTTTCTGGAAAGAGAAAATATCACTTGATAAGGAGCTTTCTTCATAGTGGCCTGTAGACAAGCTTTTGGGAGATTTTTTTTTTTTTTAATTTCCCCATTGTTTATTTTGACTTTTTTTTTTTTTTTGCTGTGTTTATTTTTAAAACTTTTTTAATTACACTTTATTCACTTTTATCCCCCCATAAACCCCTCCATCCTCCCCTCCTAATCCCACCTTCCCTCCCCCTTCTTCACACATGCCCCTCCCCAAGTTCACTGATGGGGAGGTCCCTCTCTCCTTCCTTCTGATCTTAGTCTATCAGATCTCACCAGGAGTGGCTGCACTGTCATCTGTGGCCTGGTAAGGCTGTTCCCCCCCCAGGGGGAGGTGATCAAAGATCAGGCCAATCAGTTTATGTCGGAGACAGTCCCTCTACCCATTACTATGGAAGCTACTAGGACACTGAACTACCATGGGCTACATCTGTGCAGGGGTTCTAGGTTATCTCCATGCATGGTACTTGGTTGGAGTATGAGTCTCTGGAAAGACTTAGGAGATTTTTTGCTTGTTTGTTTGTTTGTTTTTATTAATGGTTGATGTGAGAGAGCTCAGCTGCTGTGGAAAATGCTACCCTAAGTAAAATGATGCTGGCTTGTGTAAGAAATCAGACAGAGCAAACCATGGAGATCAAGCCAGTAAGCAATGTTCCTTCATGATCTCAGCTTCAGTTTCTGCCTCCAGGTTCCTGTTTTGAGTTCCTGCTATGATTTCCTTCAGTGTGGACTGTGATTGGGACATATAAGCCAAATAAACTCTTTTTCTCCAAGTTGCTTTTGGTCCTGGTTTTTATCACAGCAATAGAAAGCAAAGTAACACACTAATTATCCGTGCCAGACTCAATAATAAGGCACAAGTTCCACCTCTACATTCAGACTGCATTAGCAAATCGGGTGTGAGGTTGCTGGAAACGGCAAGAAGATTAGCTTTCTATTACTCTCTGTCTAGCAATTGAGTTTCCTGGTACCCTGGCACCTCTTGTTAAATTTTTTCCACTTGAGAGCAACCTCCCATGCTGTCATAGTTGTAAGTTAGAGTAGCAAGTTTCTGAATCACACCCACTAAAGAAATGACCTGGGCTAGTGAGACGGCCTCCCAAAACCCTAGTATGAACTTACTCCAGGAGCCAGATTGGGCTGTTAGTAGCTCTCCAAGGAAACTGGGATTTTGTCTTGTATAGGAATGTTTGTTTCCAAATAAGAAGATTTAAAGTAGTGTTCCTCTCCCAGGATTCAGATAGTTGTAATTCCCCTCTATAAAGTATTTCCCTCAATTTTAAGGCTGTAGCCCAAGTGCTTGTTTTATTCTAGAGTGAAAATCAGCAAGTTAAAGAAAGGAAAGACATTTCTCCCTAAGTATTCTTTTGGTCCTTCTTCCTTAACAAACTCAACTTTGGACTTTTACAAAGACTGTCATTTTAGCACTCCATAATCTTTTATGGCAGGCTGGTTCTTTACGGCATTACCCTGTTTTGATTAAACAATAACAATTTCAAGAAAGCTTGTGAATTCACTGGGTAATATTTTAAGCATTCCTTTGAAAGGGGCAGTAATAGGGAGCTTGCCAAGACTTTTCTCTTTGCTGTAGGCAGAGAATAAGTTTGCAGAATTCTGCTTTTAGGGTCTCAAGAGGAGCAGGGTGAAGCTCTGTTTAGTCTGTCAGTTGAATTATATTTGGAGAGTTACATATTATTTAATATAATGAGTGGTGTGTCCAAGTTTCCATGAAAACCAAACAAACAATACAAACTAATAAAAGTTGCTGAATAATGCCCACTGTTAGGAAAGACTAAATGAAACTAAGGTGGCTGACTTAAACTGGCTTTAAAGTTTGGTGTCCTGTTGGGTCTTCACAGCTTTCTCCAGTACAGGAGAAATGTTTTGGCTTTGGTTGAAAAAAATGTGATTCCAGAATGACATGGACCCAGGAGGGCAAGCCCTGCTTCTGCATCACACACCAGCTGAGAACAAATGAGTCCTCTCAACCAGCACCCTGGGATTTGGATATTAGTAGTCTGCAGAACCTCATTCCAATGCAGTTCACTTAATGGCAATTATGTCTCTAGACTCTAGTAACCAGAGATCTCAGAATGATTTGGTGGCAGAGCATGGTGCTGCACACCTTTAATCCCAGCACTTAGGAGGCAGAGGCAGGTAGATCTCTCTGAGTTCAAGGCCAGCCTGGTCTACAAAGTGATTCTAGGACAGCCAGGGCTCTGTTACACAGAAAAACACTGTCTTAAAAAGCCAAAAAAGGTTTCAGAGTGATTTGGTAAAATCTGCCTTTTTTGCTGTTACATTGAAAACCACCCCAAACTTAGTCATATAATATTATACTTCCAAATACTTTGGCTGGTAATTAATAAGGTGATCAAAAGAATATGCTTTTTTTTTTTTTTTTTTGGTCCCCATTGCTCAAAAGTCATTCTTGTAAATTCCCCGTGAAGTTGTATCATAGCTGAGTTTTACCATCTACCAATCCACACTATTCGGGTCTCTACCTCTGTGTTAATTTCCTGAGCCGTATACCTCCTTCACACCAATATATTTTTGTGTCTACTACTGGAGTAACCCAATTTTCGGCACTGTTAAGCCAGTGTATTTAGAAAAGAAATAGTTGGTTACATGCAGGGCATATCTGGGCCTTCAATAGCCCAGTGACACGGACAGAACATAGGAAGGAAGATGAAGTGCCACAGTTCACTGTTTTAAACACTTCAGTTGTTCTTTAGAAGACGTTAGACATTGCTCTCAGAGTTAATGCAAACTGCTGCACCCATAACAAACCTTCTGAATGCTGCTATAGCCCTAGCCACTGGCACCTTTAAAATGATTTAATCACAAGGGACACTTCCAGCTTGGCTCAAGAAAGCAAAGTGATTGGAAAGAAATTTAGTCAAAACCTCTATGGGAGTCCATTTCTAAATGGCAATAGGAAATATATTCAAGAAAAGCTAAAGACAAAATTTTACCGATTTATTTACTTCTTTATTTATTTGCAGGAATGGCACATATCACAGCATGCATATGGAAGTCAGAGGATCACTTGCAGGATTATTAGTTTCTTTTCTCCTTCCACCATGCGGGATCCAGAAATCAAACACAGGTCATAGGCTTGGCAGTAGGGCCTTCATCCTAAGAACCATCTTGCCAGCCCTTAATTTTTTTAATATTCTGGAAGAAATCAGAATTATCATCTACTTGTTGAAATACATTATAGAATTGCTCTTTAAGGCCAAGCACAGTAGCACCTACCTAAGATCCCTGTACTTAGGAGGTTGAGGCAGAAAGATTATCAGTTCCAGCTCATTCATGCCTACACAGTGAGTTCCAGGCCAGCTTCAACAACACAGGAAGACTCTGTCTCTAAAACCCCAAACTCGGAAGTAAAGAGATAACACATTTTTATAAATAAGTTTTAATATAGATGCAACTGCCTTTCTACAAGTTGGTCTCTAAATAAGAGAGAGATATACTGTCAAATGGTGCTTTTCATTTCTTCACCTGGATTTTGTTTTGTTAAAGCATTTAAGTTTTCTTGCTATGCTATTACTTTTTATGTGTACGATATTTTGGCCTGATGTGTGTAGGGCCAGAAGAGAGCATTGGATCTCCTGGAACTAGAGTTATAGATGGTTGTGAATCACTATGTGTGTGCTGGGAATAGAACTCAGGGCCCCTGTAAAAGAAGCCAGTGTTTTAAACCACTGGGCCATATTTTCAACCTTATTTTATCTGTTTGGTTTGTTTGTTTTGGAAATATAACTTTTATCTTGAGTTAAATACTGGGTTAAGTGCCACGACAGACATTAACTTACAAAATGCCTGGTTAGAGTTATGCCTGTCACCTACTCCTCTTTGGTGTGTTTGCTTCTTTCTCTTCTAGAGCTTTCATGTGTGCTGCTATGTACTAGTATGGGATCTCTTTAATTTCTTTATGAAGGCTCGTAGTGCTATGAACTTTCCTCTTAGTACTGTTTTCATTGTGTCCCATAAGTTCGGGTGTGTTGTGCCTTCATTTTCATTGACTAAAAAGTGTTTATTTATTTTTTCTTTATTTCTTCTCTGACCCAGCGGTCACTGAGTAAAGAATTGTTCAGTTTCCAAAAGTCTGTAGGCTTTCTGTTGTTTCTGTTATTGATGAATTACAGCTTTAATCCATGGTGGTCTGATAAGATAAAAGGGGTTATTTCAGTCTTCTTATATCTGTTGAGGCTTGCTTTGTGACTGAGTATATGGTCAGTTTTGGAGAAGGTGCCGTGAGGTGCTGAGAAGAACGTATGTTCTGTAGATATTTGTTAAGTCTATTTGATTCACACCATCTCTGTTTCATTCAAACAGAGAATAATTTCATTATTTCTCTGTTTAGTTTCGGTATCAATGACTGGTACAGTGGTGAGAGTGGGGTGTTGAATTTTCCCACTATCAATGTGTGGGAATCTATATGTGATGCAAGCTTTAGTAATGTTTCTTTTAGGAATGTAGGTGCCCTTGCATTTGGGGCATAGATGTTCAGAACTGAGATATCATTTTGGTGGATTTTTCTTTGATGAGAATGAAATGCCTTTCCCCATCTCTTTTGATTAATTTTGGTTGAATTTTATTAGTATTAGAATAGCTACTCCTGCTTGTTTCTTGGGTCCATTTGCTTGGAAAACCTTTTCCAGCCCTTTACTCTGGGGTAATGCCTATCTTTGTTGCTGAGGTATGTTTTTTGTATGCAGGAGAATGATGGATCCTGTTTCCACATCTACTCTGTTAGCCTGTGTCTTTTTATCGGGGAATTGGGTCCATGTATTTTGAGAGATATTAATGAGCAATGATTGTTGATTCCTGTATTTTTGATATTGGTGGTGGTACTGTGAGTGTATGTGCATCTCTTCTTTGTTTTTGCTGGTATGAGATTATCTATTTTCAATGCTTTTGTGGATGAAAAGTTTTCCTTGTTGTGTTAGAGTTTTCTTTGTAGTATCCTCTGTAGGGTTGGGTTAATGGAGAGATTGGTTTTGTCATAGAATATCTTGTTTTCTCCATCTGTGGTGACTGAAAATTTTGCTGGGTATAGTAGTCAAGGCTGGCATCTGTAGGGTCTCTTAGGGTCTGTAGGACAATCTGCCTAGGTTCTTCTGGCTTTTAAAGTCTGTTAAGAAGTCTATTAGGTCTGTCTTTATGTGTTGCTTGACCCTTATTTCTTGCAGCTTTTGATATTCTTTCTTTGTTCTGTATGATTAGTGTTTTGAGATTATGTGGCAGGAGGATTTTCTTTTGTGCTCCAACCTATACACGTGTTCTGTAGGCTTCTTGTACCTTTATAGGCATCTCTTTCTTTAGATTAGGGAAATTTTCATTTGATTTCACTGAAGACATTTTTTGGGGGCTTTGAGCTGGGAATCTTCTTTTCCTCCTATTCTTTAGGTTTAGTTTTTTCATGGTTTTCCAAATTTCCTGGATATTTTGTGTTAGAAACTTTTTGGATTTATCATTTTCTTTGACCATTGTATCGAGTTTTTCTATTGTATCTTCTATGCCTGAGATTCACTCTTCCATGTCTTGCACGCTTTGGTGATGCTTGCATCTGTAGTTCCTGTTCCCTTTCCTAGGTTTTCTATCTCCAGGATTGCCTCAGTTTGTGTTTTCTTTATTGCTTCTATTTTCCTTTTCAGGTCTTGAACAGTTTTATTCATGTCCTTCTCCTATTTGCTTGTATTTTCTGAATTTCTTTAAGGGACCTATTAATTTCCTTCAACTTATTGATTATATTTTTGTGTATTTCTTTGAGGGATTATGCTGTTTCATTATGCTGTTTGAGGGATTTCCTGTTTCAAGTCTTCTATCATCTTCATAAGATTGGATTTAAGGTCATTTTCCTGCTCTTCAGGTACGTTATGGTATCCAGGGCTTGCTGTAGTATGAGAACTGGATTCTGGGGGTGCTGTATTGCTCTGGGATTTGTTGAGTGGGTCTTACACTGCCCTTTAGCCATCTGGTTGTCCCTGGCCTGGTATTGGCAGGCTTGGAGGTCCCTTGTAGTCCTTGATAGCTGCTGCTTCTGTGATTGCTGGTAGAGTTGGAATCCGGGAGCTGGTGTGTGGTGATCAGACCTTGCTGCTGCTGGTAGTCCCTGATGGCTGTCACTTCTAGAACTGTTGGCAGGGCAGGGCGTCGGTAAATTGCACACAGTGGTCACAGGGCAGATCTTACCACTGCTGGTGGTCACCAGTGGCTGCTGTCCCTGCACTGATGGCTGAACTGGGGCCAGGGAACTGGCTCACGGAGGTCGTGGGCAGATCTCATTGCTGCTGGTAGTCCCCCTATAGACAGAGTTGGTGTTAGAGAACTGGCACACAGAAGTCACAGGGCAGACCTCACCACTGATGGTAGTCCCAATGGCTGCTGCCTCTGGAACTCTAAGCTACCATTTTTTTTCTGCTCCCTCTTCCTTAAAGACCCCCGAGCTTTAAGGGAAAGGGTACAGTAGGCACATCCCATTTAGAGCTGAGTACTCCACAATCTCTGCATGTTGAAAAAAACGACACCTTTATTCTTGAAGATGACATGGTCAGCACATCAAAGTATTCACCATACAGAGACCCTGACAATATGATAACTGCTAGTAGAAATGAAGTTCTTTTTTTTTAAATTTCTTTTTCTGGTATTTGTTTATTTTTTTTAACTTATTACAATTTATTCACTTTGTAACCCAGCTGTAGCTCCCTCTCTCATGCTCTCCCAATCCCACCTTCCCTCCCTCTTTTCCTCCCATGCCTCTCCCCTTGTCCACTGATAGGGGAGGTCCTTCTTCCCTTCCACCTGACCCTAGCCTATTAGGTCTCATAAGGACTGGCTGCATTGTCTTCCTCTGTGGCCTGGTAAGGTTGCTCCCCCCTCAGGAGGAGGTGATAAAAGAGCAGGCCAATCAGTTCACGTCAGAGACACTCTCAGTTCCCATTACTACGGAATCCACTTGGAGACTGAGCTGCCATAGGCTACATCTGTGCAGGGGGTCTAGGTTATCTCCAAGAAGCGAGGCTCTTTGCTGGGCTACTACACAGGCATCTGTCTGGTCCAGGTCCTTAGGAAGATGACTGTGCTATCAAGAAGTAAAATTCAAATTGATGTTTGCTTAGTCTAATTCTCAACATGCATTCTTACTCACTGAGCTAAGCAGTCTTTTCTGCATATAAACACTGTGGAGGAAGGGAACCTCTTATGAAATCTTTTGCCAACATAACATATTTTGGTACATGTATCCCTGAAATAAAAGGTGACAATGCTCACTGATACTTGTCCCTGGCCCTTGCTGCCTGCTGCTAGAATACCTCTCTGCCATGGCAGCTCATCCATTACTGCTGTCACAGAGGAACTGTGGCTTGAGTAGCTTTTTGACACTCACAGAACATTTCAATTCTTGGATATCCAGATTTGGAACCCACATATCTCTCATCATCAACCATATCTTACAGGATTCTACTGACTTCATCTTAAAATAACAGGCCTCTACTAATGTGTGTAATCAGCTGTTAAAAACTTATTGGCACTGAGATAGAGCCTTATTATAACAGGTAATTCTATGGTTAATACTGATTGTCCAAGGATTGGATTAAGAAGTAATGAGGATAAGAGTAAAACACCCAGATTTTAGTAGGTTTATCCTATATGTCTTTATGAGTGAGTATATACTGTATGTGTCTTTCTGCTTCTGGGATAGCTCACTCAGGATGATCTTTTCCAGATCCCACCATTTACCTATAAATTTCATGATTTCCTTGTTTTTTATTGCTGAGTAATATTCCATTGTGTAGATGTACCACAATTTCTGTATCCATTCCTCCACTGAGGGGCATCTGGGCTGTTTCCAGCTTCTGGCTATTACAAATAAGGCTGCTACAAACATAGCTGAGCAAATGTCCTTATTGTGTACTTGAGCCTCTTTTGAATATATGCCTAGGAGTGGTATGGCTGGATCTTGAGGAAGTGCTATTCCTAGTTGTCTGAGGAAGTTCTAGAGATGCCTGTGAGGGCCTTTACAAGGAGGTTTGGACAAGAGATCATCCTGAATGTGCTTGGCACAATTTGTAGGCTAGGAACACTGACAGATTAATGGGAAAAGGAGAAATTCCACTGGCTCACATATTCTCTAACACTCTGTTTCCTGGCTACCATGATATGAACTCTCTTGTACCACAACAGCCTATTTGGTGGGCAGAAACCACCAGCCAAAATAAATCCTTTCTCTGAGGTGGCTTGCTCACATACTTTGTCACAAAGGGAAAAATATAATATAAAGAGAAACAGAATCTGGGGACAAAGAAGAAGCACCTGAGGCCAGGGCTTAATAGCTGTCTCATAGCTTTTCCATGTCTGGCACCAGATTTTTTCTTTTTGTGTTCCAGGGGGGACCTTGTATGGTGCATGGCATGCCGAAAGCAGATGGGCAATACCTCCTCCAGCATTTTCCAAAGTATAATAAAAACTCAAGCTTAATGGTCTTAATGGTCAACTTTGTATTGAGTTTTTAATTTTATTTATTCAGTGACTCAGAATAATTTCTATATATTGGAAATATAATTTAATAGATGAACAAATCCTTCGTTTTGTACAATAGCTTCCTCTAAAGGAGGACTCCTTTAGGGTTGTATCTGAATCTTGTTTATCTTCTATTTTTCTTATTTAATTAAATTTTTATTTTTATATTAATTTCAGTTCATTTTGTATCTCAGTTGTAGCCTCCTCCTTCAATCCCTCTCAATAAAATCCTCCCTCCCTAAACTCCTCCCATGACCCTCTCTAAGTCCACTGATAGGGGAGGTCCTCCTTCCCTTCCATCTGACCCTAGCTTATCAGGCCTCATCAGGACT
Source organism: Rhombomys opimus (assembly GCA_010120015.1). Taxonomy (NCBI): domain Eukaryota; kingdom Metazoa; phylum Chordata; class Mammalia; order Rodentia; family Muridae; genus Rhombomys; species Rhombomys opimus. Next base: position 154,165 of record REGO01000134.1, read on the forward strand.
GGCTGCAATGTCTTCCTCTGTAGCCTGGTAAGGCTCCCCTCTTAGGGGAAGGTGATCAAAGAGCCAACCACCAAGTTCATGTCAGAGACAGTCCCTGTTCCCCTTACTAGGAAACCCACTTGGATACTGTGCTGCCATGGCTTACATCTGTGCAGGGGTTCTAGGTTATATCCATGAATGGACCTTTGTTGGAGTATCAGTCTCAAAAAGACCCCTGTGCTCAGATTTTTTAGTTCTGTTGCTCTCCTTGTGGAGTTCCTGTCCTCTCCAGGTCTTATTATCTCCCTCTTCTTTCATAAGATTCCTTGCACCCTGTCCAAAGTTTGGTTATGAGTCTCAGCATCTGCTTTGATACACTGCTGGGTAGAGTCCTTCAGAGGCCCTCTGTGGTAGGCTCCTGTCCTGTTTCCTGTTTTCTCCTTCTTCCAATGTCCATTCCATCTGTCTTTCTGAGTGAGGAATGATCCTCTCATCCAGAGTCCTCCTTTTTGCTTAGCTTCTTTAGGTGTACAGATTTAAGCATTATTATCTTATATTATATGTCTAATACCCACTTATATGTGAGTTATATACCATGAGTGTCTTTCTGCTTCTAGGATACCTCACTCAGGGTGATCTTTACCAGGTCTTACCATTTGCCTGAAAATTTCATGATTTCCTTGTTTGTAATTGCTGAGTAGTATTCCATTGTGTAAATGTACCATAATTTCTGTACCCATTTCTTAATTGAGGGAACATCTGGATTTTGGCTATTACAAATAAAGCTGCTATGAACATGGTTGAGCAAATGTGCTTGTTGTCTACTTGAGAATACTTGGATATATGCCTAGGAGTGGTAAAGCTGGATATTGAGGAAGCACTATTCCTAATTGTCTGAGAAAGCACCAGATTGATTTTCAGAGTGGTTGTAAGTTTACATTCCTGCCAGCAATGGAGGAGGGTTCCCCTTTCTCCACATCCTCTCCGGC
>REGO01000134.1:173157-185651 GCA_010120015.1 Rhombomys opimus
ACTAGTGTGTTTACATAGACTCCAAAATATTACAGGTTATTGGTACTGCTGTTGCTGACCCACCAGAAGTTGACAGTAAGACCTTGCTGCTGAACACACACCATACACTTCAGCCATCGAACATGGAAAAAACCAAGCTTCTATTGACCTGGAAGCTTCATTCCTACTGGCTAGCTTTCATAGTACTGGCAGGTACTACGCGTGCTACGAGAGAAGTGAAGTAATTATCAGTCTTACCCAGCTCTGAACCTTGCAAACTAAAGTGACTCACCTAACCTCTGGCCATGGGCAAAGAGACACCTTGATGTGGTGTTCTTACGTCAGTCAAGGCAGAGCAGCCCTTTGTTCATCCTAGCTTGAATCTTGGCTAGGTGACCAAAGGTGTTTTACTCCTAGGACACATAAAAATCAAATAAATTCAAGTCCACTCAGTGCAGCATGGGGGATGGGAGCAGGCAGAGACCTGTGCTCCGTCATGCCACTCAGTACAAGTGGGCGAAGATGCCCATAGTCCTGTCTTCTCCCCCATGGCGCAGATATGCTACAGACACACAAAATGCCTGTCTACTGCCACCCAGTTCAGCGAAGGAGGAGGAAGACAGAGACCCACAGACTATCATGCCACCCACAGACCTACCTTTCTCTGCATGGCACAGACAGGCTGTAGACACTCACTTGCTGCCATGTCATGCAGCAAGGACTCAGAATATCACCCAGGGGCTCAACAGGTGTGTGGACAGCCTGCAGCAGGAACCACTACAATGTGCAAGTATCTGTTGGACAGATGGGAAATGAAGAAGTAGAGCAGCTTGAGCATTATGAAGAGAGATGGAACTAGAGACTTGAGGGTGAAGAGGAGTACCCTATTGGGAATGGCCAGCTCTGCCACCTGGTGCCACGGTGAGGTCCTAGCTGGAGCTGCTACTGAGGGCCACTAGAGAACATGCAGAAATCCCTGGTCAGGGCCACAGGGGTCCATGTAGATGTCCAGGGGCTGTAGAGAATAGGCTGTGACCTCACTGGTTGAGTTTCTCTGGATGACCCCACCTCTTAAAGTGGCAGCACTCCAGAGACCAGGCCCTGTGTCTTACCCAGGCAGCACAGTGAAGCAGGCCCTGGTGGCAGGGGTGTAGGTGAGCTGACTCCAGCAGTTGGGAAAGCTGCCTTCAGGGTCATGAGCATGGGAGAGCTAGTCCTGCCCCTATCACCAGCTGTAGCACTTAGGAGAGCAGGGCCCTGAACCTCACCTGGACAGCACAGCAGAACCAACCCTGGTGGTGGTGGTGTGGGTGAGTCAGTCCCGAGGTTGGGAATTTGAAGAGCTGGGCCCACCAATGGTCTGCTGTGAGGTGACCTGGGTGCAGGATGATGCTCTCCCCACACCACTTGCCACCTGCAGCAGCTGAGGTAGCAGGCCTTGGTTCTTCAGTGTGGGTGAGCTGGCCCTTTAGCTCACTGGCTACAGAGCTCAGAAGAGTGGGGCCTCACCTCGCCTGAATAGCACAGGAGAGCTGGTCCTGGTGGTGGCATGAGGGTGAGCTAGTCCCAAAGGTCTGAGCAGGAGAGAGCTGGCTCCACCACTCCTCTGCTATGAAGTGTGGGGCTGTGAAAAGCCCTCCACCCACTTGCAGCAGCTGGGAGAGCTGACTCCAGGATCATGAGAGTGGGTGAGCTGTCCCTACCTCTCATTGGCTAAAGCATTAGGGAGTGTAGATACTGCACCTCACTTGGGCAGTTTCAGGGGGGGCGCCAGTGAGCCACCCCTGAGGTCTATAGTGAGGGAGAGTTGGCCCTGACCTGCCTCTGCTGTGAAGTGGCATTGGTTCAGGGGTGATGCCTTAGATGGCCCCGCTACCCTTATGCTGTGATGTGGCATGGGTCCAAAGGTGATACCTGCAGTAGTCAGGATAGTTTGCCCAAGGATATTAGAGCAGAAGAACTAGTCCTGTCCCCTCATTGGCTGTAGCCCTGGGAGAGTGGTCCATACCTTGCCTGGGCAGCACAGTGGAGGTGGCCATAATGCCAAAGGGCACTGCTCAGCTAGCCACCAGGGTGTGAGAGCAGGAGAGCTGGCTCAGCTTTTCACAGGCTGCAGCACTTGGGAAAGGGGGCCCTGCACCTTGACTGGGCACAGGGGAGCTGGCTCTGGAGGCATGAATACAAGTGAGCTGGCTGTGAGGGCATGAGAGCAGGAAAGCTGATCCTGTTTTTAGCATTGGCTAGCCTAGACAGAGCAGTGCTGGAGAACTAGCCCTGGTGGTACAGATAAGGAAAAGCTGGCATGCTGACCAGCTCAGTTACCACTCAGGCACAGGATCTTCATGACACAGAGCAATAAAAAGATCAATGGGAGGAGTCCCAGTGAGGATCCAATACTGATGGTGTCACAGAAACCAGAGACCTTGAACAGGACCAATGACTCATTGCCATGAACGTTTGCAAGTGAAGATGTGTGGACAGAGGGTTATATGTGGGACACACTGTGACATACACAGCTTCCATGATGAGATGTTTTCTATGTTTGGGGGCTGTTGTTTGTTTGTGTCTGTTTTGGGAGGGGAGGTTGTAAGAGTAAATGATGAATATGAGGAGATGGGAAGATGAGTGGCTCTGGGGTGCATGATGTGAAAATTAAAAAAAAAATCAATAAAATGTTAGAAATACAATAAATTAAAATTAAAAATAAATAATAATGACTTACTGGGAATACATGCCCAATAGGGCAATAGTGACATGACTGTCATGGGAGCAACCAAATACTTTCACGTGTATTTAAGTCTCACTCCACAAGATGGAACCAATATTTGACACCATTATTAGGCCAAGAATTTATGTCCAGACAGATCATAGCTTCTAAATAACTTACTACTATTATTTTGATAAGTGTATGTAACTATTAACTGACTACTAATGACTTACTCTTATACCCAGAGATTGGTGCATCTTTCAACTCTCATCAGAGAGTTGAAATTTCTCATTAGAGAAATTTCTATTTTTAGTAGGTAGTGATCAATACAGAGATCCCAAACTGGTCAACATTCAAAGAATAAGAGACTGAAGAATTCTCAGCTCTAAGTATGACATATATACAATACTTTCTTCTCCCAGGGCTCAGAGATCGCTGTAGAATAGGAGGCAGAAAAGGTGTAGGACCCAGAGTAATGAATGTATACAAGGAAGCTTTGGCCTCTAGCCACAGCAGGCTGTTGCACATATGAATTTTCATCAGTGTGACAAGGCCAGGACAGACAAGATTCCAGCATGGAGATGGGAGTTAGGTAAGAAGTTCCACCATTGGCTGAGGAGCTTTTGATAACTGTTAGTTTCTGGGAGATAGTTTTCTCTAAGTGTACCTTCTGGTAAGTTATGCACTCTCTCATGGAAGACCACAAATCCAAGAATATTTTGGCAGCGTTGATGCATTTAAAAAAGGACATGAAGTCGAATGGAAGAGTTGAGGTAGGGGTGAATGTGATAAAAAACATTTATGAAATTCTTATCGAATTAAGAAAATAGAAAAAGACAACAGTTGAATATAGATACAGTCAGTACAAGGCAACTCCTGTTTTGAAGTGAGAACTCAGTGTTTTAAAATATAATCAGAGTTGTTTAATGACCATCCAAACATTTAGCATGTTTTTGACACCTTCAGGGGAAACTCAATAAATATTCTCAAAGTTCTTTCACATTATAACATGCACTAGCATTCCATTCCTTTTCATTGTCCAATGACCCTCTACTGGGCTTATTATTCACCAGGTTTTACTGATCTGTTTTTAGCTGATAGATATTTGAATAGTTTTTTTACTTTTTGATGACTGTGACCCATGCTGCTATAAACCTTTTTGAACAAACCTCTCTGGACACATACATTTTCATTTGAGGGAGTCATGGCTAAAAATTCCATAGCAAAAGACAGGTTAACAGAAGAAACAAGATTATTTAGTCAATGTTTTCTTTAACATGAGAGCCTTCAGATATGAAGGGACAAGGACTTGTGAAATCTGCTTATTTTTATGCTTAGGTTGGATGAACAGCTCTACAGGATTATGACTGGACATAGAGGCATGACTGCTGCTAAAGATGGGAGGTAGGGGAACCCAGCATGGACATTTTCACCGAATTCTTCTTGACCAAACTCAGTGACATTAGCCTCCCAGATTGAGAGTCTAAAAAGAAAAAGGTAGAGAGTTAGCTTTCTAGGTTTTTGTGGTTCGCTTTGGGGAGTGTGTGTGTCAAATTTTGAGAAAGAGTTGTGATGATGATGATGATGTTGAGAGAGAGAGAGAGAGAGAGAGAGAGAGAGAGAGAGAGAGAGGACATAGGGGACTGGGAGAAAGTCAGGGAGACAAGTATCTGAGCCTTCCTACCATCTTCAGCTCAAAGGTCTCAACATGCACAGGACATACATTGAAGTGTGTTCTGAGCCATGACACATTCTGTAGGGAGTGAAATGGTTGAGTTATTTCACCACTGTATTTATTCTTTTTAAAAACTTCCAGACTGTTCTCTGTGGAAGTTGCATTGTTTTGGGTCTCTACAAACTGTGTTTGTAATTTTATTTCTTTCTAAGAAGCCTACCTTAGTTCTTTCTCCTCTTTCTCTCATATATAGCGCTTCTGTTCTGATACTATTAAATGTGTGTGCGCATGCGTGTATGTTAAATTTCTGTTCTCACTGCCATTAATCATTTTACAACTTCCTAGTACCACTCTTAGTTGGAATTCCTGTGTCTAATTGTTACAACGTCAATCATTACTCTAGACTGATTACTTTTAAAAAAATCTTTCTTTTCCTTCCTTCCTTCCTTCCTTCCTTCCTTTCTTTCTTTCTTTCTTTCTTTCTTTCTTTCTTTCTTTCTTTCTTTCTTTCTTTCTTTCTTTCTTTCTGTCTTTTTGATATTAAATAAAAATTAATTTATTTGTTAACAAACAAATTTGTAACTGTGTGTGTGTGTGTGTGTGTGTGTGTGTGTGTGTGTGTGTGTGATATGTGTGTGTATTCATGATGAAGATGGGGCCTCTGGAGCTGGAGTTGGAGTTACAGGTGATTATGCCAAAAGTGGGTGCACTGGAACAAATTCTGGTTATCTGCAAGAGCATCAAGTTCTCTTAAATCTCTGCAGAGCCTGAGTGAAAGCTTTTATAATGACAAACTTTATATATGTTTTCATTTCTCAAAATCTTTTGATCCTTTAACTTAACTCACCATGTTGTGCAATGTTACTGAGAGAAAATGGTTTTACTTTAAATATGTTGAATACTTGAAGTAATAGCTTGATTTAATTAGTACACATCACATTAAAAATTATAAAACCACCTTTCAACCTATAAATATGACCAATAATAATCTGTTAATTTGAAAGATGAAAAGAAAAATAAAATTCCTCAAAGCTCTCTCTGTCATTCCAAGTTTCCTACTTAACCAAGTCCTGCAGTTTCAGCCTCAGTCTGCTCTCCAGGCTGGCTTCCTATAGACATGTCTCCAGTTGGGGCCAAGCCCTTGCTGTTTCCCGAACCCACATGCTGGTTTGAGCTTTCAAGCTTTTGCCAAAACTGATATTTAACCTGACATGACTTTCTCCCTAATGCCATTCTATCTAGTTTCTACTTGTCCTTGAAGACCTCAGCTCAAACGCATTTTTTTTTTTTTCATCTTTGAAAGCTTTCTTCTCCAGCATCTCCAGGGAGGAGAGTGCCTAGTTCCCAGGCAATATTTTTGTTGCACATAGCACATTGTATAACAATTGGGCAATGTCTGATTCTCTTTTTAGGTTGTTAGACATTTTCCATAGTCAAAGGACCTTAATAATCTTCAAGTTGGCTTACCTCTATTGAAAGATGGGGAGTATACAGCAGTTCAAGGACTTGTTGAAGGGCATCAAATACATTTTTGATTGATATCATCCTTTAAAATATTTTTAATTTATCCCTTGACAATTTCATACATCTATACAATGTATCATATCCACTCCCTACCCTGTCCTCTTTCTGGCCTGCCTAATACATCCTGTCTATTACATAAAATAACACTGGGTTGGATTTGTGTTGTTGCTTGTGTATATGCACAGGAAGAGGACTACCCATTAGTACAAGGGCAACCTAGAAAGGATCATACTCCCACAGAAAACTGACTGTCCCTTCGTCTAGCAGCCATCAGTTGCCAGTGTTTCATAATCTAGGGGGAGGGCCTTACGTGGCACTCTCCTGTACTTGCTGGAAGTTTGACTACCTTGATATTGTACAGATCTTACGTAGGTAACTCCAACTGATATGAATTCAGGAGTTCAATGACACTCTGTGAGCATAGAAGAATGTTGTTAGGAATCATTTTATTGCTATGTACTTTTACCAAAACAATAGTATTTGGTTTAGCCATAGGGCTATGGCTTGTCCCAATGCTGAAAGCTTCATTTGATGATGAGATTTGTTCCATTAGAGCTCTCTCTGCCCCATTATTTGGTAACATCATTTAGATCATCTTTATATATGTATATATTATAGAAAGTTTATTCTCTATTAGGTTTCCATAGGACCCCTCAAATGGTTTTTAGTTTTACCAGTCACTCACAATATTCTCTCACTCAGGCCCTTCTCTCTACCTCTCCCTGTTTGATATTCCCATTCCAGCTCCTACCTCCTATCCTCTGCATCCATAACTATATATTTTATTTCCCTTTCCTAGGGAGACCCACCTGTCTCCACCACTAGGCCCTTATTTTCTACCTAACATCTGTGGTTGTATGAATTACAGGCGGCTTATCAAAGATTTAACAGGTAGCATCCATATATAAGCAAATGTACATCATATCTTTCTGGGTCTGAGATATTTCTTTCAGGATTCATTTTTTCTAGTTCCATCCTATGATTTTTACAGTTTTGTTCTTGAATAGCTGAGTGACATTTCTTTGTATAAATATACTGGATTTTCTTTCTCCATGCATCCATTGATGGAAATCTAGTTTTTTTCTATTTCTATTCTATTACGAATAGAGCAACAATGCTGTAATTAGGCAAGTGTTTGTATAGTAGGATGAAGCATCCTTATTGATATGCTCAACAGTGGTATAGCTGGATTTTGGGGTAAATTGATTCCTATCTTTCTAATGAACACCTCCTCTAATGTCCATAGTGGCTGTACAAGTTTGTGCTCCTACCAGCAATGGAGGCGTGTTCCACTTACTCTACATTCTTGCCAGTATATTGATCATGGCCATTCTGACTAGTAAGAGATGAAATAATAAATTAGTTTAGATTTGTATTTCACTGATGACTAAGGATGCTGAGCATTTCTTTAAGTGTTTCTCAGCTATCCAAGTTGTCTATTTTGGGAATTTTCTGTTTAGTTAAGTACTTCATTTTTAAAATTGGGTTATTTGTTTCCTTAATGTTTAGTTTTTCTTTCTTTTTTTTTGCATTTTCTTATATATTTTGGAAGTGATTTCTTTATCAACTGTGAAACTGATTAAAAAACCCCTTTTTCCATTTTGTCGGCTGCCAATTTGTTCTATTGATGGTGTCCTTTGCTTTATAGAGGAATTTAAATTTCATGAGATTCCATTTATTAATTGCTGCTCTTTGTGCCTGAGTTAACAGTTTTCTTGTCAGAAAGATTTTTTTTCTGCACCAATGAGTTCAAGACTGTTCCCCTTTCTCTTTTATCAGGTTCAGCGTATCTGCTTTTATGTTGGGGCTTTTGATCCACCTAGACTTGAGTTTTGTTTGGGATGATGAACATGGGTCAACTTGCATTCTTCTACATGCAAATATCTGGTTTGATCAGCACCATTTGTTGATGCTTTGCTTTTGTGTATTCTGGATTCTTTATTTAAAAAATTTAGGTGGCCATAGGTGTGTGGTTTTCAATTCAATTTCCTTGATCTACACGTGTGTTTTTGATATCATGTGAGTTTTGTTACTATAGCTCATTAGAAAAACTTAAAATCAGCATTTTTATTGTTCAGCTTTGTTTTAACTATCCTCTTTTGTTGTTTTGTTTTGTTTTTTTTTCATGTAAAGTTGTGAATTGTCTTTTCAAGGTCTGTGAAGAATTGTTGGAATTTATATGGAAATTGCATTGAATATGTAGATTGCTTTTGGTAGGATGGCCATTTTTACTATGTTAATCTTACCAATCCATGAACAAGGGATATCTTTCTATTTTCTGATTTCTTTAAATACTTGGTTTTTATAATGCAAGTTTTTCACATGTTCCAAATATTTTATATTATTTGAAGCTATTGTGGAAGTTGCTGTTTTGCTGGGTGTGGTAGCTAGCATATGCCTTTAATCCCAGCACTCAGGCAGGCAGATCTCTGTGAGTTTAAGACTTGTCTTGGTCTACAAAGCAAGTTCCAGGACAGCCAGAGCTGTTATACAGAGAAACCATGTCTTGAAAAACAAAACAACCCCCCAAAACCAAAACAGAATAACAACAACAACAAAAGAAAGTTGTTGTTTCCCTGATTTCTTTTTCACAGTATTTGTCATTTTTGTATCCAGTGTGATTTTTGTATCCAGCTACTTTGCTGAATGTGTTTATCAGCTGCAGAAGTCTTGTGGTGAAAATTTTTGAGTCATTTATGTACACTATCATATTGGTTGTAAATAGATAATTGACTTTTTCCTTCTCATTTTTATCTCCTGTTTCTTCTTCAGTTGTCTTACTGCTCTAGCTAAGACTACATTGACTAGGTATAGAGAAAGGGACAACCTTGTGGACTTCCTGATTTTAGTAGAATTGCTTTCAAGTAGCACTCCTTTCAAACAGTGCCACCCCCTACCCCTAAAGACCAAACATTCAAATATATTAGCTTATGAGGACAATCCTATTAAAACCACAACAAGTAAAGCAAAATAAATAAATAAATAAATAAATAAATAAATAAATAAATAAATAAATGAAATAAAAATCAGCTTTTTAAAACAAGGAAACTGAAAGGGTGAAATAGTGGGAAATGAAGATACTGATGAGCCTGGCTATTTATTATAGAGAAGCTACTAACATTTTTCCAACAAAGAATTAGTGTGCTTAGGTTGACATTAAAAAGAAAAAAAAATCCTGTCTCTGGGGAAAATAAATTATGGGTACAAACAGAAAAAGGAAGCACTTAGGAGAATATTGTTCCCATACAAGAAATCTACAACAGTGTCTTGAGCTAGATTTAGTTAGGATGCTATCTTTCTGCTATTCCCATCATATTTATTATGAATTAATTTTCCTTTCTTTGTTTATTGAAATTATTCAAGGTTTGATACAAATACCATATTTTTAAATAACCTTTCTTCATTCCAGAGTGGTTCTCCACTAAATGAATAATGACTAAATAAATGTGGTATGAGCAAAAGAAATGAATATAATATATAATAATATAATAAAAAGAAATAAATAAAATGAAAAACCTCAGTAAATGATTTTGATTTATATCAGCGAATAAAAAGAAAAAATATTTTTTATTCTATTAAAAAAATTTCTTTATTCACTTTACATCCTGCCCTATCTCTCCTCGCCTCTCAGTCCCAACCTCTCTCCCCCCTCGCCTCTCCCCTTTTCTGAGGAGAAGGGGAGCTCCCTTTCCCGTTCATTCCACTTCATCAAGTTGCATCAGGATTGAGCATGTCCTCTCCCTGTGGCCTGGCAAGGCAGTCCCACCAGGGGAAAGTGATGTAATAGCTAGAAAGTCAGTCCATCCTCCCCTATCAGTGGACTTGGGGAAAGGCATGCATGCAGAAAGGGGGGAGGGTAGGACCAGGAGGGGAGGAGGGAGGGGCTTATGGGGGGATACAAAAGGAATAAAGTGTATTTAATAAAAGTTAAATAAAAAATTAAAAAAAAAAAGAAAGTCAGTCCATGTCGGATGTCATCCCCACTTTACCGGAGGACCCACATGAAGACTAAGCTGTCGGTCTGCTACAACTTTGTATGGGTCCTAGGTCCAGTTTGTACACGGTCCCTGGTTGATGCTTCAGTCTCAGCACGCCCCTCTCGGCCCTGGTAAGTTGGTTCTGTTGGTCTTCTTGTTTAAGTCCTGTCACCTCCAGGTCCTTTTCTCTTTCCTTCCACTTTTCCACAAGACTCCCTACACATTATCTAATGTTTGGCTGTGAACCTCAGTCTATTTTGAGATGCTGCTGAGGACAACTCTGTTAGTCTCCTGTTTGCAAGTTTAGCAGAGCATCTTTCTTAGTATCAAGGGTTGGCACTCTCCAATAAGGTAGGTCTTTGGTTGGGCCAGATATTGGTTGGCCATTCCCTCAGTCTCTGACCTTTTTATCCCTGCACATCTTGTAGGCAGGGTAAATTTTGGGTCGAAGTTTTTGTGGGTGGGTTGGTGTTCCCCTCCCTCTGCTAGGAGATAAATCTAGTTAGTGGGTGTATTCTTCAGTCTCTATGACTGTTACTACTAGGAGTCTCTGCTTGAGTACCTCTCATATCCTCCCAGGGGCCTACCCTGGCTTAAGTCTCCAGCTTGTCAGAGATATCCCCACCCCCAGTTTCTCTTTTCTTTGCAGGCCTCTGTCCTCTTGTCCTTGCTCTCCCCAGGCCTTTTCTCCACCCTCTTAATTCTCTGTACCCCTCTCCTACCTTGCTCCCTTTCTTCAACCACTACCTCTGTCTATTCTCTTTCCCCTTCCTATTGAGATTTATGTATCTTCCCTTGGATCCTCTGTTACTTATCTTGAAAGAAATAAAATTAATGAGTGTTGGGGACTGTGCTGAGGTCTTTGCCTACAGTGCTGCCATATGTTCACATCTCTGGACAGATATGTTACCATTATTCCAGCTTCACACTCAAGGGAAATGTCTAAGGCATTTTCATGACTTCACAATGTTTTGAAGGAAAGTTGGATTTCCCTGTTTGCATAACAACACAAAAACCAGAGTCAAGAAATAACCCTGAACTCTCCAAGTCACCAAAAAATTAATGTGCAATTTTTTCTTTCCCTCAGGGAAGATTTTACCTTTTATGTTTAATGATAATAATCTGTTCTCACTGATGCCTTCGGATCCTGCTTACTTGACAAGAGGCAGAGGTGTACTCTCCGATTAAATTGTCCAATTTGAACAATAAACATCTGTTTTTCATACCCAGGGGTCATTTTACTTCAACTTAGTGAGAATTTAGAAAGCTGTTACTACATCAAGGGTGACATGAGCATGCTATCTCAGAAACATAGACAATCATACTGGTGTCTTTTCTTGATGTAAGAATTCACTAAATAAATTTGCAATGTGCAGAGGCTTCGAAGGCAGCCATTTACCAGATAATCTCAGCTACTTTGTAAACAGGTGAAGGTGAATGAAAATTATTTTATTCCAATCTTAATTGCTAATATTAACTTTTACACCACCCAGAAAAACCTCTCTCTATGTATATATGTGGACTAAAGCAGAGTTCAAGGTTTCAGAAGTGGGATGATAGCACCGCATACAGAGTCTGTACCATATAACACTGTTGCTATAGCTACCAGGCCATGTGGGAGTCAGAGTAAGAGTGTAGATGTGGTCAGGAACTGAGATGCAAGGAGGAATCAGGTTTGGAGAAAGAACAGCAGATTCATGTCCAGATAGCAGAGCAGATGGACAGAAAGACAACAGCTGACAAGGCTGTGAACTGTGCCCACAGGGAAGGACTGAACAGAGCTGAAGGCCCTGGGGATGTTGGGGCTTCTCTGCTGGTCTTTGGTTACATTGACAATCAGATGACAGGACAATGTGAGGCCATTGCTATCATCGTGCTAAGCATCTACTATTTTCTGATATTCAGATGAGGATGTTACACTCTTTCCTCAGTCTTGAGCATGATTTCATTATAATTATTTCAATATACTCATACACCCTGACCATTTCAATTTACCCCCGATAAATTTATACAGTGACACCCTTTCTATACCCAGGGATGTCCTTAACTAATATATGCTGGTGTCCTTCTCCCCTTCCATCCAATATATGTATGGATAGTGTCTGGGAGATGGTGCTGCTTGAGTCTATCTATGGGCTGTACTTAGCCTTCGCTCTCAAAATGGAGTTAAAGCTGCTTGTAAAATTGGGTCTTTTGGTTGAAAGTACAATCTAAAAAAATGCCATTTTACACAACATGGAGTAACTTAGAGTAGAGCTATTCTGGTTATTTTTTGTCAACATGATGCAAACTAGAGTCACCTGGGTATAGTGATACTCAACTGGAGAATCTGGAATGCGTTTTCTTGATTGCTGATTGATGTGGAAGAGTCAGGCACAATGTGGGCAGTGCCATTTCTGGACAGGTGTAACTGGGCTGTATTAAAAACTTAGCTGAGTAATCCAGTAAGCAATGGTCTTCCATTTGCCTCTGCTTCAGTTCCTGTCTCCAGGTTTCTATCCTGATTGAGCTTCTGCTTGGCATTCCCTCATTAATGGACTGTGGTTGGGATGTGTACACCAAATAAATTTTTTTCTTCCCAAGTTTTTTTGGTCATCCTGTGTGACACAGAAATAGAAAGAAAAGTAGGACT
>REGO01000134.1:188041-204799 GCA_010120015.1 Rhombomys opimus
AAATGATATTCCTTTTAATAGCATCTATTAATCTTTACCCAAGTATTATTTAATTATTATTATTTATTATTTATCTGCTTTTTATTTTTTAATTACAGAACTTCACGTCTCTATTGTGGAAGATCTACTGTGTAGGTGGTTCTCAGATGTGTATAAGTAGTAAGACTGAACTGCGTTTGGTAGCAAAGCCATTCCCGGTTTTTATAAATTTCCATAGTAGCCTGGCTGATGTTTACCAGACCTTGGTGTCTAGTTCTCATCTTTGTGTGAAATTCATGTCTATCAGAATGGAAAGTGAATAATCACAGGTTTCTCTCCTCTCTTGTTTTCTAAGTGTTGTTCACTAAATGAGAGGTGAAGAGTGAGAGATTGCTTGCTCAAGCTTCGGTGGATAATGTATGCTTCAGGTGGAGTGGGAAACACAGGTGTGGAAGGACCATTATTACATTCACCACATTAGCTGTAGTAGTTCAAGAGCCCTGGATTGGAAAGACCAAGGTTCAATTCTTGCCTCTGACTCAAGCTGAATGAATTTGAGGCGAGTTCAATGAAGAGGCTCCATTGCTCATGTGGAGTGTTAAATTCTGTCTTTGGCACTCTCACAGTACAGATGTAGCACTGGAGTCAAGGTGCCCCAGGCACTGGGTGAATTTGCATAGTTTACTAACATTCTATCTTGGTTCAATTTCTCACCCATAAAATGAGAATAATGCTGTGATGAACTTCAGAAAATTCAAGTGAAAAAAAAAAAACTTTAGACTAATGCTTAGCTTTTAGAAAATATTAAACATTAAGTAAACTCACCATTTAAAACCAGTTTATCCGTGTGTGTGTGTCTGTGTGTGTGTGTGTGTGTGTGTGTGTGTGTGTAGCTAGCCACTAGATCATGGGAAGTCTCCTAGCTGATTCTCAGAGAACTTCTTATGCCAAAATGCACTGTTGATTCCCACTATGTGCCCAGACCAGACTCAGTAGGACCCATGAATCCAACTCCTTTCTTTTCTGCTATACATAAAACTAGCTTCATGACCTGGCTATGGGAGCTGATTTCCTGTACAACTACCAAACCAGATCACAGAACATTCAGTCAGAACAGAGACCCTCTGGGTAAACTTTGGCTCAATGAGAGAAAACAGATGGAAAAGGAAGCAAAGTTCTTCTGATGAGTAGTTCTGAGCCAGCGTTCAGGGGTGTTTGTTTTAAAATTTTAACAATTCCTGCCCATAAAATGAGAAAATTCAGGTGAAAAACTTTAGACTAATGCTCAGCTTTTAGCAACTATTAAATTTTAAATAAACTCACCATTTAAAACCAGTACATCCTATGCATTTGTGTGTGTGTGTGTGTGTGTGTGTGTGTGTGTGTGTGTGTGTGTAGCTAGCCACTAGAGCATGGAAAGTCTCATGAGGTTTCTTTGTGGTTCACAGACTGGTAGTTTGCTCGCTTGCGAATTACCTTGAAAATTTCTAGTCTTTATTAGCAACTTATTTCATTGCTATGACAAGATACTTGGTAAGAATTAACTTCATGAAGAGACAGTTTATATTTGGCTTCAGTCTGAAGGAATGCAATCCATCATGTGCAGCAAGAGTGGGACACATTCACATTTACAGGACACAAAAAGTAAGAACCAAGTGTGGCCAAACCACCAAATTCAAGTCCCATTCCCAGTTACACATGTCTTCAGCAAGTCCTCCAAACAGTACCACCAACTGGAGCACAGGTGGTCAAACATATGACTCAGGAAGATTTGGGTGTCTTTCATCTACATCATTACATCATCTATCCACTTCAGTGCTGAACGATTACCTTTCTCAGCAAATCAGCAGCCTGTAAACTTTGTCTTATTTTCAAAGGTACCAGGACTGAGAAATGGGTCACTGAAAGTTTTTGCTAGCCTGCAAATAGTGTAATAGGGGAACTGTGAGTGGCTCCTGAGAAAATGTGGGTAGCAGTATGGAATGTCCTCAGGAGTGTGCTTCTTCTGAGGGACCTACACAGATATCACTTCCCAAATACCCATCTGTGATCACGCTGACATCTGCCCATGGCTCTGCTCTAGATGCTGAAGGAAGTCACATGGAGCACATCTCCTGGTGCGCCTGCCTACTTGCAATCAAGACAGGAAGAGTATATGAGTTCTACCAGCCATCATGTTTCTTCCCCAAAGTGTAGTACTGTACTTGAAAAAGTACAATTATGGAGAGTAAATAAAAACAACCCTGAACTTCAGCAACCCATAATAGCCAATTACAATGTGATACATTTCCTCTTACGTTTTAAAATCGCACTGGTGTGTTTCCACATGCATGCTTGTGTAATTTTCCTTGGAAACTTCTATCTATGCTCCACACTCTGAACACCTCTTCAGCTTTCCATATTCTAAATAAATTGCTTTATTTAGAAGCTCTTTCATGAAAATATCTTTGATCCTCCATGCTGTGCACCTCACATTTTACTTCAGTGGTTCTCCTCGATGCTGCGATCCTTTACTACAGTTTACTCATGTTTTGGTGACCCCCCAAACATAAAATTATTTTGTTACTACTTCAGAGCTGCCAACACCCACGCCAGTGTCGCCATAGTAGCATAAGCTACAGGGCGGGGGATATGCTTTCTCCGGAAATTCGCCCCCTGGAAGGTCCCTGGCAAACTCATCCCACTTGGAAAAGAGACGTGTTCTGAGATTTCTACGCTTTTTCAGTTGTGGCTCTGGGGCTGGAATAATGAGTTTTTTGATCTTTCTCTGTGACTCCTGAAACAGCACAACTAACTTTATAAAGAAATTTATTATTAGTTAGAGGCTTTAATAAAAATAATAAGTTTAAGAAAGGTAACAAATTAGATTTAATATTAATAGGCATTAAAAATAGTGAAAAATAATAGGCTCCTTTTAAAGAAATAATAGCACGAGAGGTGCAGCTGGTGGGAGTTTCCCCTCCCTTCAGTGCCTTGTTCCTAGGGAAGATCATAAATCTTAAGCAGGACATATGGGAGAATGGTTAACAAAGGTGTAGTTAGATTTTGATATAGAGAGGGACTTTGGCAGGCATTTGACTTAGCTCCTGACTTTCCTCTTCACTGGTTAGCAATAAAGAAACTATATTTGAGGTTTCTTTTCCTTCGTTTGCTCTGATCAAAAAGTTTTTAGGCCAAGATTACTTGTGGGCACTGCTTTATGTTTGACTGCATTTTG
This sequence comes from Rhombomys opimus, assembly GCA_010120015.1. NCBI lineage: Eukaryota > Metazoa > Chordata > Mammalia > Rodentia > Muridae > Rhombomys > Rhombomys opimus. The sequence continues at coordinate 191,238 of REGO01000134.1, forward strand.
AGTTAAAATGTAAACTTTGTATTCTTGGTAAAAAGTCTGAATGTTCTGGGAAGTATGCCAATTTTAAGGTGCCTTTTGTATAAAAATACTAGCTTGATTTCAGTAAAGTTGCAGCAGAGTCAAAACCATCAAGGTGTCTCTGTCAATTCATCGCCGAAACCGTGTCTTCCTGTCCGAAGCCTTGTTCTCCCGTGGACAACCGGAGCCCGACTGGGCCGGTCTGTGGCACATAGCTGTAATTTTGCTACTGTTATGAATTGTATCAGATATGGAGGATGCCTGATATGTGATCAAAAAAGGGGTTGAAAAACGCTGTTCTACCCTCTATTACTGTTTCATTTTTGTTTCTAGGTACTTATTGTTTCCATATGTACTAGAAACTTCTACACTTGAGGACAGAATCCAAAGCAAATTCACACAGAATCTCAAAGATCTGACAAGTGTTGAATTACTATTTGTTAGAAATACACAACTCACCATCTTTATTTTTAACACCTTCGTCATAATTTCTTCCACAGGATTCATATCATTTTAGTGCAGCTGTGATACTACACATCTACAAATCTAGTTCTTATGAGGCTGAGGCAGGGGAATTATGGAGTTGAGGTCTTCCTGGCTTACATAGCAGAACTCTGTGTCAAAAAAAATCCAAAAAAATTAACTATTTCATAGGTACGGGTCTGATTTTTTTCAGGTTGTGAATGTATCTTAAACGTTCCCAAAGCATTTATTAGAGTACTGAGTGTGGACCTGGTATCTAGGAAACATTTTCTGTTTTTTTTTCACCGTTGATAACAGTGTGCTCATCAGAGACTTGTTTTTGTCCCAAACAGACCAAAGGCAGATCATCTCTAAGTCCAGTGTGTGATCTGACTCTGTCCATTATATCCCACAGCAAGGAAAAGGTGGGCATGTCTAATAATGGCGTGGCTTACTCCTGGAGATTAGTGGCTTTCACTGAAAAAAGCAGCCAGTGCTTTCACAGAAAACTTGAAACATCAGAGAAGTGAGCTATAGAAAAAAAAATTTTCATTTGGACTACTTATGATCAGAACTTTGCAATGTGGGCAATTCCTTGTTGATTTCCTAAAATCAAAATCCACTTATTTGAGAGGAAACATGTTAATATCAAAAGCTAAAGAGAGATGAACTAGGATGGTAAGTTTGCCAATGAATGCTGATAGTATTTGTAAGGATTTCACTAAAGCTTTGAGTTACCCGGTGTCTAACACAGCTTGTCTGTTTCCTGTGTAACTTTGGGCAAGCCCCTTGGTCCCTTTATGCCCTGGTTTTCTGCTCTGTGATGAGGATAGTAGTGCTACCTGCTATTAGGGACTTAGGGTGCTTTTCAGATTAACTTCCTGGAAAAGCATCCTCAACATGATCAAGGTGATTAGTTTGTGAGGCTGATGGCAGAAGGCCTTGGTAGGATTTTGCTGCCTTCCTCTGCTCTTCTGTCCTGTGAGCACACTCTGCTGCTCTATCTACCTTACATAATGGTTTTAAATATTTTTTAAATTTTAGATTTTTTAAATTTTTTATGAGTGCTTTTTCTGCATGCATTTGTGAACCACATGTGTACCTGATACCAGTGGATATCAAAAGGCATTGAATGTCTTGGAATTATGGATAGCTGTGAGCCACCATGTGAGTGCTGAGAAACAAACCAGGGTCCTCTGAAAGAGCAGCCAGTGCTCTAATTGCTGAGCTATCTCCATAGGACCCTTTCAGTGTGTTTTGAACAGCAAGAAAATTCTTATCAGCTACCCAAAGCTTGATTTAGAGCTGTGATGGAATAAAATTCTGGGCTTGTTATATATAGGAAAATGGAATATTGTTTGAGACAGACTAATCAAACACATGATTGTATTTTAATTTTGTTTTTTGAGGACACAATCTTACTATATATCCAGACTGGCCTTGATTTTGTAATCTTGCTTTGACTTCCTGAGTGTTGAGGTTATGGCTGTGCAGCTCCGCCCCCTCCCCCCCATCTAAAACTAAGGTAACTTATAAACGGTTTAGCCAATTGCCGGCCCCACGTGTGAGCAACACCTGATGTCTCCAGGGATGATGAGATGCACAACAGACGGTGAGACAGTAAAAGCAAAAATTGGAGGTTTACCTGAGCTACATAGGGAGTTTCTGGCTAGCCTGGCTTCACAGTCATAAAAAAACCCAGATGTAAACCAAACCAAACAAGGATGAAATTAGCAAAATGTCAAGGTCTCATAACTATTCAGTGGATCTTAACGTTCATCACTTATATTAATTACCCTTCTTTCTGAGAAAGAAAATTGTCAGACCTTACCGTTACATGGGTGATGTTCTCCTTCCCACCTCACTCTACGTGTCCTCTTCGTTCTCCCAGTTTATCCTGTGGATTTTTTGCTGCAGGGTGACAAGCTAGAAGCACTTCCACTGGAATTCTTGAGTTGTGGCAGCTGCTGACTTCTTTGAAGTAAACTCTCTTTAATGTTGGCAGAAATTAACCACTGGTATTAGAAGGAGGAAAGTGGAAAGGTAGACAGGCATTAGGACAGTCAGCAAGGTGCCGCTCAGTCAGTGACAGGCATCTACCACCTGAATTTGGAAGTCTTGCAGGATATAAGGATGTGGTTATTTGCTTCAAAATTGGCAAAGGAGCTTGATTAAGCAGCACTGTATACATGGAAGGTAAATTGCATTAATGATATTTAGGAATAATAACAAAATTCAACTCATGATTAATTTTTTAGGAGAAAAGATGAGTGACAAAAAACAAATTATGGACAAGTAACCTTTATTTCTGCTGAACTTCCATTTAGTTAGCAAAGGTAAAGTAGACAAGCAACCAAGAGAAGGCCTGTAAAGACAAAAGCATGCACTCTGACTTTGATATGAGTAAAATGTTCAGTCTCACACTAATGAATGCCAGCTTTTCTTTTTGTGACAGTCTGAGAAACACTTGTCTTTGTGCTGCAATGAAGCTCATTGATTCTCTCTTCAAAGGCTTTGTACAGAGGACAATGCCCATGACTATTAGAATTGTTTTACACCATGATTGATGATCTTTGAAAAAGAATAGTTTCCTGCTTCCTACTTCCTTAACAAATAATTGGCTAGCTCTATTCCCACCCACCTCTTTAATCTGCTTACCTCTGTAGAGAATTCCAGAAGTTTTTCGAATTGGTAAGAACCTTTTACCCAAGGGATTTAATTAAAGAAAGAAAATGCTCCCAGCAGCAGTGTGGGAGCTGGTGATGGGTAACAGCCTCCATGTGAGCAATGTGGCCCAGGAGCTCTCGTTTCTGGAAGGCTGCATGCAGATGATCAAACACTGTGCTCATCCAGGAAGCCCACAGGTGGCTGCATCTCTTCTCTCCGTGCCCAGGAAGCAAGCCATGTGTCCACGTGGAGAAAGCTGCTCTCTTCTCTGCACCAAGAGGTGCCTTTAATCATCTGTCATATTGAAACTTCTATCTTTATTGTTGCAAATCTCTGGCTCATGTAGAAGATACAGTCCTTTTCTTATCTTACCTTGAGTTGATTTTGAACATTTGCCAAATTTGCTGCTCTTTTTCTACAGGGTAGTGTCCAAACTTTGGCATCCAGGAGACTTTTAAAATAGTACACAGTGGAGGTGCTCACAACTTGTGATGGCTAGATTTTACTGTCAACTTCATTGTCCAGGAGACAAATAAAGCATAACTCTGGGTGTGCCTGCAAGGGTATTAGATCTTGAGTGCTCAGATGTAATGACTACATTAATAATCAACAACAACAAAATATATATGGTGGATTCAACAACAACAATATAGATATAATGTTTTATATATTTTAAAAATATATGGTATTATTAGAAAGTGGAAAAGGTGGGACCTCATTGAAAGATATGACCTCCTCCCCCCTTGAATTTTGTGTCTTTATTTCTTGTCTGCATGAGGTAAGATGCCATATGTTCCAATTACTACAATGTTCTGCCCAGCGCCAAGCAAACCTCAACAGAATGTTCTGAAACCACGGATTTTGGCAATAGGTCCCAGGAAGTGTAGGTCCCTGGGGAGGCTAGAAGAAGATGTCAGATTTCCATGGGCATGGAGTTACAGGTGACTGTGAACTGCCTGATATGGGTGCTGGGAACTGAACTCAGCTCTTGTACAAAAGCAGCAAGCCTTCTTAACTGCTGAGCCGTATCTCCAGTCCTGAACATATTAGACATGATTTATAATACTAGGCTCAGGAATTTCCAACCTCGTTTCATTTGTTCAGTAACATAAACATGAGAACCAAAGGCAATCCTCTAAACCTTTCTCACTGTAAATGGAACTACACTTAAAAGAGTTAACTAAAAACAAGGGTTTGAAATAACAGTTGGGCCACTGTGCAAACATCCTTTTCATTTGGCAGTTTAGTTGTGAGTATAACATTAAGTTTTAACAACTATTTGGAGAAAAAAACCCACATCAATAATTACTAAGAACTTATTTTATATTTGTTTTTAGATGTTTTAGTAGTTTCAAAGGCTTAAAAACTGATTTTTAAATGTTGCTGGCCAGTTTTGCCTGTTAAGTTGTTCACAGCGTGTAAGCCTGTTTGTTTCTTTGTAAAGCATGTAAAGCATGTTTGCATAGAACTGTGATGTAATACATGCCAGATTCTGGTTTCAGACTGACATCCAGCTTTGGTGGCTGAAATCATACCGCTGTGAAGACTTGACTTTACTTCTGTTAGAGTGCTTCTCAGTTCTGGTTTCTAAAGCACATCAGAAAAGATATTTCTTCACTCTCCACAGCTGTTTTATGGTGTGTATGACTGGGACTGTGTTTATAAAGAAAAGAGCTCAAATATTACCAAATACTCTCTGTGTTCTCACAATTCACAGTGCTGTTTAGCAAATGAAATTTAACAACACAAGGTACTGCTGAGTGGCATCCCTAGATATTCACATTGAGTTGAAAATTTTCCAAAGAGAGTCCAACCTTCAGCCAAAGTTGTGGACCTCTGTTTTAGGTCCTTACTCAACTCATATAAAAAGTGTTGGGGCATTCAAGATGCCTGATTTCCTTGAATAGTTGACAGCACAAACTAGTGCTTACTTTTACTTTCTGAGAACGGCTGTACCAGAGATGCTATATGGAAATGCTACATAAGGACAACTTCTCTACTGGTTTATTCATTTATTCATCTACTGACTCAGTCCTCAGATTCAGTTCCTACCAAGGGCTGCAGGAATGGCTACGAAGTACAGTCCTTAAAAGAAAAAGAAGTACAGTCCTCAACTTCTCTGCTACTGTAATCAACAGCAGCAGCTGAACCCCATGTCTCAACTTTTGCCTATCAGTTTGTTTCTAGGCTCATAGAACCACTCTATTTTTGAACTTTCTTCCAGCCCCAGATGAATCAGTTTTTCTTTTCTTTCTTCTTCCTTCCTTTCTTCTTTCTTCCTTCCTCTTCCTGTCTCTGTCTCTGTCTCTCTCTCTTTCTTTCTCTTTTAGCAAAACCTGTGCTCTCCTGAAGGCATCATATCCTCCTGGAGCATTCTGATCTTATTTTCTAGCTCGCTGCTTGGCTGTCTTCCTCTTCCTGAGTAGCTAGCATTCATCCACTCTTGTCCTGAATAGCTACTCTGGAGTCTTCCTGGGCTTGGGCAAATGTTGCTTTGTTCCACAGAGTTCCTTACATGAAGCAGAATTGATCAGAAGAGAAACCTATCAGACAAGAGAAGGAGCAATGCTGTGTTTGGTGTCCAAATAGTGAGTTAAATCAGTAAATTCCTGGTAATCATTTGAGAAGAAAAAGAGAAAGGTTAGGCAATTTGAGTGCTTACTAGCCTGTGACCGCACACATTATATGAGCCAAGGGCAGCATTGGGTAGGGCATGCAGCAGCAGATGAACATATGCAGGATTGTTTTTTGTATCTTTATAAGATGTGATCCACAGTAATAAAAACCCAGAGGATAATAGTCTCTAAGTGAAGCAATTCCAGAAGGCCTGGTGTATATCAAAGGATGCATTGAAGAGGGCTTTTGAGGTGGCTAGTGAGTGGGTCAATGAAGCACATAAACTGGGAAATCTGAGTAATACTGCAGATTCTTTGTCTTTCCTGCTGATGAGGCTATAACCAGAGTTAATTACATGGCCTGTATTGTCTAGCAGCTCCAATGCTAGAGGGAAAAGAAACTATGAGCAGGGCCAGTGTGGAGTCCACAGCCTGAATCTGCTCTTCACCCCTTGCTGCTCTGAAAGCAGGCCAGGTCCTCATTCAGGGATTAGGATAGGAAGACATGGAAGGCTCTATACACCACTTTCATAATCATTCTTTACGCTCTATCACATCTGTTGATTTATATCTTTCATTTTGTACACAGGCTGTACATTCCACAAGATTCATGTTCAGGCTCTTAACTGCTTACCTGCTATCAGAACTGACATATGAGAGACACCCAGCAATGTTGATTTATGCCAATGCTCAGTGTTCCATAAAAGTTTTGCCATTTTTGAGATATCTAGAGTGAAGTAAGCATAGCAGGAGGAAAATCTAAACTTTGTCCCTTAATTGCCAGTTCTTAAAACGTTATTTTTAATTTCTGGAGACCATCCTATAGCAGTCTTTATAATTTATACCTTGGTATTAGTCAGGGACTTTGAGGTTCTTTGGGGGTGGGGTGGGTAACTATTCTTAGGCTGCTGCTTTGTGCCTGAGGGAGGTCCCTGAGGTTTTTCAAAAGACAAGTGTAGGTGAATTTCCACCCAGGAGAGGAAGTAGATGGTATAATTGGCAGACTGGCATTTCCTTCCCTGAATGTAGTTATTCATCTGTGAGGGGGGAGGACTCAAAGCAGTGAGGTGCCTCTAAAGGACTTGGAATTGAAGGAACACTATGCTGAAACAGGGGATTGAAATACCTATAAACTGAAACAAGTGGAGCTGTTCCAAAATATATGAAATCATCATAATGAGACTGAATGAATGACCCACTTGGGCATCAGCCCAGGCTGAAGGTGCTTGCCTATTTTGAAAAAGAAGATAAAGTGATAGGCTGCCTTAGTTAATGTGCAGAATCCTGTGGGAGAGATACTGCTGTAATCTTGAAAGCAGACTATGGCCAGATTCCACCTCCTGGCAGTTAACACTCTATACCAAAGATCTGGGTACTCTGGTTGGGGAAAATGAAAGCTTAGGTTACTGCTAGTCTATTAACAATCAGACAAAGAAAAATATAATTTGTTTCTCTATTTTGATGCCAAGATTTGCACACGATTTTCCCTCTTTTAACTTTTATTTATTCTTTAAAGATTTCATACATGTAATTGAACTTTATCAACCTCCATCCAACTCCCTTCATGTTCCTCCCCACTCCACCCCCTTCCCATCTTCATGTCTTTTAGCATTTATTTGAAATTTTATTTTTTATAATCCACTGCAAAGAATTAGTGATACTTATTTGAAAATGAATGCTAAGTAATCCACAGCAGCATGGTCAAGTTACCAGGGGCCACTCCCATGAAGAACATGGGCTCTTCCTCTCCCACTTGCTGCTAATAGCTCCTCAGTTAACTAGAAGTTGTATATGAGTTTGTGCATTGTAGTGTTTGAGCCCTCTGGAAGACACCAAAGATTTAATTGCAATTCAAATTTAACTTAAATAAATTTATTTTACTGCTATCAGAAAGACGGCAGTGAAGTGACATCACATGCTGGAGAGGTTGTGGAGAAAGGGAAACCCTCCTCCACTGCTGGTGGGAATGTAAACTTGTACAACCACTCTGGAAATCAATCTGGTGCTTTCTCAGACAACTAGGAATAATGCTTCCTCAAGATCCAGCCATACCACTCCTAGGCATATATCCAAAAGAGGCTCAAGTACACAATAAGGACATTTGCTCAACCATGTTTGTAGCAGCCTTATTTGTAATAGCCAGAAGCTGGAAACAACCCAGATGCCCCTCAACTGAAGAGTGGATGCAGAAATTGTGGTATATCTACACAATGGAGTATTACTCTGCAATGAAAAATAAGGAAATCATGCAATTTGCAGGTAAATGGTGGGACCTGGAAAGGATCATTCTGAGTGAGCTGTCCCAGAAGCAGAAAGACACACACGGTATATACTCACTCATATAGACTTACAGGATAAACCTAAAATCTGTCCTTCTAAAGAAACTAATCAAGAGAGAGGACCCTGCCTAACACGCTCAATCCCCATCCCGAAAGGCAAAGAGGATGGACATCAGAAGAAGAAGAAAGCAGGAAACAAGCTAGGAACCTGCCACAGAGCGCCTCTGAAAGGCTCTGCCCTGCAGACTATCAAAGCAGACGCTGAGACTTTATGGCCAACTGTTGGGAAGAGTGCATGGAATCTTATGTAAGAAGTGGGATATAGTAGGTTATGGAGAGGACAGGAACCCCACAGGGAGAGCAACAGAACTAGAAGATTTGAACACAGGGCTCTTCCCAGAGACCCATACTCCAACCAAGCACCATGCATGGAGACAACCTAGAACCCCTGCACAGATATAGCCCATGACAGTTTAGTGTCCAAGTGGGTAACATAGTAATGGGAAGAGGGACTCCCTCTGACATAATCTGATTGGCCTGCTCTTTGATCACCTCCCCCTGAGGGGGCAGCAGCCTTACCAGGCCACAGAAGTTGACAATGCAGCCACTCCTGATGAGATCTGATAGACTAAGATCAGAAGGAAGGAGAAGAGGACCTCCCCTTTCAGTGGACTTGGGGAGGAGCATGCATGAAGAAGGGGGAGTGAGGGTGGGATCAGGAGGGGAGGAGAGAGGGGGGTTATGGGAGGATACAAAATGTATAAAGTGTAATTAATAATAAAAAAAGAAAGACAGCAGTCTTAGAACCAAACAGCATGCTCTTTAGAAGAGGGAGTGGTAAAGTGGGGTTTTAAAGGTGAATATCAAAAAGGTGTATATTACAGCCATCCATGGAAGCCACAGCTGAGTCAGAAAGTTGTTTTAATTCCCTCAGTTGTTTTGTACTTTCCTGCTATATAGTAATAAAATGTCCAACGTCATCTCTTTCCCATAGCTATAAGCAAGTATTACAGAAGCAAAGGCAGGTCTTAATTTCTCACAGCCCATCATCTTATTCTTATCTCACCTGCAGGCCACTAGGATATCCTAGGCATTCCAGAGCAAAAGGTCAATGGCTCTTAAGAGATGCCTGACTCCATATTAAGTGTCTTTTACCATCACAGGGGACCTGTGTAAATTATTACTCAGGTTTGAGCACTCTAATGACTGGGATAAAGCAGTGAATTTCTGGGCAGACAAACACACAGTGCTGTCAGGTTAGGGCTGGCTGTCACAGTCCCACAAAATCATCTCTCCAGCTCTAGATCTTCCTTTTTGTTTTTAAAGCTTCAGTCATATCTCTCAGTATGTAAAACTCATACATTGAGTTTTCTACCAGTTCCTCACAAGAGCCCTGTCATGAAGCTTAAAATAGATTTCCATAAGTTTCTGGGATAACATGTCTCAAAGTCTAAGGGGTATAGATTGTGAAATTTGAAAACAAGTTTCTACATCAATAAAATGTTCACATTTCAAGTGTTGTATTAAATTGCCAAAAATCATAAGAAGTTCCCCATATCAACGAATATCACTGAATATTCTTTGTGGCCACTTAGCATTTAAATAGTCAGTCATTCCTTGATCACAATATACACTATTTTTGCATTATTCAGTACACTTCCCACTTATTTCTTAATACACTTGCTAGACCTGGAACAACAACAATTTAAAAATAAAAAATTAAAGGTATAACAATTGGGGTAAAATAAATCTAAACTTCTCTTTATCCTCTTCTCCTGAAAGAAGATGATTGACTTCTTTTTTAAAAATACATGGCAGTTTGGGGCTTATCCAACATAAATTAGACTTAGTATTAACTTAAAAAATAATAGACACAGAGAACTGTAATGTAGTCAATAAACAGTAAGAGTATTTGTGGGATTTGATGTACATTTTAAGAAATAATGGGAAAAGAGAGCTTAATAGAAGGAGTGAGATATGTTCGGAAACTGGCTAGTGGGAATCATGGCCCAGGGTACGGCAAGGATTTAACTACAGTGATTGATAGGCAATGCCTGAATTAGGAAGAGTTAACAAGGATGATCAGAAGTGCCATAGCCATGTGATGGTGCTACCTACAATTACCACACACATAATTTTTAATATGTATGTGTTAGGGCTCAGGAAGCCCAGACATTCACAAATGAGCTCAAGCTGGACTATAGAAGGATTTCTGGTGTTTAGAAAAAACAAAACAAAACAAAAGAAAACAAAAACAAACAACATTCCTCAGAAACTTGTGATTCTCCAAAGGAGTCCATCCCCCAGTTACTGGACCTTACATTCCACATGATTTGTCTAACCCAATATCTCTCACACTCTCTCATCTCTCGTTATGCTTTTCCTCTGGCTATCTCCATTATGCTCTCCTGCTTCCCTAGCCCTGGTCATGTGCAGCCTGGGTATTTTCTCTCTCTCATTCACAATAAAAATCTTTCGCCTGTTGGAATGGTCATGTCAGCAGTTTCTTTACTGCACCCATTGCATACAGTATCTTATTTAATACTCAAAAATATGGAGAAAAATCGTTTTCTTTGAGACATGAGCTTATGTTTCTCATATTATCCTCAAACTCAATTCTCTCTTCTCATTATCCCTCTCTCCTTTCTTCTCTCCCTTTCCTTGTTTTTTCATTACTTTGATACTTATATGTTTCCTTTGCTGATTCTCTCTCTAAACCTATAAAATCAGTAGAACTTCGTTAGCCCATTTAGTAATTGGTTGGGTCTCTTGAATTTCCTTATGTATAACTAGATCTTAATCCCCTTTCTGATGTGTAGTTGATAATCATTTTTCCATTTTGCACACTGTCGTTTTACTCTGGTGACTGTTTATTTATTTGTTTAATTTTATGTCATCCTATTGTCAATTCTTGTGATTATTTCCTATGCTGCTGGAGTCCTTTTCAAGAAGTCTTTGAATAGCCTGCATCTTGAAATGCATTACGTATGTTTTCCTCTAGCAATTTCAATGTTCCAGGTCTTACATTAAGGTCTTTGACACAATTTGAGTTGTTTTTTGTGCAAGGTGAGAGATACAGATCTAATTTCATTATTCTGCCTGTGGATATACGGTTTGTTGAGCACCATTAAAGAGCTGTCTTTTTCTTTGTTTTTCAGTTTAAGCACTGTGGTTTGAAAATGAAGTGTCTCTGGTATTTTCACTTAGTTCTTAGCTGGGCCACTGGTTTGGGAGACTGCAAAACCTTTAGGAGGCAGAACTCACTGGAGGGAGTGGGTCACCAGGAGTGCGCATTAAAGATTTGTAGTCCAACCCCTACTTCCTGTCTATTCTTTGCTTCCTGGTGATGGGATGATGGATACGTCCTTCTGCCATGTCCTCCACATCAGGATAAGCTGAGTCCCCTCATGCCACAAGCCAGAATAGGCCCTTCCTCCCTTAAGTTATTTCTTGTTATGTATTTATCAAGGCTACAGGAAACACAGAGAGTTGTACTGACGCCAGTATTGCTGTGATAAGCTTGACCTGGGCTTGGAACTTTTGTGGTCTGTTTGCAGAAAGAGTAAGGAAGTATTTGGAGCTGCAGAACAGGAATGTCTGGGATATCGTAAGATAAATTTAACAAGCCATTCTGATGGGAGTTCTGGTGGCTCGAATACAGAGAGAAGTGTGAACCTCAGAGGGAATCGGGGATTCTGTTTGAAACTGTTCTTTCTCCTAAGAATTATTTTATGATTCACGTCCTTTGCATTTTAAATTAATTAATGAATTTTTTGTGTGTGTGAGAGCTTTGCTATCTGTACATCTGTACAAAATGTATGTGCAGTTTCTATAGTAACCAAGAGGGCAACAGATCACCTAGGACTGGAGTTACAGGTAATTATGAGCTGCCATGTGGGTGGTGTGAGTGGAACCTGACTCTTTCAGAAGAACAGCCTGTCTCTTAACCCTTAGCTATCTTTCTAGCTGTTCTGCATCTATTAAATGAGGCTCCTGTTCTCCTCCTCTCCCCATCAGAGAACTTTTTGGTGGAGCCTTATTCAGTGTGGTTTACCTCTTTCCAGTGCATCACATGCCTTTTCCCCAGCACTTTCTCCAAACGTATAGGATCTGCTCTTTCTTTTTTTATTTTAATTTTTATTAATTACAATTTATTCACTTTGTATCCCCTCTGTAGCTCCCTCCCTTCTCCTCTCCCAATCCCACCCTCCCTCCCCCTTCTCCACCCATGCCCTTCCCCCAGTCCACTGTTAGGAGGACTGTCCTCCTCCCTTTCCTTCTGATCCTAGCCTATCAGGTCTCATCAGGACAGGCTGCATTGTCATCTTCTGTGTCCTGGTAAGGCTGCTTGGCCCTCAGGGGGAGGTGATCAAAGAGCAGGCCAGTGAGATTATGTCCGAGGCAGTCCCTCTTCCCATTACTATGGAACCACTTGGACACTGAACTGCCGTGGGCTACATCTGTGCAGGGGTTCTAGGTTATCTCCAAGAATGGTCCTTGGTTGGAGTATCACTGGGTCTGCTCTTTCTTATACTAACTTTTCTCCTTGACTGAGTCACATGCCACATACAAGGGAGCAGCTTCTAGTCCATATCTAAAAGTCTTTTTATTTAATTAAGTAATCCATCTATTTATTTTGATATGGTATCTTGCTGGGTAATGAAGATGTTCTAGAGCTCACTGTAGCCCAGTCTGGCCTTGAATTCTGATCTTCTAGGCAATGGCCTACCAAGGGTTGAAATTAAAGGCATGGACCTTCCCTGTTTTTTTTTTTTTTTCTTTCGGTGTGTTTTCAAAGAACATTTTTGTTAATTCTTTAAATTTTGTTGCGGTAAGGGCAATTAAAATGAGATTTTTAAACACAGTTTTAAGTGTATATTATGAGAGTCTTGATTATATGTGTTATGGTATTCACACAGTGTATCTGAAAACCTTATTTTTTTCCTTGCAGTGAATATGCCCCTCAAAGCTATATGCCCCTCAAGTTTCAGCTTCCCATTTTCCTCTTTTAATCCTCTAAAACTACCGTTCCAACTCCTGACTCTATAAATTCACTTTTTGAGTGTACTTCATACAGTGGAGTTGTCTAACCCTGTTCCTTTTGTGACTGCTTTATTATTTAGCATACCGCCATCAAGCTTTATTCAGGTTGTCACATAATACAAAATTTTCTTTGCTTTATTTTTCAAGACATTCATACATTCCTGATTACAGCCCTTTATTCCTTCTAGTCCTTCTCTTCCCCTGATCCACTCTTCTTCCATTTCCTTTCAAAATAAAACAGCAGGGCTTCCAAGGGTATCAGCTGACTATGCCTTAAAAAGTTACAGTAAGATTAGGCACCAATCCCCACATCAAGGCTGAACAATGCAACCCAATAGAAGAGAAAGGGTTCCAAGCACTGAGTCAGAGACACCTCCCCTCCCAATCTCACAAAGGAACATCAAGCTACACAACCATGATGCATATGCAGAGGACCTAGCTCAGATGAATACAGGGTCCATGTTCATTGCTTCAGTCC
>REGO01000134.1:208637-219759 GCA_010120015.1 Rhombomys opimus
ACAATAGAAATTTAAAATTTTCTCCACATCTTGACTATGATCATACAAGCTAACATCCCTTTGATAACATCGTTGTTTTGTTTCTTTTGGAGAAATACAAAGAAGTGGAACTTCTAAATCATGTCTTCAATTTGCTTTGAACTTTTTGCAGAAATTTCATCCTTTTTTTCATAACAAGTACGTAATTTTCATACCTAACAATCATATGTAAGTGTACCAATCACTGTTCCTTCTTACCTGGAATTAGTTATTGTCTGTGTTTGGGAGACTTTCCACTCAAAAAGGTGTGAAATGGTGTCTCACTGTGATTTTGATTTCCATTCCTTGACTTTTTTGTGATTTTAGGAATTTTTCATAGACTTATTTATGTGTCTTCTTTGGACAATTATGTATTGCAATTCTTAGATTAGTTTTTTTTCTTTAAGATTTCTATTCATTTACCTCTCTCTCTCTCTCTCTCTCTCTCTCTCTCTCTCTCTGTGTGTGTGTGTGTGTGTGTGTGTGTGTGAATGTATGCCAGGTTCAGATGCCCATGGAGGCCATAAGCAAATACCAGATCCACAGTGGTTGTAGTTAAAGGCTGTGAGCTGCTTGATATGGATGCTGGGAGCAAAACTCTGCATTTTGGAAAATAAGCTTTCTTAACCACTGACCCATCTCTCCATGTCTCTTAGCTTAGATTCTCAATTGAGTCATTAGTCTTGAGATTCTGATTGTCAGGTTTATGATACCAGGACATTTCTCTCACCCCTTAGGCTCTTTGTGAGATACAGAAATTTCTCATGCCCCCTAGACTATGAATCCTATTATTCTTATGATTGTTACCTTTATGGTGCAATCATTTTAGTTTTCTTGCATTTTTGCTGGTTTTTAAATTTTAATTTTTAAATTTCACACCGCTTTTGATACCATAGCCCATTAGTTAGCCCAGTCAGGAATTTTGTGGCCTCTCCAGGTAGCAGCAGGTAGCTGTGGTTTTATCTGTTTGCTCTATGTTGAGAGATGGCACCTGTCAGTCCAAGCGCCTCCTTCATGCTCCTCCAGCTAACTACACTGGGCCTGACAGAGCTCCAGGCCTTGGGGGTTTTTAGACAAGAATTTTACACAACTCTGGGGAGTTTGGAATCAGTTTCTTTCTAGGGGGTGCTTTTCACTCTAGTTTTTCTGCTTACTATTCCTGAGGTGGGAGGCAATGCAAGACTGTTCTAGACCATAGACTACTGAGATAGAAGTCAGTTTTCTAAGAAGCCCCAGGCTGAAGAGTTGGGTACATTGAACCATCTCCTTCCCGGTTGGGCTGGTAGCCAAAGAGAGCTTCTGTTCTCTGCCTCAGTGAGTCTGACTTCACACTTTTACATGGGTGCAGAAGGCTGTCAGTTAATTGTTGACACTTTCTTTTAAGGAAATCTCCTATGAATTATTGCAGACTTAGTGTTTGTAAGGAGAAGATGAGTCTGGGACTCTTTATTTCACTGTGTTGTTGACTTTATTCCCTCAGAAAACATCCTTTGTTTTGAGACTACAGAGAGTCATGTTTCCTGTAAACTATGTAAGGCAAATAATATAAGCCCCCTTGTAATAAAACAAAAGCTGCTGGAGGCTGTAAGTGCTAGGACCTGTAAGCAAAAGTTCAATGTCACGAGGTGATGGGGAAATGAGGAAGAGCAATGTGTGAGGGTCCCACTAATCCCTTCAGGTGTAGCAAGTAGGGCCCCACCAGGCCCCACTTATTGAAGTTCTCACCCTTCGCTAAAGCTCCAAGTTAGAGACTATGCCTTTTACACAAGGGCTTCTGACGACATTAACCCTCAGAGCGCTCTAATGAAGATTTTGGCTCTTTGCTTACTGGAAAAAGAAGGCTGTCTCAGATTCATCAAATTTTTCGTCCATGTGCTGATTGAATCCATCCACGTGTTCATCTTCCTATCAATTCATATTCAGTATGCATGTCGTCACTTTATATGACAAGTTGACTTTGCATGGGTCGTCATCACCAGAAACATAATTTTTGCGGCCACCAACTTCATATTTCATGAGAAAATAAAACCAAAGAGTGAGAATAAAATATTGATTTATAGCCTCAGACATTATATTTTTTTTTCTGTATTTAAGGTTTCATTTCTATCAATTCTCAATAAATCACTTTTCTCTGAGAAATAAAAGCTCTTCTAGAAAGAATCATTGATTGTTCTGTATCACTATCTTGAGACTGTATAAAGATTAAGGGCATCATTATGACATGTCAATCAGAAAGGCAGATGCAATATTTTTCAGTGTAATTACAAGTTCATAATATAGTGCAGAATAAAAGTGCTAGCAGCAAGCACATCAAAACTGGTATATTTTTTTACTCTCAACTTTTTATGCTTAAGGTGCATTTACTTGTGAAAAGGAGAGAAAATATTCTAGGAAAAGAATCTTAAAAGTATAATGAGGTTGTAAGCATGAAAGCACAAAGAGCTGGTATATAGTTTAATTTTCTGACAGAACTGTAGCAAATTGCTAAAGATTAGAAAAATGTAATCCAGGGGGAGACAAGATAGGTAACATCTTGTTGTCTTCGTAACTGTGTTAATCCAGCAATCACTTATTAAGCATTATCTATGTGTAAGACACCAGGCTAACACCAGTAAATGCTATGCAAATGAAGAAAGGTAGATTAGAAGAATAAGTCTAACTTTCAGGTGGATTATTTGATTTGAATCAGAGACTTATTTGAAGCTGTAATGGAAGGCATATCACATAAGAATACTCAAGTGTGGGATATTCACCTCTGCAGGGCATTTAGGGAGTCTATTACTATACCTGAGGCCATGTAAAGGAAGATAGAGAACAAGATACTAGCCTACATTCATACAGATGATGCCTAGGTTAGGGCTGAAAGTAAATTAAATCCAAGCTTGCATTTAGAGCATTTAAAAAATCTGTAAGTATTTTAAGAATAGGGAAAAATTGAAATGACGTTTTCTTTCTGAAAATGGTAGGAAATAATAAGAAAAATTAGTGCTGGTAGTGAAATATTTCGGTGCCATTAAAGAAAATAGTTTTTTTTTCTCTGACTTCACATAAGTAATAAAGACAAGAAAAGGTAGCAAAGGAGCTAACACACTTCTGACTGTAATTACAAGGCCATTATAGAGCCACTTGCCTCCTAATGCCAGGACACTTTCATAGTGGGCTCTCACCCTTCTGCTTCCTGAAGCTGAGAGGAAGCTAAAGGGACCATGGAAGAGTGAATAAACCTAAGATTGAGCTTCTCTGATTATGAGTATGTACTCCCTTCAACTGTGTTCTAAAGGACTGAGAAAAATATGAATTTGTGAGTGTGTATGTTTGTGTGTGTCTAGTGTGTGAGTGAATGTTTGTGTGTATGCATACATGTTTGCATGTAGTATGTTTGTATATGTTTGTGTGTAAAGTATGTATATGTGTGTATGTTTGTGTGCAGAGTGTATTTGTATGTATATGTAGTATGTGCAGTATGTGTGTGTGCGTGTAGGAGTGTATGTGTGTATATGTGTATCTGTAGTGTGTATGTATGTAGTGTGTGTAATATGTGTTTGTGTTTTGTGTAGTGCATATGTTTGTGTGTACTGTGTGTGTGTATGTTGGTCTGTAGTATGTATGTGTGTATAATGTGTATATGTGTGTATTTGTATACTTGTGTATAGTGTGTGTATGTATGTTTGCATGGTGTGTGTGTGTGTGTGTGTGTGTGTGTGTGTATGTGTGTGCTCAAGTGCACGTATGTGTAGAGGTGAGAAGTCTACATTGGATTTCTTTCCCTATTATTTTCTACCATTTATTTTGAGATAGAATCTCTTCACTGAACCTGGAACCTGAACCCTCCTCACCAGCCCCAAGATGTGTATCTTAGGTAAGCTGGAAGCTGGCTCTGTTTGCAGTGGCAGCATGGTTTCCCTTCTGCTGAGTGGGCCTTGCATCCAGTTAGACGCTGCTGATTACCTCTGCCATGTACCGCCACTTACTGCAACTTTATGCTTACCTTATCCTGCTGGAAATTGCTGTGGTTCATAGGTGTTGCAGTTAGGTGGGGCCATTTCATTGCTTGCCTCCCTTGGCAGCTTACATAGTATTTTCTGGAACCTTGGAAACTACACTGCAGCAAAGAGTCTTTTGGGTTAGATCCAACTCAAAGGATCTGAGTCCTATGTCATATGTGCACACTGTCATTAGCAGCAGGGGTTCATCTCAACTCCTAAGAGACAACCAAGGAATACTCTGATAATCTATATTGTTTGGGGATTCATGTAGACTACCCTGACCAACCATTCTTGTGCCTGGTATTGAGGTTATCATTTGTGTATGGTTCTTGTGGGGAGCATTGTCAACCCAAATGGCTTAACTTCCTTTAAGATGTGTGTGTACATAAACGTATATATTTGAGTACGTACATATACACATATACACACCCACATATACACAATGAAATACTACCTACAAACACAAACATACACACACTACACAGAAACACACATATATTGATGATGATGATAGCTGTGTGTCCAGTACTACAGTGCTCACTATCACCTTTAGAGCATCTGTCCTCACTACTGCAGGGCGGGATGTAGCTCAGTGGCAGATCACTGGTTCAATCTCTGGTAATATCAGCAAACAAACAAACAAACAAAAACATCAATTTCCCCCTAAATAAAACCCTCTGTACCAGTGGTTCTCAACCTTCCCAATTCTGTGACCTTTTAATACAGTTCCTCATGTGGTGGTGACCTCCAACAATAAAGTTGTTTTTTTGCTTTTTCTTAACTATAGTTTTGCTTGTGTTATGAATCATAATGTAAATATCTGATATGTAGGGTGACCTTAGGTGAGAACCACTGCTCTGTATTCTTCCGGGCTGAGTTAACTTCATTTCTTATTGTCTTCTCTGCTAATACCTTCTGACCTTCTTGACTTCACTGCAATTATCTATTGTCTCCTAGTCAAGTATTTCTGCCCCAATCTTACTTCTTTTATATCCCAAAGTCAGAAGCTAAAGATATGCTAATAAAATTTAAATCAGATTATGTCCTTCTAAACACAAAAATCCTGGATTTACAATCCATTTCAAATATTAAGAGACAAATTCTTCGAAATGACTTATAAAGATTAACCCAATCACTTGTACTTCTTTTGTTTAAGAATATCACTTATAATTATTTACACTTATACTCATAGATCCCCTGTCCTTTATTCTGCTCTGGTAATGGTGGCATGTCCCTCAAGCACACAAGGCGTGCTCTTCCCTCAGCAGCTTTCAGCTGTCGACTCTGTCTGTATGGCTTGTTCCATATAATCCCATCCAATCCTCACTCACTGCCAAGAGTATAGCAATATCTGCCTTGAACATTCTATTAAAATTGCAATTCATCTCTTTCATTATCAGCCCTCTTTGTGATTTTATATAGGTTTGCTTCTCTCCAGAACATTTATCAGATTAATTTACCTTGGTTTCTTAAACTGAAATGTCCTAAGAGTGATAGTGACAATTTCTGTATTTTTTTTAACTTTTAATTTGTTTTTATTTTGAAAATAAAATTCACTACAATTTTTTTTTCTGTTCTCAGTGTTCTCAGTGGGAGTATAATTTCTGTATCTTACTCATCACTGTACTCCCTGTTCCCCAGTGAGAGAAGACTAGGAAGGAGGAAGAGAATTTTTTTATTGCCTTGGCTGCTGACTTCCCTCATATGACTTCTGTGTTACTCTTTTCTATAATGAGTACTTCTTTTAAAGTTGATGCTTATTAACAGACACTCTCTTTGTGATTTCTGATAACTCTACCCTTATCTTTTACTATGAACTGAATTCTGTCCTTTTGAAATTTACATGTAAAATATTAGCCTACAAGTAATCATATTTGAAAATGGAGCCTTTGGGAAGTAATTTGGTTTAAATGAACAAATGAAAAAACTAACAAAAACAGATTTTTTAAGGGCAAAAGTGATGTATCACAGATTTACACTCAATTCTACAGATGTCACAACATGTCCCGTGAGAACAAACAGCTGTAGTAATTCTAACCCTTAAGAATCAAGAGGATTATTAGAGACCTCAAAGACTGGGAGAAGTCCAGGTAGGCTGCCCGCCCACCAAGCTCTCCAACTCTGTCTCTGCCTACCTATCCCCAGTCCTCCACGCTCCTAATGAGCACACCTCCAACCCCCAACTGGGCAGAGACCCCTTGCTATACCAGAGACCAGCCTGCGGTTGAGACTCCCAGCTCTACTAGAGACTTTGCAGACTGGAAGAAGCCCAGTTGTCCACCTTTCCTAAAATTTGCACAGTCTCTCATTATCTCAGCACACCCCCACTGCATTCCCACTTCTCTCCTATTTCCTGAGTCTCAGCCAACAACATGGGCGTTGACTCCCTACTCTACTAGAGACCTCACAGACGGGGAGAAGTCTAGGTCATCTGTTTGCCAGCCATACTCCTCCTCTCTCTCTCACAATTTTGGCATCCTCCTACCATACCCCTGAGTCTTCCAAGAAGCCTTATTCCAATCTCCAACTGGGGCAGAGACTTCCTGCCTTACTGGAGACACAGCAGACTAAGACAAGTCCAGGTAAGCTGCTTGCTGGCCAGCCTTCTCTCGCTCGTCACCTCCTATCCTATCACCAGTCCTGCACCCTCCTAATCACCTTTCCACAGCCTCCAACTGGTGCCTAGTCTACCTGCTTAGGCCACATAGATCAGAGAGGAAACAGAAACCAAAGAAGAAAACACCCATCCAACAAAGACAAATTCAGAAATTGGTTCCTATACCTTTAATTACTCAGTTCCCTGATGTCTAGAAGCCAGAATAAAAACACAAGCAACAATAGTTAAGGCATAATGTCACTACCAGCTTTCTTACTGCATTAATTTCTGAATATTCCAACACAACAGAAGCATAAAAATGACCTCAAAACTAACTTTATGAAGATGATTGAGATACTGAAGGAGAAATGAATAAATTTCTTAAAGAAATTTAGGAAAGCAAAAAACAAAACAAAACAAAACAAAAAACCAAAAACCAAAAAACAATTGGAGGAAATAAATAAATCCCTTGAAGAATGTCAAGAAACTGAGTAAGCTATTCCAGAAGCAGAAAGACACACAAGGTATATACTCACTCATATAGACATATAATATAGGATAAACCTACTAAAATCTGTACACCTAAAGAAACTAATCTAGAGGGAGGACTCTGGCTAAAATGTTCAATCCCCATCCCAAAAGGCAAAGAGGATGGACATCAGAAGAAGAAGAAAACAGGAAACAAGTTAGGAGCCTCCCACAGAGGGCCTCTGAAAGGCTCTGCCCTGCAGACTATCAAAGCAGATGCGGAGACTTATGGCCAACTGTTGGGCAGAGTGTGTGGAATCTTATGAAAGAAGTGGGAAATAGCAAGATCTGGAAAGGACAGGAGGTCCACAAGGAGAGCAACAGAACCAAAAAATTTGAACACAAGGGGCTTTCCTGAGACTCATACTCTAAACAAGTGCCATGCATGGAGATAACCTAGAACCCCTGCACAGACGTAGCCCATGGCAGTTCAGTGTCTAAGTGGGTTCCATAGTAATGGGAACAGTGATTGTCTCTGACATGAACTGATTGGCCTGCTGTTTGATCACTTCCCCCTGAGGGGGAAGCAGCCTTACCAGGCTACAGAGGAAGACAATATAGCCACTCCTTATGAAACCTAACAGACTAGTATCAGAAGGAAGAAAAAGAAGACCTTCCCTACCAGTGGACATTGGGAGGAACATTAGTGGAGAAGGGGCAGGGATTGGGAGGAGAGGAGGGAGGGAAATAGAGGGGGGGAAACAAAGTAAATAAAGTGTAATTAATAAAAAAATTTTTAAAGGAAAAAAAAGTATTTTATTTGCCTTAGTTCCTATTAGTCAGAACTGATTGGCCTGCTTTTTGAGCATCTCACCCTGATGAGGGAGCAGCCTTACCAGGCCACAGAGGAAGACAGTGCAGCCATTCCTGTTGAGATCTGATAGACTAGGATCAGGAGGAAGGAGAGGAAGACCTCCCCTATCAGTGGACTTGGGGAGGGGCATGCATGGAGAAGGGGGAGAGAAGGTGGGATTGGGAGGGGAGGAGGGAAGGGAATATGGGGGGATAAAAAATGAATAAAGTATAATTAATAAAAATTAAAATAAAAATATTAAAAAAAGAATAATAGGAACAGAAGAAGGAGGAGAATTCCAGGTCAAAGTCTCAGAAATTATTTTCACCAAAACCTAGCCTAAAGAAAAAGATGTCTTTAAAAGTACAAAGTTACAGACCACCAAACAGATGGGAGTAGAAAAGGAAGTCTCTTTGGTACATCGAAACACTACACATTTGGAACAAAGAAAGAATACAAAAGGCCATAAGGAAAAAGGGGAAAATAACATTTAAAGGCAAACCTATTAGAATTACACCAGGCTTCTCAATAGAAACTCTAAAAGCCAGAATGGCCCAGACAGATGTCCTGTAGACTCTAAGAGAATTCAAACGCCAGCCCAGACTATTGTACAAAGCAAAACTTTCAATAACCATAGAAGAAGAAAACAAAATATTCCATGACAAAACCAAATTTAAACTCCTATGCAAGGAGGTTAACTACTTTCATGAAAACACAGAAAATAAATAATCTCACACCAGAAAAACTAAGAGAAGAAAAAACACACACACACACGCATGCACATGTGTGGGCATGCGTGCATGCACACACACATACTACCAACAGCAACAACAAAATAACAGGAATTAACAATCATAGGTAATCAATATTTCTCAATATGAATGAAATTTATTCCTGAATAAAAAGACACACATTAACAGAATGAATTCAAAAGCAGGTTCTGTTCTTTGGCTGCATACAAGAAACACATCTCAACCTCAAAGATAGACATTACCTAAGAGTTGAGGGTTGGAGAAAGGTTTTTCAAGCAGATAGACCCAAGAAGTTAACTGTTGGGCTGGAGAGGTTAAGAGCATTGACTACTCTTCCAGAGGCCCTGAGTTCAATTCCCGCAACCACATGGTAGTGGCTCACATCTATAATGAGATCTAGTGCCCTCTTCTGGCCTGCAGGCATACATTGTATACATAATAAATAAATAAACAAACAGATAGATAGATAGATAAATAAATACATATTTTTTTTAAAAAGAAGTTAGCTGGTGTAGCCATTCTAATACCTAACTGTTGTGACTATTTTTAAACTTTATTTTATTTGGGGTTCCTTAAAGCCTCTCTCTTCCAAACCCCCAATCCCGGGTAGAAGAGACAAGATTAGGGGGATAGGAGGCATAGACCCCTTTACTTCTCCCAGATGTTTAGGGTCGATGGGTTCTTTGGGGAAAGCAGCCTCTTCTGCCTTTTTCCTCCAAGCTGCTGCTTTGAAGCGTTTCTCCTCATCTGTCTCCAAGCCACCACACCATCCATCTCTGGTCTCTCCAAACTCCTACTTGCCACACATGACACTTTCTCAGTATAGGCTCTCCTATTTATGTTCCTCAGAGTCCTAGACCATGAGACCCTCCACCTAGCATGAGGTAGGCCATTACCAGCTGGCAAAGACCATACCCTGAAGGAGGCAATAATCAGCTGTGGACAAACTAAAGCCCAAACTAAAATTCCACACTTGGGATTAAAACAAAAATGTATTTACATAACATAACTGAGTTTTTAAAGAAACCAAAACTCCCATTACATATCCCGATTTTTGTTTAAAAATAGCTTTTTCTCTCACCTTAATAATTATATACAATAAGAATGATTATGAGAATTATCAGGTAAGAATTACACTTACAATGTCCAGTCCATTCATATTTGGCATCCTTATAAAAAGAATTTTATTATCTATCCTATCCTGGTGAGTCCTAAATTCTATACCTAAATCACTTTCTTATATTTTGTATCTATCAACCTAAAAATATCTATCTGGACCTTAAAACATCTTTTTAGACCTAAAACATTGTCTTAGTTCCATAACAACTAAGCCTAATTGTAGTAAGACTATGACTATCTAGTCTTCAACCCCATCAGAGACCTTAGAAGGAAATAATGTTACCTAAGTATATAGGAAGCATAGAGCAAGCAGCTTCTAGACTACAGAAATGACAGAGACAATTGACTGCCTGGACAGTCACCAGAGGTTCCTCTGTGTTTTGGGGGCATCCAGTCTTCAGCCTACCAGCTCAAAATATCTGACAGGATTTTCTGTGAAGCAGGAATTTTGAAGGACTGACCACTTATTCTCTGAATAGTTGGAAAGTCAATTTCTCAGCGTCCTGCGTGTTTACAGTTTCAACAGACAGTAGTTAAAGGACAGTTTTTTTCTCCAGTGCCTATCTTGCCACATTTGTTTCTTTGATGCCCACCATCTTCTTTGAAGTAGATTAGAGGTGCTGCCTGGAGCAAATGTGTCTCTCTGTAGAAAAGCCTTTTATTTTTTCATATATATATATATATATATATATATACATATATATATATACTTTTTTATAATTTATTACAATTTATTCATTTTGTATCCTTGCTGTAGCCCTTCCCTCATATTAAAATATCTTTAAATGCCATATTATGTAGGTCTTTGAAGTGTTTGAAGGCCACCTATTTATCTACCATTATATACTGCATAATCATATCTATCTCTATATCTAGCAATGTTTCTTAAAGCTTATTTCTGTAATTAACTAAATTGGCATCTAACAATACTACAAATAGGATTATTTATAGGTGACTACTAATTTGCATCTCCAATCATTTTGAACAGTTTGCAATAGTTAGCTTTCATAAGACTAGAACTTTATATCACATTTTCAAATAAGTTGCATATGTACAATACATTAAGCAAAAGTTGAACAAAACAATCTTAAATTTTTGTTTTAATGATGCAATTACATACGTTTTTGTCACTTTGATCTGTCAATTGCTATGGAAAATGCGTTAAAGAAGTTCATCCTAAGATACAAAAAAATTTTTATCAATATACAAAAATTCATACCAATATATAATATTTGATATGAGTAGATTCAATAATCTATACATTCAATAATTTATCAGATAAAGTCTATGAAATTTTATCTTATAACTGTATGTCACTCCTTTTTCTTTT
>REGO01000134.1:232435-244862 GCA_010120015.1 Rhombomys opimus
AAACTGGAAGCCACCTGGGTGTTCCTAAACCAAAGAATGGATAAAACAATTGTGATACATTTACACAATGGAATACAACTCAGTTATTAAATATAAGGAAATCATGAAATTTGCAGGCAAATGGATGAAAATAGAAAAGATCATCCTGAGTGAGGTCACCCAGACCCAGAAAGACACACATGGTATGTACTCACTTATAAGCAGATATTAGACCTATAGTACAGGATAATCACACTACAATCCACAGACCCAAAGAAACTAAGTAACAAGGAGGGCCCGAGGAAGGGTTCTGGAATGTCACTCAGAAGGGGAAATAGAATAGACAGCAGAAGTGCATGAAGAGAGGGAACTGGACAGAAGATGGAATGAGGAAGGAAACAAGGGTGGGGATCAGAGGTAGGGAGAATGGAGTGGGAAGTGAGAAGGCTGGGAAGAATGGAAACTGAGGCAGAGAGTCCTCTTTGGCAAGCTGGAGGCCTGGGACAGGGTAGGCTCCTGGGAGCATATGGATATGATTCCAGCTGAGATTCCTATCGGGGCAGCGGGAGTCATGGAGACTGAAGTGACCACACCTCTTAGCCAGGCAGGGCCAGAAGAGGGAGGGAAACAACAACCCACCAACAAAACCTTTGATCCAAAAATTACCTGTCTACAAGAAGTGCAGGGATAAAGAGGGAACAGAGATTGAGTGAAAGTCCAACCAATGATTGGCCCAACCTGAGACCCACTCCACGGTAGAGAGCCAGCCCCTGGCACTATTAATGATGCTCTGCTCTGCTGGCAGACAGGAGCCTAATTTGACTGTTGTCTGGGAAGCTCCATCCAGCAGCAGATCTAGACAGATGCTAGAATTTATAGCCAAGCATGGGGTGAAATTGGAGGTCTTGTGGGAGTGCTGGGGGGGGAAATGGAAGGATCTGGAGGGGATAGAAACCCCACAAGAAGACAAACAGAGACAATTAACCCAGTCTCATGGGGGTTTACAAAGATTGAGACATCAAATAAAAAGCATGCATGATCTGGACCTACCCCCTACGTATATGTGGCGATTGGGTGGCTTGGTCTTCAGGTGGGTTGCCCGGCAACTGGAGTGGAGGGCTGTTTCTAACAAGGACTGTATTGTCTGCTTTTCAATTACTTCCCCCTGTCAGGGCTGCCTTGTCTGGCCTCAGTGGATGAGGGTATGCACAGTCCTTATGTGACTTGATGTGCAGGGGAGGGTTGATATTGGGGGTGGGGAGACTCTTCTTTTCTGAGGTGAAAGGAGGAGGAGAAAGGGAAAGAGAGGGAGGAAAACTTGGAGGAGAGGATGGAGGGAGCACTCTTGGGATATAAAGTAAAAAAAAGGTAAATAAAATGAAAATTTAAAAATAAAAAATGAGATAAAATCAGGTATTGGTCCTACCAAACAAGTTACAGCATTTAAAAAAACAACAACAACAAAAACAAAACAAACAAACAAACAAAAACCCAAAAAACCTTCTTGTTTTGTAATGGAAAGATACCCTTTCACTCCAAAGAGAACAGATCTAATTGTAATGTATTTATTTATTTGTGTGTGTTTGTTACTTTGTATCTTTCTCTATGTGTGTGTTTGTGTATGTTTGAGTGTGTGTCTGTGTGTTGGTCTATGTACACATGTGTGTCTCTGTGTGTTTGTGTGTGTTATATCTCTACTCTTAAGTTGCTTCTTGTACTTAAAAAAAGGTTTTGGTAATTTCATAAGTGAATACAATATATGTATATCAGATCTATTTTTCTTCCTCGCCAGCTTCCTATTTCTCTTTTTTTTAATTTTAATTTTTATATTAATCACAGGTTATTTACTTTGTATCCCAGCCGTAGCCCCCTCCCTCATTCCCTCCAATCCCACCCTTCCTCCTTAATCTCTTCCCTGCCCTTTTCCAAGTCCACTGATAGGGGAGGACCTCCTCCCCTTACATCTGACCCTAGCTTATCAGGTATGGAGTTCCACAAGGACAAAATATATCAGGACACTGGGGCCCTCTATGAGACTGTTTCTCCAACCAAGGACCATGTATGAATATAAACTAGAATCTCTGCTCAGGTGTAGCCCATGGTAGCTCAGTAACCAAGTAGGTTTTTCCTAGTAAGGGGAACAGGAACTATTTCTGACATGAACGCAACGACTGGCTCCTTTACCTCCCTACCCCCTCCCCACCGAGGGAGGAACAGTCTTGCTAGGCCACAGAGGAGGACATGGCAGCCAGTCCTGAAGATACCTATTCATACTCTTTCAACTATATGTATTTATAAAATTTCTGTCAATAGTCTAATTATAGAAATGTTCTTTAGATGAGCTAGTAGAAACATACTGTGTTCTTGTTCACAGACACATTTATAACAGAAAGCCCCGGAGTGCAACAGCACAAATAATTATGACAAAAACGAGAGAAAAACAATGTAGCTTCTCACTTTGTCTCGGGGAGGAATAAGAAACATGTTGAATGACATCTTTGGTCAGTATTTCCTAACCATTTGAGACAGTGAGATGGTTCCATGAATCTCTGTGATAACCTGGTGGAGGGATCATTATGAGTTCACTCTCACTAGAATGAGTTCTGAAGGAAACTAACATGCTCAGAGTTTGTCTTCACACCCAATCATATAGCAAAATGTAAGTCATGGCTGTGCACTGCAGGATGGTGTTAAGGCAACTGCTTGAACGTTCCCAATAGCATAGATCTTATTTTCACTAGTTTTCACAGATGTCAGCACCGCGCAAAATTATTTACAGCTACCGCTGACTCTCAATGCTCATTTTATTTGTCTCAGTGATATGACTTCATTAGGAAAATTACACTTAAAGCCAAGGTAAATTTAAGCAAAATATTATTTCAGTTGGGTGGCATTATCAGTGTTAGCTAAGATTTTTGCCTTTCTCCTTCTTTCATAAGAGCATTATCAACATTCTTGTTGGTGAGTGAATAACCCTATTAAGAAAATGAGGTAGAGAAAATAACAAGTACATGACTATCTTTTGAAATTTGCCATTATAAATGTTATCGACAATAATGATAATAGTGAAAAAGAACATTTACTCATCAAAATAAAATTAATATTAGAGATATGTGTAGCAAATACGTTTAACTTTGTGTATTTGAGGTAGAAGAAATGGCCGAGCATGTAAGAGCAGTTGCTGTTTTCCAGAAGACCTGAGTTCAGTTCCCAGCACCCATGCCAGGCAGCTCACTAGTACCTGTAAATCCAGGGCCATCTTCTGACCTTCTCAGGCACCTTCACACACAAGATATACAATCACATTAACGCATGTACACAGACATACACATACACACATACACACATACAATAAATCTGTAAAAATGTATATATTTGTAGCCATAGAACTTTTTACTTGCACTAAAATTCATAAAGCATGTAATCTTAAAAAAGAATACATATGTAAATCAATAAAGTAAAAAAAGGTAAGTCAGTGACTAAATACAGGTAAAGAATTGGAGAAATAGGAAACTGACTTGTTTTGTGGTGCTGGGAATTGAACTTAGGACTTTATACAAGCTAATCGGGTGCTCTACCCCTGAGCTACATTTTCAGTGGAAGTTCTGATCTTGAATGCAATAGAGTGAGAAGTAGAAAAAAAAAAAAGAACATTTGATGGGTATGGAAAGTACAAGGAGAGCATCAACTTATGCCTGCTTGGAAAAGAAAATAAAGAGAATTTTAAAAAATGGATTTGAAGCACTAGTGGCAGACTTAAAGATAGTTATGAATGCCCAGAAAGGAAGGACAGTACTATGGCTATGATAAAAACAACAACTTCAGAAAAGAAAACTTGCAAAGAAATATTTAAATGCTACTATAGAAAAAGGGTATGTTACTTATAATGCTAAATAATGAGACAATAGGCATCATGATAGGCAGCATATATGCCCAAATTTAGTTAAAATGATGTCAAAGAAATAAGGGAAAATGATTGCTGGCTTATCCATTTATGATTAGCTAGACTGTTCTAGGAAGGGGAAGAAGTAGAAAGACATTATATATGAGACTAAGGACACAGAGGACTAAGAGATTTCTCTTTTTAAAAAATTTATTCACTAATAATTTTCTACATTTATATGATAAATTTTAGTCACTTTCATCCCTGTGCTGTTTAATTTGACACAAACATAATATGAGGGGAGGAAATAATAAAATAATAATAATAAAAGCCCATGAGGGGAGGAAACCTCAACTGAAATATTGTCTCCAAAATATTATAAGCACACTGGAAATTTTTAGCTCTCGATATGGGGTGCCCAACCCGTCTGGGTGATGGCACCCGTAGATTGCTGGTCCTGGACGCTGTAAGGAAGCAGGTGAGCAAGCCGTGGAGAACAGCCCAGCAAGAAGCAGTTCTCCATGGTTTCCGCACCAGATCTTACTTCCAGGTGTCTGTCCTGCTGAAGTTCCTGCCTTGACTTCCCTCAGTGATGGATGTTCCATGGATGTGTAAGTGAAATAAACCCTTTCTTCCCCGAGTTGCTTTGACCATGTTGATCCACAACAGAAATAGAAATATTCACTAAGGCAATCCCCATTCCATGCCTTCATGCTCTTTCTGCTCTTGCTGGTACACGTCTTCAAAACAAGTTTGTTTGTTTGTTTGTTTGTTTGTTTGTTTTTCTTTGTGTGGCTCACTGAGTTTGGGTGGAAGGTTATTCAGTGGATCAAGGGCTATGTTTTTGTGGCTATGTCACTGAAGAATCTGATAATCCCATACCCACAACTATTAATTGCTATTATCCTCTTGGGAGAAGTGAGGACTCATGAAGCCTTCCCTCACCCATGATGAAAAATTAGCAGACAATATGTTCTTTCTAGTGCAACAGTGACATGGATCTTATTTGGACAACCAATTGTTCTCTGGGTGGATTTGAGGCCTATTGCATGAAAAGGAACTCATGACTGATTCTGAAAACCTGGTTAAGAGTCCACAGGGTGGCTATCAAAAACCCTACTCGGGAACCTAATACTATTGTTTTGCTGAACGCACAAGGTGTCAAACTTTTTTTAATTATGCAAGTTTATTCCCATGATTAATGCTCTACCAAACCTTTATCAAAGAAACTTTAATGCAGAAACCCATAAGTGGGCAATGAAGAAGTGATAAGAGGTTTTCCTAGCAACTGTTTCTCACTAAAATGGTTTCTTCAGTCAGTGAAAAAAATAAATATTAAGTGGAGTGAGGTTTAATTTCTTGAATTTAGCCAATCAATATAGCTAATTAAAACCATGAATGCAGTGAAATATAAAAATCTGGTAGATAGCTTTTCATTTTAAGATAATGAAAAGTAAATATAATATATGTAGGTCACAATTACAGTGGGAGAACATTGTATTGCAGGCAAATGGCTGGTTAAAATGGGACTATCAAATGTCTTCAAAGGATGAAGACTGACTA
Organism: Rhombomys opimus; assembly: GCA_010120015.1. Classification (NCBI taxonomy): domain Eukaryota; kingdom Metazoa; phylum Chordata; class Mammalia; order Rodentia; family Muridae; genus Rhombomys; species Rhombomys opimus. The sequence goes on from REGO01000134.1 coordinate 237,861, forward strand.
CATGTGGAGTTAGTTTCATTTTCCTTGTTTTTATTTTCATTGTTAGATGTTTGAAACTCTTGTGTGTTTTGGACACTACTTTTTTGTCAGGTCCAGCTTGCAAACGCTTTCCTCATTCCATGGTTCCCTCTTCAGCAGTGCATATGCGTTTTTCATTGTTGTAATACTGTTTGTGGCTTTGCTGTTTGTGCTTCCGTGTTCCCTATCCAGAGGATGCTTTCTCAGACCAATACCATCAAGCACCTGCCATATTTCCTCATAGTAATTACATAGTGTCTGGGTTTAGGTTTAAGTCTTGAACTTGTAATTTCTAGCACTATAAATACTGATAACTATAGCCCACATAAAGAAAATGTTTCTTATTTTCTCATAACTTTAGATGTAGGGAATTTAGTAGATGTAAGACCAGTAGTTTAAGAACTGATATGCAAGACTATGATGGGCTGCAAGAAGCTGATCTTATCAGTGAGGTGACTTCATGCCTGAGTAAGCCTTTTCTGGATGTTGCTCTTGGCCTTTTGAGGCCAAGGGTCTTGATCACTGCTAAATGTTCACTGAATTTCTGTTAAGTCCACAGACTTTACTGCCATGACTAACCCTTCCCCACGTCCTTGGAGAATTACAGCTTTTGCTAACTGAAGCTCTTTCAGCTTTGCTAAAACTGAAAATAGCTCACTTCAGTGGCTGCCTTCTTGTGAAATGGTCCCTGCATTGGCTCCCTGCTGTGGGAGCCATTACCAATGTGGCAGTGGAAAGCAACACTCAAACTAGGTTCAACCAAGAAACAGTGTTCTGTCCCTGCCCCCCCAAAAAAACCCTGAAAACTTAAGCTTGAATGATGAAGATAGCTGTGTTTAAGAAGGCTTCACATTTAAAATAAAGGCACCCAGATTTCCTTTAAACACATTTTTTTTTATTAAATATGCTTGAGTCTTCATTAATCACCTGAAGATGTATGTAGAGACTTTTAAATCTAATGAATAAAAGTCATACTCAACTAGTAAGCCACCAGAAATTATTTCCTATTTTTAAAATCTTCATTTAAGTTGAGGGGATCAGAGAATGTAATGTACACTGAGTATGCTGCAGTCTGCATGCAAGGGTGATGTGCAAACTATAAGCAGCACCTTTAGCCACTGGCAATAACATTTTAAATAAGGTTGCCTAGAATAGCTTATCTGACAAAGGGAGTGAGTGTTCACATACTGGAAAATTGTGTATACTACAAAGAAAAAATTTAATGCTGTTTTCTTTATAAGTTATCTGAGTATTTGAGAGGAAAGAGTCAATGCCATCAGTTGTGTATCCACTCCTGAGCCCACCAGGCTCCAGTCAATAGCTCAAACTCAGTATCACATAGATAGCTTTGGTTAAACTTAGTGGGTTACAAAACAAAACTAGAAGTTCATGTGAAGAGAAATGGAGGGAAGAAGAGTAGACAAGGGAAAGGCAAGAGTGATCAATATACATTATTCATATGGATTAAATTATCAAAGCACACTTTTAATTAATAAAAAAAGTCAAGAAATTACCTGAGTACTCATAAATATTACTAATGTTTTAGGTGACTAATTGTCAAAGAAATTATCCACGCTGTGACAAAGGCTGTGTTTAAGGTTAATATCCTATCAATTTTACTTTAAATTAACTCGTTTGGCACACAGATTTCTTTACAAATTATAGACCTCAATTTTCAATTAAGGAACTGTTATTATTCACCTAAAATTAGTAATAGTAGATAGAACTGATTGAGTGCTCACTGTATTTGCAGGGTTTGACTCTCAGCATTTGACAGATATCGTCTCATTTAACCCTCTTAATGAACACTCTGAGGTGTGTACTAGTGTATCCTCTTTGAAGACGAAGAAGAAGTAGATTACTAAAGACTCAGAAGCACAAAGCCAATGAATTACAAAGTCAGGATTAGGACACAGACTGCCTAGCTGCAGATTCAATGCTTAATCTTTACTCAGCAAGTTGCCTATAGATAGGGTAGTTGTATTCTTTCTCTCTCTCTTTGATTCGGCCTCTCTCTCCTCTTTCCCCTCCTTCGTTTGTTCCTGCCAGCCTTTTTCTTCTCTCACTTACCCTTTTGCATCCTGTATTATCTGTGTGTGTAGTCCTGGTGGCCAGGGTGAGATGCGGTGGGGAATAAATTGGTCAAGTGCTCTATAGCTGACATGTGACAGCTGACATGTGCTGTTATATGTGTTATATCTGGTGTTTAAAGCTTTTTTTTCCCCCAAAGGAATTTGTCCTTGTTAGTTTTGACTGTTAACTTGACTCTTCCTAAAGTCACCTGAGAGGGAGGAATGCCTAGATTAGATTGGTCCATGTGCATGTCTATGGGGTACCAAGTTTACTGGTAGATTTACAAGTTTACATAGATTTAGAAACACAGCTTTTTGCCAAGATGGCGCCAAAAGCGAAGACGGAAGCTCCTGCCCCTCCCAAAGCCGAGGCCAAAGCGAAGGCCTTGAAAGCTAAGAAGGCAGAGTTGAAAGGCGTCTACAGCCACAAAAAGAAGAAGATCCGAACGTCACCCACCTTCCGGGGGCCCAAGACCCTGCGGCTCCGGTGGCAGCCCAAATACCCTCGAAAGAGTGCGCCCAGGAGAAACAAGCTTGACCACTATGCCATCGTCAAATTTCCCCTGACCACCGACTCAGCCGTGAGGAAAACAGAGGACAACACACTTGTGTTCATTGTGGTTGTCAAGGCCAACAAGCACCAGATCAAACAGGCCGTGAAGAAACTCTATGACATTGATGTGGCCAAAGTTAATACCCTGATAAGGCCTGATGGAGAGAAGAAGGCATAGGTTCGGTTGGCTCCTGATTATGATGCTCTGGATGTTGCCAACAAGATTGGGATCATCTAAACTGAGTCCAGCTGGTTAACTCTAAATATATATACATTTTTTCCACCATAAAAAAAAAGATTTAGACACAGCCACTGTGGGTGGAGACATTTCCTGGGTGAGTGGCCCTGGAATTTATAAGAAAGCTGTCTAAGCAGGGGCCTCTGACTGAAACACCCAGCAGAATTTCTTCATGTTTTTTTTATTTGTTTGTTTCTGTTTGATTTCTTGCCCATCTTCATGATTCTTAATCATGGACTGTGATCTGAAAGCTTAAATCCTCTCCCAAGTTGCTTTTGCTCATAGTGGTTGTCACAGCAAAAGAATAAAACAAAACAGAACTGCATTTCTATAATCACATGCAGTATTAGTTAACTTGTCATTACTATAACAAATTAGCAGAGACAGTCAATTTAAAAGAAGAAAAGTTTAATTTTGGAAGTTTCAGTACAATGTCAGTGGGCCTGCAACTCATGAGGGGGGTGCAAAGAAAGAACCAGCTTGCCTCAGGGAGGCTGTGATGCAGAGGATACCATCACCCCCAATCTCTCAGTGTCATGCCTCTCAGTGACTTAAAAATCTCTCAATTGACCCAACTCATTTTTCATTCTTTACTCTATTGTAATGGCTTATCCCATGGTCTGCTTAACTGCAACTGGAATTAAGTAAAACCCAAGCCATGTGCACACCTGTGAGAGATTATCTTAATTGTACCATCTGAGGGAGAAAGACTGATGCCAAATCTAGGCCACAATTTCTGGTGGCAGCCTGCATAAAAGAACATGAAAGAAAAAAAGCTTTGCTTTTGCCCATTTGTCCTCACTCTTTCTGACAAGTTCATCTATTCTGTTGCTGTTGGTATTACATCCAGTTCTCCAGGAATCTTCAGGACTACAATACAAGGCTGGGGCTATTGATATATGCAGCTTTGTGGACTGAACAACTATTGGATTATCAGCTTTTCTATCTCAGGACAGCCATTTCCCAGTCTAATAAAATATATAAATATATATAATTATATGTCTATGTATCTATTATCTATCTGTCTGTCTGTCTATGTACATATGTATCTATCTATTTATCATCTATCTATCCACGCACTCGGAGAAAAAACAAAAAGAAAGACTTGCAGGGAGGAAGAAGTAAGGTATATATAAGTGAACACACACACAGACAAATAACACAAACAAAAAGAAAAGAAAGCAAGACGAATAGAACACTGAAAGCCGGCAGGCAAGGTGGAAGGTTAGATGTAATTTATATTTAAGCCAGAAGCCAGCACATCTAACACAGAAATCAGAAATACGAAATACAACAGCCAACAAAAAGAAAAATAACAAAAATCACGACTGTAGAACACAGAAAACACCAAAAAGAAAAAAGAGAAACACTTTAAACACCCAACAACCACCAACAACCAACAACCAACCAAGAACAAAAAAAATCAAAACTGAGACAAGAGACAAGGGTATCTAAGATCAAAGCCGAAAGCCTCAACTACCTGCGACCTGAAGGTGTTTGAATGTGAATGACCTCCATAGGCTCATGAATTTGAATGCTTGGTCCCAGTTAGTGGAACTACTTGGGAAGATTAGGATCCTTGTTGGTGGAAGTGTGACACAAAGAGTAGGCTCTGAGGTTTCAAAATCCCATGTTAATCTCTCTCTCTGTATCTAGGCATTAAAATGCCAGGATTGAGGGACCCTCAGAGACCACCAGGAGACGACCCAATGCAACCACAGATACCTGAGTTCAGTTCCCAGTCAAGATGGCTCTTTATTTCAAAATGGAGTAATACCCAGGCTAACTTAAACTCTTCAGCATGCTGCCTGTGTATCAGAATATAAACTATACACTACTGATCCAGCATTCTGCCTGCCTTCCTGCTGTAATGCTTCCCACCATGATGGTCATGGACTAGGCCTCTGAAACTGTGAGCAATCCCCCAGTAAAGTGCTTCTTTTTATAAGTAGCCTTGGTCATGGTGTCTCTTCACAAAAATAGAAGAGTAGCTAAGATACTACCATACCAACAGCTGATTAATTCAACTAACTCTCAGCCAAGGTTGTAAATCAGTATCAGTATTATAAAATATTATGTAGGACATCTGTTTTATTTGTAAATGTTCACAGAAACTGTGCATTTCTTTTCTTAGCATTCTCAACTGGAGGACCACATCTCAAAATGGCAGCCAGCAATTCAAGGTCAAAGGTGACCAAAGTGTGGTTCTAGATTTCAGTCAGAGTGGAGTTCACTGGATGTCATGAAAATTATTATCAGGAAAGTGACCTTATTTGAAACATTCTTATTTAATTACCACTAAGGAATGACAGGTTTAAAGCTTTTCCCAAAAATATGTATGGATTGTCAGATGTCATTTGTTGAAAATAATAAGATTCAATTCTTGTGGTGGTTTGAAGGAAAAAGTCCCTCATAGGCTCATGTGCTTGAACACTTGGTTTCCAGTTTGGGCATTGTTTGAGGGGAAGTTATTGAACCTTTAGAGGGTACAGACTTGCTGGAGGAAGTACATTTCTGGGGTTGGGCATTGAGGACTTATAGCCTTGTTTAACTTCCTGTTCTGTCTTTCTGCTTTCTATGTGGATAAAAAGATGATCAGCCAGCTTTCTGTTCCAGCTACCATACCTTCCCATACACTGTTGACTGTATCCCTCTGAAACCATAAGATAAAACAAATCTTTTCTTCCTTACGTTGCCTTTGTTGGGGTATTCTATAACAGCAACAGTAAAGTAATTAATATTGTTTCTAAAGCAAACAATGGTGGTTTGTGTTTTATGTGTGGTGGTTTCATTAATTGGATGCTGGATGTTTGCCATTTTCCAATTGTCTTTAAGTTCACAAGCAGCTGAGCTGTATTGATAATTTTATTTTATAGATAAGACTCAGAGATAGAAATTGGCTGGCGTGGAGATAGGTCCATTAAGTCTCCCTTGTCCTTTGGTCCTCCTTGGGATATCTGTTCCCATGATCCAGAAAATAGCATAGATGATGGGGTCAGGGAAATCCCTACAAACATAGTCAAATCCATAAAACTTTGGTGGGTTATTCTTTCCAAAATGTATAACCAGTAACAATAGTTTTTCAGAGATGGTGTGATTGTTGGACCTGAAAAAAGTATGGCTGCAGAGACAGGAAGTGGGAAAGCAGTAGAGAGTAGGTAGTTTACAGCAGAATGTCACTAAGATCTCTTAGTGAGGAGAAGTCAGCAGAAATCATGATCAGGGCTGAACATTGCAGACAGACCCAGGGAACAGTAGAAACTAAGGGAGAACATTGAGATACACAGTACAGGACCAGGACAAACAATCAGAAATGTACTAGCCAACAGTTATCAAGCAAGTTTGTGGCAATTAATTTAAGATACATTCAAGCAAATCTGGAAGCAGAAGCAGAACAGCAGCCTTTTGTTTTGCTTTTACTTTGGCTCAGAAAGTCTTGGTCCTATGGAGATACCATGCAGCATAGCTGCGCTGCTCTTGGCCTCGTGGCTCAGCCAGCTGTTTTGAGCCAGCAGCCTGGGCTTCAGCTATTCCAGCCCCTGCTGCATTCTCCTTCAGCTTCTCTAACTCTTGCTGGGTTTTGATTTAACTCCAGGGGGAAGTTGTCAACTTCCTCTTCAGCACTGTTACAGTAGAGGACCCAGAATGGGAGAGAAAATCATGCAATTTCAGGTCAGCCCAGGGTTCCAGTTCAGTCTTGTTCTTATTGTGATAAAATTATTTATGACATAAAACCTATAATTTTTACAGTTTTAAGCATATAGCTGGTGGCAGGAAGCACATTTGAATTGTTATGTAGCTGTCAGAACCATTCCTGTCCAAAGCTTTTTTTTAATCTTCCTAAGCAGAAAGTTCACACCCACTTTGTGGTGATGTCAGTCATTAACTTTATTGGATTAAGAAACACCAGGGTTTGGGCAACTGAACCTTTGGTAGATTGTGAAAGTGTTTACAGAGAAGCTTAGCTGAAGAAAGAAGACTGAAATATAAGCAACAGTCAGGTAGGTTGGGGTTCCAGACTAAATAAAAAGAGGAAGAAGAAAGCAAGCCCGGGTACCAGAGTTCCTCATTCACTGCTTCCTGTTGAGTACCATGGACCAGGCTCTTCCAGCTGCCAAGTC
>REGO01000134.1:246647-266459 GCA_010120015.1 Rhombomys opimus
TGGATCTGGAAGAACAAAAGGAAAGATAAAGATCTGCAGGTGGCCTACCTGCTTTTCTGATCAGGTAGAAAATGGCCTATGGATTAGCAGGGGTTGCCTTCTGGAGTTGTTCTTTGGGATAAAGCAATAATGAGGGGAGGGAAGTTAAAAGCAGAGGTATGTGGGGCCCACAGGAGATATAAGTAGGGAAGAGGTAAGTTCATAACATTATGTACTTACATTTAAAAAAATGAAGATATTAAAGTCTAGGATAATGAGATGATCTGGAATAAGAAAGGTTGTAGGAGAAGATCTTTGTGATCCATTAGGGATGAAGTCAGGGAGGTAAGGGAGACTGCAGCAGGTTTCTGTTAAAGAGTTGGAGATGAGATGCTGAAACTCTGTTCCAGCACCAGGGATAAAATTGGGTGGGTTGATTTGGAGAAAACGATGGAGTAGTGAAAGTCTTCAGTTATTAGGCTGGTTTGTCTTATGTCAACTTGACACAAGATGACAAGAGTTATCTGAAAACAGGAAACCTCAATTAAGAAAATGTTTCCATAAGATCCAACTGTAAGGCATTTCTTAATTAGTGTTTTCTTCCTGGCTCCTACTCTCCCTACACTTTTAAAACTGTGTGTCAACTTTATGCCTTCACAGTGATTTTTGTTGTTATTGTTGTTAGATTGCTAGGAACTTGGGTTCTGGAAACACATTGTCTCCCAGTTCTGCTATTCTAGAGACACAGAGGATAATTCTGATAGCTTAGCTTGGTCTACTTGGCTATTTTGAGCCATGAAGGGTAGAGGAAATCAGATGCTGGAGTTGACTGACCTCACTGTATCAATAAGTCTGGAACTCCAAGTTTTAGATAGAGAATTTAAAGACTCTACCGCTTGGGTGACTTGCCCAAAGTCTTGCACAGCGTGTAGATGATGGAACTGGAATTGTAGCTTGTTCTTTTTCTATCTTTGCTGACAAAGTTTCACCTCCATTGTTAATCTAGTTAATGCCCAATATATTCAAAGTGACATGAGCAAGACATGAGAATGGGAGGGGAACTAAGGGAATTCATATTATGGATTTTACTATCCAAAGACAAGATCTCTCCTCTGAACTTTTATAATACTGTTACTATATCTACATTATCTCTATGGTAGGTTTCTAAATATTCTATGTTACATACATTGTATGGTGCATGAATTGATGTCCCCCCCCCTTTGGTTTTTTAAGACTTGATTTTTCTGTATAATTTTGGCTGTACTGTAACTCATTCTGTAGACCAGGCTTGCCTCAAACCCACAGAGATCTGCCTGCCTCTTCTTCTTGAGTGTTAGGCTTAAAAGCCTATGCCACCACATCTTGGCTTCTCTCTCTCCCTCTCCCTCTCATTGAATGGAAATTTCCTCAGGGAAGACAAATTCTCTCACATGGCATATATGACAGCTCTTGTTTAGCATTTCATAAATACTTTTTCTTACATTAGTTTTCTCAAACTTAGAATCTGAGGTAACTATCACTGTTATTAATGACATGGTTCTTGAAACATAATGTACATACGGAAAAATGCACCAATTTAAGTGTAAGTTCAGTGTTGTCTTACAAATTGAAAAAAAAGACAGCTTGGATGCTACCAGCCTACATGGACAGAAGCAGCATTTTCAAAAGTACCTTCCTGTCATTTGTAACCATTACCTTCTCCAGGCAATGTCAACCATTAGATGACTTGTATTGCTACTAATGAAATCTAACAAAGGTATCATGTCTTTTAAAGTATGCTCACTAATGTTATAAAGTTCCTGTGTCAATGCTCCCAGAAGACCTCTGTCATATAACTTTTAATTCTTTGTCTCTCAAACTGTGTCAAAGGGCAGAATTTAGCAAGGAAAAAAGTCCAATGAAGTATTTATCCAAGGATGTTCTTGCAAAGGATCTTAAAGCCATGTAGGTCATTAGCTCTGGAAAAGGCTTGTGTATAAACCTGGTGAGTTATTTATTTCTGAGGACTGTTGGTCTGTGGCACTCTAGAGAAAGCATTTAAATTTTTATATTTTGCATTTATTAAAAGCTATTTTTTTAAAAGGATTTCCTATCTTTAGCTTTTATGTCTTCAGAAAGTCAACCATATAGCTCACTTGGCTACCTGTCTGTACTGAGGAATCTTGATCCTGTTCGTTATCGTTGTATTTTCCCTGATTGTGGCTGGGATTGGAGATTTCTGCTGAATCCACATTTATAATGCAATCTGAAAGGTGAGATACTATCTTATTTCTTTTTGTGTTTAATTTTGCCTCCAGGTTAGTATGACCCTCAGGACTTATTTAATGCTTGCCTGGTATTTGAATTTTATTTTTGTAATATTTGAATTAAAAAGAAAAGCTTTCTGGAGAGGACAGGAGCTCCACAAGGACAGCAACAGATCCTAAAAGTCTGGGCACAGGGGTCTTTTCTGAGACTGATACTCCAGCCAAGAACCACTCATAGAGATGGCCTGGAACCCCTGCACAGAGGTAGCCTATAGCAGTTCAGTGTTCAAGTGGCCTCCATAGTAATGGGGACAGGGACTGTGTCTGACATGAACTGATTGGCCTGCCCTTTGATCACCTCCCCCTGAGGGGGGAGCAGCCTTACCAGGCCACAGAGGAAGACAATGTAGCCACTCCTGATGAGACCTGATAGACTAGGGTCAGAGGGAAGGGGAGGAGGGCCTCCCTTTTCAGTGGACTGGGAGAAGGACACAGGTGGGGAAGAGGGAGGGTAGGATAGGGAGGGGAGGAGGAAGGGAGGCACAGGGGGGATACAAAGTGAATAAACTATAATTAATAAAAATAATTAAAAATAACATATATATAATAAAATTAAAAAAGAAAAGCTTTGTGTTCATTTACTGTATGACTTTCATATCTTGCAAATGTGTCAAGAAGAAGCTCAAACAAGAGAGAGCCATGGACCTTACAAAATGTGGCCTAGATTCTGATTCCTTTACAGACGAAGCCTCGCATTGCACTGCCTTTTCATTTACTGGACACAGAAACCAAAACACATCGAGTCCTTGGTTGAGTTACAACAATCGCTGATGTCAATTCCTTTCTGGGTGTGAAATCTACTTCCTACTATTTGCTATTTTGTCAGGGTATTTTCTTCATGATAGAGGAGCACTTTGACAGTGAAACCTTAGAGGAAAAGCTTGAGTCTGCAATTTACTTCTTTTGGAATGTGTGTTCTGTGTGCTTTTTGTTCTCAGTATTGGTTTTTTGTGTTTTTTTTTGTCTTTGTTTCTTTGCATCCATGCAAACAATGTAAGTATCCTGTTACTGTTGAACAACTTCTCTTAGAATATAGTAACTCAAACAGTGCTTATCCGTTCCACAGGCCAAGAACTGAGTGAAGCTTAGCTGAGTGCCTCGGGCTCAGCATCAGTCTTTGAGCTGCAGTTGGATGTTACAAAACTGCAGTCACAGCAAGGCTCAATTTTGGGAGAATCAGCTTCCAAACTTTCTCACACAGCTACAGTGTCAGGTCTCCCCTGGATATCTACTGAGACACGGTGCAGAGCCTCTCAAATTGTGTGCTGGCTTTCTAAGGACACGTGAGCGAAGAATGAGAGATCATCTAAGGTAGAAACTACAGAAATTTGATCGACTAAATTGAAAAATGACATCACATTACGTTTGCCATGTTCTTTACCCTAGATGGGCTACTGGACTCAGTCCAAGAGAAAAGTTAGGTAAAAACTTGAAGGCAGCAGATACTAGGGTTATTGTTGGCAACACTATGTTTTGTAACCATGCCTCCAATCATTTTTCCTGGTTTCTGATAGATCATAAACTATATTTATTCATGACTCGAACGTGTCCTAATTTCAATGATGTGGAATTCAAAATATCAGGCCTTTTCTGTGTTGAGAGAGGTAAGAGGTTGTTGTTTTCCAAGTAACAGGTTCTTACTTTCTAGTTTTTCTAAGCTGGGCAATATGCAACACCTTAAATAACTGAGATCATTTTCTATGTTAAGAATCTGTTCTCAAGATGCCAGTTTATTGCTCCTATATTGCTTCTAAACATATAACCACTATAATGCAGTTACTTCATGATTCATGCTAAATTTTTAAAATTCCTATCTATTCTTGCAAACTTTAAAGAGCAGAGTCATCATCATTATATGTTTCAAGTTGAGTTAAATTTAATCTAATATGAAAAGTTATATGTGAACATCCTTGTGTTAGTTAGTTTTCTCATTATTCTAACAAAATTACCTGACAAAAGCAACTTATAGGAAGAAGGATTGGTTCTGTCTCACAGTTCCTGGCTATTCCGTTCCCCTGTGGAGGAAGAGTCATAGAAAGGCAACTATGTGGCAGGACTTCTCACATACGACAGGGTAAGAAAGCAGAGAGTAGAATCAGAGCCAGAGGCAGTTGTAACCAGCTAAGGCCTGCCTCTTGTGACCTATGTTCTCTAGGTGGACCTCATATCCCTAAGGTTTCACAAAGCCTCAAAATAGAGCCACCTGCTGAGACAAAGTCACCAAACAAGCTATCCTATGGGATTGTCTCTCACCAAACCCTAACAGTTGCTCTCTCTGACAGTGAGTGTGTTAAAGTTAATTGATGACAAATGTTAGAAGCCCTTACTTCTCTGTTATTCTGATACTATTGACTTTCTTTTCCCCAACAACATACTATATGCAGTATAACCTCCTGTGTTAGCTCTGTGTGACCTTTGAGAAGAGAGTCTATCATACGCTAGTGTACCCTTTTTCTTGATATCAGACTCTCACCATGGCTTCACCGTGGCACACTACTGAATACATGCTGTGTAGCTATAAAAAGGATGCCACCAAGAAACTATCATTTGGGTTTGTGTTCTTTCTTCTTTGGCTCCTTTCTACAAACTCAAATAAAAAGAAAAGGAAGAGAAAAGTTTTCATGGCAGTTTATGAAATAGCAATAGGCTCTAGAAAAAGAATATTTGTTCTAAGCACCAATTTGCTCTCAGGGGTTCTTACACCTCTCTATACTCACCATCAGTCACTAGATGTTTTGTTTGTTTCTGTTTCAAGACAGGATTTCCCTGTGTAGCCCTGGATTTCTGGAACTACCCTGTAAACCAAGATGTCCTGGAACTCACAGAGATCCACTTGGCTCTGCCTCTTGAGTTCTAGGATTAAAGGTGTGCACCACCACCTTTCAGCATCAGACACCACATATTGAAAATCAGTGTTTCTGAAGTTCTACAAGTTATGGCTAAGCTCAACATTTTACCACTAAAATTTTCTATTCCTCTGGTTACCAGATAAAAAGACTTATTAAATACTTTTTAGACAAAAATGTAGATATAACTGAAACTGCATCTTCTGGGGAAAAAAGGAAAAGATAAGAATGTACTGTTTGACCTCCCTCCCCTTCTATAGAAAACATGTGGGGGAAGAAAGAAAACAGCAGGAAACAAGATATGGGTTATTTTTCCTCCTGTCTGGGTCTGACCATTTTACAAAAACTTTGGAAACTGGTGGTCACTAGGGTGCTGTTCTGCAAATCTGAAGATTACAGTGTGTGTTCTAAGCTTGGGGATTGAGCACATTTACTTTTAGCTGCTGTACTTTGACTCCTTGCTTGTGTTCACCTCATTTTCTTGCCTACATAGAAGCAGGTGTGTTAAGCAATACTAGCTTTTAGGGATGTGTGCAAACTGGCTGCAGAGCACCAGGAGATGTCACAGCATGTGCTCATGGAAGGAGTGACACCAATCAAGCTGCCATGCAGTACTGGTCTGTGTTTGGTACATGGTGTGTTTTCTAAAAGTAAATTTATTCATTTAATCATTTTACATCTTGATCACAGCCCCTTCCTTCACCATTGAACTGTGAACTATTGCTATTATCTATATTCTCTGGGAGAGGGAGAATAATTTTCTTCAGTTTTGTGCCCAGTGATGGTTCCACCTGTAGAAGAGGATTTTTGTAATCTGTGTTTTTCACCCACTCCCTTGTTCCCAGAAATAATCACTCCGAGTCCTTATTTATGTTTACAAAAGCCTAGGCAAATATAGGTAGGCATGCTTCCTAACTTTCTCATAACTGATATTCTTCTTATCCTATTAGAAATTTTGCCATGTGTCTGGTTACCTCTGAGCAGGTTTCATGTATCTGTCCTTCTCAGTGTACCACGGTGAATCCCCCTGTGTGCTTCACTCTATCCCAGAACTCACTTTCTCTATTGGAACTCCTCCCTCCTATTTCTTGTCTCAGCTATAGGCCAATCAGGTGTTTATTGACAAGTTGAAGAATTCATACCGTACACAAGAGATTATACTTACACCCACTAGGCAACAATAGATAACTCCAAACCAAAATTACACACGCTGTCCTGAAATAAATGTGTCACAAACAAATAAATATATGTGAATGTGAGAGAGACCTCACATTAGGGAAGGGAAAAAGGGTAAAAAGGAGGTGAGAAAAGGAGGGAGTGAAAGTGGTCAGTATGCATTATTATGTGTGTGAAACCCAGGAATGTATCTACTCATCTTCAAAATTTGAATATGTACAGTGGGCCCATATCAAATAATAGTGAATGTAGGGAGAATAGTCATGTGCAATATGTGATTATAAAGGTCAAGAGACAGTGCCATAGGGAAACCTACCTGATCTGCTGATAGGGAGGACCTGGGCTAATCTGGGGCACAATCTGAAATCTCACTAAGGATATTTAGTGGTCCTGGAGATTGAACACAAGGTTTTTCATAGAATAGGTAAGATCTCTACCACTGGCTCACATCCAGAACTATAGATTTGAAAGGTAGTTGTTTTCAATTCTAGGTTAGGCCTGTGACAGAGAGAGGAACATCCATATATCACATCATACCTACAGCCTACCTCTGTTAAGACTTATATTGTGTATTTAATGATCTCTTGATATTCAACATCTATTGACCATGTAACATGTTATTCATCGTCTATTATATGTTGATACATCATCTCATTGTCATTTAGAGTTCAGCTATTATTCTTGACTTCCACTGTTTCTTATCTTCTGTATGTCCATCTCTCAGCCCTGAAGTAGAGTCAGTCTCACCTTGGTATCCTGAACAAATGTTCTGTTCATGGCAAATAAATTAAATACTTGCCATAAAAGCCATTGAAGGTATAGGGACTATGCTCTTACTAAGAAGTCTGAATTTTCTGAAGCTGCTTCATCATTCCACCAACTACATAAACATAAATATAAACATTCAAATATATTAACACAATGATAAATAATACATTAGTGTCATCTCAATCACCTTTCTAGACACCTGCTTTTGAGCTTCCTGACCAACTTTTTTAATAAATAACCTGACACTGCTGAGTCTGGGATGAAGGCAGGACCCTCCTGCGTAATCTGGAGGATTGAAGGAATTTCTTCCACATTTTTTTTTATCTTTGTCATGAATATTATAGTGTTTATTGGCCTGAACAGTCATCCACCATCTCCTAGTGGCTTATAAATGATTAAGATCAAGAACAACCATTTTTTTGTATTAAGATATTTGTTTCCATGACAAATGAAAGATTACATGCCTACTAGTTTCAATATTTCTATAGAGATTATGATAAAAATATAGTTACTACTATGAGACATTAAATTTGTATGCTAAGCAATGTTACCTCTGCCATATTTAATCCACTTAGGTATCTATATTGTGTCAGAAAGGTACTGAAAGTGTTTTCAAGGTTCTCATTCATTCACATATATGATGGACACTTGAATAGTGACATAGGCATTCTGTTGCCTGGGCAGCATTATTTGGGAATAAGCTGGCAGTTTTAACCTGGGATATCCTCTTTGTGGTTCTATAACTTTACAAAGCTGGATCTTGGGTACAGCCAAGAGCTGCCTATGTAATCCATGTATTGATATCTAAGCACACAAGTGCATGGCTGAGATTTAGAGCCATATAGAGATGGCTTTAGGATATTTGTGTGTAGAACAAAGTTTTCCTTCACTGTTGTCTTTATTACTGCCACCTCCAAAAGGGGATGTCTATATTTCAACACACACACACACACACACACACACAGACACACACACACAACTAATAGACACTGTTGATGGCTCAAAACCATCATACATTTCTATTACTGAAAACTTAACTCTCAGGTTTGTGTTACAGTAGGTACTAAGTTAGAGGGAGCTCTGGGCTCTCTTTACAGTCCTTATCAACAGCATCACAATAGGTTTTTCTTTTTATAGCCATGACCTAATCTAAGAGGCTTTGGAAACTGACCAGGATTCTTCACACCATTCTCTGTTTTTAATACCTCACTTGTAAGGACCATGTCTATCCTACTTGCAGAAGACATTTGTCTCATTTCAGTGACATAATTCTGACAAGATTTGATTCTTAGAAATCCCATGAAGAAAATTTGTCTCCTGTTTTGTACAGCCTTTAGCCTTCCAGCAAGTACTGCAGCTTCTTTGGTATTGGTTTAAATTGTCAGAGTTCTGAATTTTGTAATTATTTTATTCTTTTTTTTTTTGTTTCACATTTTGGTCCCCTTTTCACTACTTATGCTAATTTTCATGATGATATGAAACAATGAGTTCATATTGAAACTTGAGAACAAAATAATAAAGAAAATTCTTACATGACCATCAACTTGAAATGCAGAGAAAGTAATCCTGGAAAATAGCAGCACTATCACCTTCAGACATTTTGTTTATACTCATACTCTGATTCCATAGTCCCTATTCTTGCTATGACATTGCCATTTTTGTCCTTATCCTTTCTGTTTTTTTTTCAACTGCTTGAACACATTGAAGATAAAGAATAAAGAAAAGGAAATATTAAAAAGGCAACAGTTTGAATGTCAATAACCTTTCTAAGCACTAGAGACATACCCACTCTGACTGCATTTAAAATTGTAGAGTAGATGTGGCTTCTTGCTGCTAATCTTTCTGGTCAGTAGAGAAGGATTCCTGAATCAAAGACCAAGATTTCCAGCATCTGGTTATCTATTTTGTTTTGAACAAGAAAAGACAAATTCATTTTACTTAACCAAGATGGAGACCAGAGCATCTCACATTGTGAGCTGAGAAATGTTTTAATAGGGAATTAAATTTGATGACAGCATACAAGTTTTAAAGAGAAAATTCTGTATAACACAAGATAGGCAGACCTGGGAAAGTAGGTATAAACTTTAAGTATGTTTAACTTTAAGTAGGTTTAAACTTTAGCTAGCATGTTCATATGAATTTGCTGAATTTATTAACTCAGGAGACTTTTAATGATAAAAGGCTGAAAAAATGTATTCATGGGGAATAATGGAAATTAATGAGTTTGGCTAAAAAACACATTCTTTGGGGAAAAACAAAACAGTGCTATGTCTATCCTCTTACTCATGCATTCTCAAGTGGTATCACCTGAGTTCACTACTTAAAATTATGGAAGTTTTAGTAGTTGTTACAAGTGATGCAGATTTGGAAACTCACGCAAGAAAACATAGTATCTAGGGATGTGGCTCAGAGAGAGTGTATTGTGTTGTGCTTAGCATGAGCATGTCTCTCTCTCACACACACTCACACACAGGTGGGTGTGGATGAGGGCTTCCATCATTACTTTTAGCTTGTGCCAAAGCCACAGGTGTTACAAACTCCTTCCACTTGATTTGGTTCAACTTATGGTTGAATGAATATGAGTGGCTATCTTCCTCTGTTCCCGCCCCTCCTTTGTGTTTCTGTGTGTGCAAGAATGGATGTAAATTATTTCAAAATATTGGCTTTAAGCTTGTAAAACTCTTACTTGTTTATTATTGATGGTTGTCCCAAGCATACACAAAAGAAAGCCAGAGATCCCTGTAAACCAGCAAAAGCTGTATGGGGAGAATGTTCTAGAGGTTTCCTCCCAGCCACAGAAGCCACCATCTCTCCTCACACCTTCTCAAGGGTCTCTATTTCAATTCCTTGAGAATTTCTTCCTTTTGATGACACCACCTACCTCAAGATTTTTTTTCCAGCAGCCTTGGGAAACTAATATGACTACAACTCCACTGGCATACTTGTCTTTGGCAATGTTAAAAGTGTGTGTCCTTTAGAAGATACACCCAGCAGCGGATCCAAAGGGATCAGAGACTCACAGCCAAACGTTGGACAAAAAGTAGGGACTCTTATGTAATAGTGCAGGGATGCATAGGAGGACATGGTGGTGAGAGGAGCTCCACAAGAACACAAACAGAGCCAACTCACCAGGGCTCAGAGGGGCTTGTGGATACTGACACACCAACCAAGGATCATGCCTAGACCAAGGCCCCCAAAACATTTATACCTAATGCGCAACTTGGTCTTCTTGTGGGTTCCTAGTACGGAGAGCAGGGGCTGTCTTTGACATGGACTAGATTGCTTGCTTTTTGCTCACTCCCTACTGGCAGAGTTGCCTTGCCAGACCATATGCAAGATGATGAACTCTGTCCTGATGCAACTTGATGAGCTGAGGTTGAGTGGATGGTGTGTGTGTGTGTGTGTGTGTGTGTGTGTGTGTGTGGTCTCCTGAGTAATAGGGGAAAGGGAAGGAAAAAGAGATAGGGGAGTGGGACAGGGAGGAGAGGAGAGAGAGGGCTACAATCAGGACGTAAACTGAATAAATAAATAAATAAATAAATAAATAAATAAAAATTTAAAAACCTGTACTTCACAAAATTTGAAAATCTAAATGAAATGGACACTTTTCTTGATAGATTCTACTTATCAAAGTTAAATCAAGACCAGGTAAACAATTTAAATAGTTCTATAACCATAAAGACACAGAAGCAGTCGTTAAAAGCCTTCCAACCAAAATAAATAAGTAAAATAAAATAAAATAAAATAAAATAAAATAAAATAAACGCCAGGACCAGATGGTTTCAGTGCAGAATTACAATGAAAGTGCAGACTTTCAATGAAGAGCTACTCCCAATATTCCTCAAACTATTCCACAAAATATAAACCAGAAGGAACATTGCCAAACATTCTCCTTGATACCTATACCACAGAAAGACCCAACAAAAAAAGAGAAATTCATACAAATCTCCCTTATAAAAATACTCCATAAAATTCTCCCAAACCCAATCTAAGAACACATCAAAAACATCATCTGTCACGGTCAAGTAAGCATCATCCCAGTGATGCAGCAGTGGTTCAATATACAAAATCCACCATATAAACAAAGTGAAAGAAAAAATATGATCATCTCATTAGATGCTGAAAAAGCCTTTGACAAAATCCAACACTCCCTCATGTTAAAACTCTTTGGGAGATAAGAGACACAAGTTGTATACCTGAACACAATAAAGCCAGCATACAGCAAGCCAATAGCCAACATTAAATTAAATGGAGGAAAATGTAAGGCAATTCCACTAAAATCAAAGACAAGACAAAGCCGTGTATACTCTCCTTATCTCTTCAAAATAGTGCTTGAAGACCTAGCCAGAGCAATAAGACAACTAAAGGAGATCAAGGGGATACAAATTGGAAATGAAGAAGCCAAAGTATTGCTATTTACAGATGATATGATAGTATATATAGGTGACCCCAATAATCTATCAGAAAACTCCTACAGCTTATAACATCATCACCAAAGTTGCTAGATACAAAATTAACTCCAAAAAAATAAGTAGCCTTTTATATAAAAAATAAATAAATGGGGCTGGGAGGACACTGTGTCTGAGGAGCAGGACAGCAGTGTCGGCACAGCAACCAGGAGACTGAACTCTGGGACCTAAAACACCAGTGTTTGTGATTGCCAGGTGAGAGGAAATCCTATGATATGGAAATCAATTGGGACGGACCTCAGGTCACCCAGTCAATCCCTGAAAAAGGTCTTAGGGACATGTGGGCTGCCATCCCAGACCGGGACACACAACTTCTGGCAAAGAGTGAGGTGCCCAACCTCCCGAACAGAGCAGATCCCTCAGTTGCCAGCCCATATCTGAGCCTACAGCCAAGGACTCAGAGCTGCGCCCACAGCAACCATCCCAGATGAGGGCACACAACCTACAGCCTCCAACCCAGAGCAGAGCTCTTAGTTGCCAGCCCAGAGAGGAGTACAC
Source organism: Rhombomys opimus (assembly GCA_010120015.1). Taxonomy (NCBI): domain Eukaryota; kingdom Metazoa; phylum Chordata; class Mammalia; order Rodentia; family Muridae; genus Rhombomys; species Rhombomys opimus. The sequence goes on from REGO01000134.1 coordinate 258,690, forward strand.
AGCCTTTGGCCCAGAAGAGGACACACAGGTGGCAGCCCAGAGCAGGGCTCACAGCTACCAGGACACATCAGGGTACACAGCCTCCAGGACAGAGCAGCACCCCCAACTGCCATCCCAGACAGGAGCACACAGTCTTAGGCCCAGAGTGGGGCCTTCACCAGCCCAGAGCAGAGCACTCAGCCTCTGGCATAGACACTTGCTGTGCCCTCCACTCACCTTCCCAGACAGAATTGTTGGCCACAGGGCAGCAGACACTGAGTTTCTCTGTTGGGAGAAAGCCCCACAGCTATGGAATCAGCAGGTTCTTCAAGAGGGCTGTGACTAGAAAACAGTGTAACAACAGCAGCAGCTCACTAAATTCAGAAAAAAAACCCAGCAGCAGGGCAGCTGTCTCCAAGACTTCTTTCTACTGGTGAGAGGAGAGCCCCCCCCTGACTAACAAAGACACAGCTACCACTCACGTCTATATGCCTGAGGTGAGCAGTGGCAATTCCTGAGAAATTCTTGCAATTCAGTGACCATACCCAAAAGGCAGGGGAGAATTCCTTCAGGAAAAGTAATCTTCCTGCCCAGGGGATTCTCCCTACCCCAGGATTCCAAGAAGCACCAGAAACTAACAGCCAACACCCAAAATAGCTCAATGAGTAGAGTTCAGCACAACAGCTCAAACAACAAAAGACAGAGAAATATGGCATCTCCAGAACACAGTCATCCAGGGGCAAAAAACCCTGGACACCCCAGCATAATTGAAATTCAAGAAGATGACCTTACATCTATGCTGATGAAGAGGAAAATAGAAGAAACAAATAAAATAGGTAAAGAATTAGAGGAAGATAAAATCAAACAGATTATGGCCATCCGTAAAGAAATACAGGAAGATAAAGACAAACAGATTATGGACATTCATGAAGAAATATGGGAAGATGCAGCCAAACAGTTTGTGGGCTTCAGAGAGGAAATAATTAAATCATTGAAAGAAATAAAAGAAACAGAGGAATGTTTAAACAAACAGTTGAAGGAATAAAAAGAAAAAGCAGGAAAATACAATCAGACAGGTGAAAGACATAAACAAAGCAACTCAAGATCTGAAGATAGAATTGGAAAAATTAAAGAAAACACAAAGGGAAATCAAGGAGAGGAAGAATTTAGGGAAGAAGACAGGAACTACAGAGGTAAGCATAACCAACAGACTATAAGAGATGGAAGAAAGAATCTCAGGTGTAGAAGATACAATGGAAGAAATCGATGTATCTGTCAAAGAAAATGTTAAATCCAAAAAATTCCTGACACAGACCATCCAAGAAATCCAAGACAGTATGAAAAGACAAAACCTAAGAATAATAGGAATAGAGGAAAAAGAAGATTCCCTCCTTCAAGGCATAGAAAAATATTTTCAACAAAAGTATTGAAGAAAATTTCCCCAACTTAAAAGAGAGGCCTATGAGAATACAAGAGACCTACAGAACACCTAATAAATTAGACTAGAAGAGAAAATCCTCCCACCACATAATTATCAAAACAGTAAATATACAGAACAAAGAAAAAATATTAAAAGCTGCAAGGGAAAGAGGCCAAGTAATACATAATGGCAAACCCATCAGAATCACACCTGACTTCTCAACAGAGACTATGAAAGCAAGAAGGGCCTGGATGGATATCATGCAGACCCTAAGAGAACACAGATGCTAGCTCAAGCAAAACTCTTAGTCATCATAGATGGAGAAACCAGAAAAACTAACTACATTCAGGAAAACACAGGAAACAAAGACCCTCATACAGCAAAACTAAAAGTAGCCAAGCACACAAACACACTACCATAGCCAACAGCAAAATCAAAGCACCAAACAGCCACTGGTCGTTAATCTCCCTTAACATCAATGGACTCAGCTCTCCAATAAAAAGACACAGACTATCAGAATGGATATAACAAGCCACAGCAACCTGTTGCATACAAGAAACACACCTAAGTCACAAAGATAGACATTACCTGAGAGTAAAGGGCTGGAAGAGAGTTTTCCAAGCAAATGGACCAAGAAGGAAGCAGGACTAGACATTCTAAAATCAAATAAAATAGATTTTCAACCAAAATTAATCAGAAGAGATGGGGAAGGTCATTTCATACTCATCAAAGGAAAACTCCACGAAGAAGACACCACAATTCTGAACATCTATGCCCCAAATATAAGAGCACCCACATTTGTAAAAGAAACATTAATAAAACTGAAACCACACATAGATCCCCACACATTAAGAGTGGGAGGCTTCAACACCCCACTCTCAACAGAGGACAGGACAACAAAACAGAAATTAAACAAAGAAACAATGACTCTAACAACAGTCATGAATCAAATGGACCAAACAAACATCTACAAGACCTTTCACCTAAACACAAAAGAATTAACCTTCTTCCCAGCACCTCATGGAACCTTCTCCAAAATAGACCATATAGTTGGTCAAAAAACAAGTCTCAAGAAATACAAAAAGATTGAAATAATCCCATGTATCCTATCTGACCACCATGGATTAAAGCTGGATCTCAACGAAAACAGAGATAACAAAAAGCCTACACACACATGGAAACTGAACAACTTGCTACTCAATGACAGCTGTGTCAGAGAAGAAATAAAGAAATTAAAGTCTTCCTAAAATTCAATAAAAATGAAAGCACAACATACCCAAAATTATGGGACACTATAAAAGCAATGCTAAGAAGAAAGTTCATAGCAATAAGTGCCTTCAAGAAGAAATTTGAAACATCTCATTCAAGCAACTGAATGGCTCATCTAAAATCCCTAGAAAAAAAAAGAAGCAGAAACAACCAAGAGGAGTAGATGGTTGGAAATAATCAAACTCAGGGCTGAAATTAATCAATTAGAAACAAATAAAACAATTCAAAGAATCAATGAAACAAAGAGCTGGTTCTTTGAGAAAGTCAACAAGAGAGACAAACCCTTAACCAAACTAACTAAAAGGCAAAGAGAAAATATCCATATCAACAAAATCAGAAATTAAAAGGGGGACATAACAACAGACCCTGAAGAAATCCAAACAATCATCCGGTCTTACTTCAAAAGCTTATAGGCCACAAAATTTGAAAATCTAAATGAAATGGAAAATTTTCTTGATTGATTCCACTTACCAAAGCTGAATCAAGACCAGGTACATCAATTAAATAGTCCTATATCCCCCAAGGAAATAGAAGCAGACATCAAAAGTCTCCCATCCAAAAAAAGCCCAGGACCAGATGGTTTCAGCACAGAATTCTACCAGACCTTCAAAGAAGAGATAACTCCAGTTCTCTTCAAACTATTCCACAAAATAGAAACAGAAGGAGCATTACCAAACTCATTCTATGAAGCCACAGTCACCTTGGTACCTAAACCTCACCAAGACCCAACAAAGAAAGAGAATTTCAGGCCAATCTCTCTTATGAACATCGATGCAAAAATATCAACAAAATACTTGCAAACCGAATCCAAGAACACATCGAAGGTATCATCCACTCTGACCAAGTAGTATGCAAGGATGGTTCAATATACAGAAATCTATCAACATGATCCACCATGTAAAAAAACTGAAAGAAAAAAAAAACACATGATCATCTCCTTAGATGCTGAAAAAGCATTTGACAAAATCCAGCATCCACTTATGTTTAAAGTACTAGAGAGCTCAGGGATACAAGGCACATACCTGAACATAGTAAAGACAATATACAGCAAGCCTATAGGCAATATCAAACTGAATGGAGAGAAACTTAAAGCAATCCCACTGAAATCAGGGACAAGGCAAGGCTGCCCTCTCTCTCCATATCTCTTCAACATAGTTTTTGAAGTCCTCGCCAGAGCAATAAGACAATTAAAAAAGATCAACGGGGTACAAATTGGAAAGGAAGAAGTCAAAGTATCACTATTTGCAGATGATATGATAGTATACCTGAGTGACCCCAAAAATTCTAGTAGAGAGCTCCTACAGCTGACAAACACCTTTAGCAAAGTGGCTGGATACAAAATTAACTCAAAAAAATTAGTAACCCTTCTGTATACAAAAGACAAAAGGGCTGAGAAAGAAATTAGGGAAACAACACCCTTCACAATAGCCACAAATAACATAAAGTCCTGTGGTGTGACCCTAACCAAGAAAGGCAAAGACTTGTATGAAAAAAAATTTCTAGTTTCTGAAGAAAGAAATTGCTGAAGATATCAGGAGATGGAAAGATCTCCCATGCTCATGGATCAGTAGAATTAACATAACGAAAATGGCCATCCTTCCAAAAGCAATCTACAGAGTCAGTGCAATTCCCATCAAAATACCAATACAATTCTTTATAGATCTTGAAAGAAAAAAATTTTACCTTCATGTGGAACAAGAAACCCAGAATTGTCAAAACAATTCTCTTCAATAAAAGATCTTCTGGAGGTATCTCCATCCCTGATGTCAAGCTGTACTACAGAGCAACAGTAATAAAAACTGCATGGTACTGGTGTAGAAACTGACTGGTGGACCAATGGAATTGAATAGAAAACCCTGAAAAAAACCCCACACATTTATGTACAACTGATTTCTGACAAAGATGCCAAAACTATACAATGGAAAAAGATAGCATCTTCAACAAATGGTGATGGTCTAACTGGATGTCTACATGTAGAAAAATGCAAATAGATAAATACTTATCACCCTGCACAAAACTAAAAACCAAGTGGATCAAAGACCTCAATATAAAAACAGACACACTAAATGGTTAGGAAAAAATGTGGAGAAGAGCCTTGAACACATTGGTACAGGAGACAACTTCCTGAACAGAACACCAACAACCCAGACTCTAAGAGCAGTAATCAATAAATGGGTCCTCATGAAACTGAAAAGCTTCTGTAAAGCAAAGGACACTGTCATCAGAACAATACAACAGCATACAGACTGGAAAAGGATCTTCACCAACCCTATATCTGAAAGAGGGCTAATATTCAGAATATATAAAGAACTAAGGAAGTTAAAAAGCAACTAATCAAGTAATCCAATTAAAAAATGGGTTACAGAGCTAAACAGAATTCTCAATAGAGGAATAATGAATGGCAGAGAAACACTTAAAGAAATGCTCAACCTCATTAGCCATAAGGGAAATGCAAATCAAAACAACCCTAAGATTTCACCTTACACCCATCAGAATGGCTAAGATCAAAAACTCAAGTGACAACACAGGCTGGAGAGGTTGTGGAGAAAGGGGAACCCTCCTCCACTGCTGGTGGGAATGTAAACTTGTACAACCACTCTGGAAATCAATCTGGCACTTTCTCAGACAACTGGGAATAGTGCTTTTATTGTGATGCTAAGTTTTGGCCCTCAAGATCTGGTTACTTCCCAGATACACCTATTTTTGTTGTGTAAATCTTCTAAGACATTTTACCTGATTGGTTGATTTAAAAGCCTAAAACCTGGGCAGGGCAGAATGGGGTAGGCATGACTAAGGCGTGAGAAGAGGAAAATCACAGGAAGAACATAGAAAGACAAGAAGGAGGACTCCACATAGAGAAGAAATCCCTTGGACTGGGAAGAAAGACTCCAATGATGGCATGGAAAAAAAATACCAATATAAGCAAGAATTCATATGATTATGGATGTAAGGTAGCTCAGATAAGGATGGTTAAGGTGGATGGTAGAAGGTGAGGCCCAGGAGGTGCATGGTGAGTTTGTTGAAACAGAGTAGGTGAAATATCTGCCCACCCCAAAACAAATAAGGCAATTATAAAATCTAACAGGTGTTTATGTCTTATTTGTTACAGCAGGTTAAATAATACCTCTGCAACAAATTATAAGCTAATAATAAATAATAGATAGCTCAACAGCCACCTTTTTATCACCAACAACACATATTCTTTATAACATGAAATGACAAAATGGGCCATTTTTCATGTGTTCTTTCTTGTACTTCAGCAAAGCCCAACACTGTTCTAAATGGATGAATTCATTCCGTGTTGATTCTTTTTTTCATACCAGGTTTGTTTGTTTGCTTGAATATAACCACTGTGATAGCTTAAACAGCACCCAAAGGTTCATTTGTTTGACTCTTTAGTCATCAGGGAGTGGCACTATTTGAAAGGATTAGAAAGATTATAAGGTGTAGCCTTTTTGGAAGAGGTGTGGTCTTATTGGAGGAAAGGTGTGACTGTGGTTGAGCTATGTACTTTCAAAATGCTCAATATCTTTATCTTTTTGCCAGCTGCTGGCAAATTATGATTATACTCTTGTGCCATGCCTGTCTGTCTCCCATCACGATGATCATGGAGTAACCCTCTAACTCTGTAAATGCTTTCTTTCAGAATAGTTTCCTTGGTCATGGTGTCTCTTCATGGCGATAAAACGGTGATTAAGACATAATTTTGCAACATTGTATAAGAATTGCTGATAGGCCTGATCATGCCATTTATTGGAGGTATGTAGAAGACATTGGGACTTTGGCCTACAAAAGTGGTTGAATAGCCGTAGCGGGCCATTCTAACTGGAACATGGAAGACTACTGATGCCAACTCTATCTATGGCGGCCCAGATAAAGAAGTTTCAGAAAGGACGAATTACAGTAACTGCTCTTGAGACTATCCTTCTAAAAGAATGCAGCTGCTTTTATTGTAAAAATCTGTCTGATGCTAAATTAAAGAGTTTTGGATTAAAGGTATTGGCAGAGGAGATTTAAAGATAGTCTAGTATTGATTGTGTAGTATGATTATGAATAATCACTGTTATGCAGATATATAGTAAAAAGGAGCAAGCTAAGCAAGAAAAACTTCAAAATGTTCAGTTTGGTGAGAAAAAGAGCACTAAGAATTATAATGAAATCAAGTACAGTACTCAGAAGGATAAAAAGTTTAAAGAAATGCCTGATGTTAAGTGAAATAAAGAGAGTGCTGACCTCAGGTCAAGACTGCACCCAGCTAAGGTTTCAATTTATAAAAAGGAATTAAAGAAGAAGGAGACTATCAGCAACACAAAGCTGCTGCAATATTAATGAAAGAAGGAGCTGAGTTCCGGTTCTATCAAGCAGCAGAACTGTCAGCTTTAGCCATGTGGTTTTGGCTTTAGAGTCAAGGATACAAAAAATAGGTTTGAAATTTTCCTCCGTGGTTTAGTCAAGCCACTAAGACTTGGATTAATGTGTCAAGGGTGTCTCTGAAGAAACAATCAGAGAGGACATTTCATGAAGCTGTGAAGATGAAGCCTAGATTGCCTTGGAGACCTCAAGATGTTGGAGATGCCAGAGTCATGGGATAGCTGCCAGGGAGAGCTGCAAACCAGGAGTTGTACCAGCCCAAGATATATAAGTATGTTATAGCCAATAATTCTTAAAGAAGTTGGAGATCTGAAGAGTCATTTGACATCAGACATGAAGATGCAAAATTTGGAGTTTATTCTGCTCTGATTCAGACTTGCTTAAGTCCAGTATTTCCTCAGTATGCTTTCTTTCCTCCCTTTTGAAATGTTAATGTATATTATGTGACATTTTATGCTGGAAGTATGTGATCTGCTTTTTATTTTTATTTTATAAAGATTATAATTAAGATATTGCCATGAGTCTCATAAGAGACTTTGGACTTTTAAACAGGGTAGAGACTGTTAAAAACTATGAGAACATTTGAAGTTGAACACCTTTTTTTAATCTTATATGCAAAAATGTATGTGTTCCAGGGAGTGGAAAGTGGTAATCTGAATAAGAATGACCCCCATAGGCTCAACTATTTGAATGTTTAGTCAACAGGAAGTAACACAATTGAAATGACTTAT
>REGO01000134.1:266874-280976 GCA_010120015.1 Rhombomys opimus
CTCTGCCTTTTTACTATTTTACACTTTAATAGGATTTACAGATTATGCTCAAAGATAATCTGTGTCAAGTCATGTAGTGGATACTATGTGACAAAGTGCTTCCTGTTGTATGCCAATTTCTGTGTTCATTCCTTAGGGAGACTTTACACGCAGTAAAATTAGGCAGACACTTCAAAGACTGATTCATCCTTTTGCCTCAAGTTATGTAATGATTACTTTCATTTATTTTGAAACACGGTTTTCCCTTAATTTGGTTTATTCTTTCTGATTAGTTCTTATTTTTTCTAGAAAAAAATGCTTTCCAATATTTTTATATAAAAAAAAAATTCCCTAAAGGTCTGCATTGTGGTTCATGCCTGAAATCAAGGAACTCTGGATCATGAAGATAGACTAGTGAATTTGAGTTGGCTTGAGATTTTACACATATATGTATATATATATATAGGCTATATATATGTATATATTGGCACTTTACTAATTCCTGTACACTGTAGCACACAGCAGGCTCTTCTCTCTGGAGGAGCCTTATGAGAAGCCTGTGTCTTTGAGGGACCCAGAGACAACAGTATAGTCCAACTCATGGCAAGAGATTTCCCTCTAATAAACAAGATAGTCATATATCATTGATCACTTTTTTGCCTTGGAACACATTTCTTTTTATACATAACAAAGTGTCAGGCCTTCCATCTTTTTGTGATGACATAAGAACTGAGAGGCTTTTATGTTATCACAGTTATGGGCCAAACATTATTGTCACACTTCTTCATTATCTTCTTCATTTGTTTTCTAAGATTATATTCAAACATACTAGATTCGACCACAAATGTCATCTGAAAATGAAATTTCAACTAAAAAGGCAATTAGACCTTCACATATCAGGTCAATGTGACTTTCATTTTTCGTATTTTTGGTTTTAGGTTATGTATATATGTGTTTTATATGTATATAGTAAGTGATTAAGTGCATCTTTGCACACAAGTAGAGGTACTATTGTAGTAGTGAACCCCAGAAAAGGATGTCAAATCCCCCTGGAGCTGGAAGTATAGGCAGCTGTGAGCCTCACAACATGGGTGATTGGCACTGAACCTGTGTCCTCCGCAGGAATAAGACTCACTCTCAGCCACTGAGTCATTGCTCCAGCCCCAAATGTCATTTTTTAAGGTTTACATTTCTATACCACTATGAGATTTCTTAACACAGAATATTCCATTTAAAATGCAGCCTGTCCGCTTATTAATTCTCTCTTAACCTGAATGTAAATTTTTGGAAAGTAAACTCCTTGTCTATTTTATTCACAAACACACACACACATGAGAGAGAGAGAGAGAGAAGGGGAAAGAACATAGAAGCTGGTAGTCATGTATTCAAATGCACAAATGAAAAGAATAAAGAATAAATGAATTAAAATTCGGAAATATACTTTTCACATCATAGAAGTTGTGTCTTTTGAAAATCTTTGTGAAAGGGTTAAGGTATATTTCTGTGGAAAATAATTGCATCACATGCAAAGGGGTCTGGTTTGGAATCCCAGCTCTAAAGCAACACCACCAACAATAAGATGCTTAAATATTAACATCAAAAACAAAAACAAAACAAAACAGAAGAGGTGAAGTGTAGCTAACATTCATGCTTACCATGCAAAAGACTCTGGGTTCAATCCCTGCACCAAAAGTTAAAAGAAATTTTGTTGATACCAAGATAATCTCACAATCATGTCCTCTGCTATGTTCACTGCTTCATATAGGACTGCATACTCCACCAAAACTCAGGAGTGGCTGAACTGCAAGTCCACAGAAAACCTGTCACACATGACTGCTCATCCTGTCTCATCAGAGTGAACTAAGGGACAGTTAGTAACATATAGACTATATAAGCTTCTCTAAAGATCTTAGAATAGAATGCATAGGATTCAAGAATTTTCCTGTCTTGACATGAGTTTTGGAACCAATGCCTTGCCATGTTGGAATGCAGAGGAATGAAGTGGAGACAGAGAGAAGGTGAGAAACAAGAGAAAGACAAAAGAAGAGAATGCAGATGTTTTTAAGAATGTATTTTTAAAAGATTATTTTAGCTTATCAGATTTCTTCAAGGCTGGCTACAATGTCCTCTTCTGTGGCCTAGCAAGGCTGCTCTTCCCTCGGAGGGGGAGTCAAAGAGCCAGACATTGAGTTCATGTCTGAGACAGTCCCGGTTCCCCTAACTAGGGAACCTACTGGGATACTGAGCTGCGATGGGTTATATCTGGGCAGGGGTTCTAGGTTATATCCATTCATGGTCCTTGGTTGGAGAAACAGTCTCAGGAAAGAACCTTGGGCCCAGATATATTTGGTTCTCGTGGAGCTCCTGTCCTGTCCAGGCCATAGTAACTCCCCCTTCTTTCATATGATTCCTTGTACTCTGCTGAGGGTTTGGTTATGAGTCACAGCATCTGTTTTGATACACTGCTAGGTAAAGTCTTTTAGGGGCCCTCTGTGGTAGGCTCCTGTCCTGTTACTTGTTTTCTCCTATTGTTTCTCCTATCTCCATCCCTTTTGTCTTTCTAAGTGAGGATTGATCATCTTACCCTGAGTCCTCTTTCTTGTTTATCTTCTTTAGGTATACAGATTTTAGTATGTTTATCCTATCTTAGAGGTCTAGTACCCACTTATAAGTGTATATATTACCAGGTGTGTCTTTCTGCTTCTGGGATACCTCACTCAGGATGATCTTTTCTAGGTCCCATCATTTGCCTGCAAAGTTCAGGATTTCCTTGTTTTTAATTGCTGAGTAGTATTCCATTGTGTAAAAGTACCACAGTTTCTGTATCCATTCCTCCATTGATGGACATCTGGGTTGATTCCAGGTTCTGGCTATTACGAATAAAGCTACTACAAACATGGTTGAGCAAAGGTCCTTATTGTGTACTTGAGCCTCTTTTGGATATATGCCTAGGAGTGGTATAGCTGGATCTTGAGGAAGCGCTATTCCTAATTGTCTGAGAAAGCGCCAGATTGATTTCCAGAGTGGTTGTACAAGTTACATTCCCACCAGCAGTGGAGGAGGGTTCCCCTTCTCCACAACCTCTCCAGCATGTGTTGTCACTTCAGTTTTTGATCTTAGTCATTCTGATGGGTGTAAGGTAAAATCTTAGGGTCATTTTGATTTCCATCTCTCTGTTGGCTAAGGATGTTGAGTATTTCTTTAAGTGTTTCTCTGTCATTATGTATTCCTCTGCAGAGAATTCTCTGTTTAGCTCTGTACTTCATTTTTTTTAACCAGGTTGCTTGATTTGTTGCTTTTTAACTTCTTTAGTTCTAGCTAGGATCAGATGGAAGAGGAGGAGGACCTCCCATATCAGTGGACTTAGAGAGGGGCAGGAAGGAGATGAAGGAGGGAGAGTGGGATTGGGAGAGAATGAGGGAGGGGGCTACAGCTGGGATACAATGTAAATAAACTGTAATTAATATAAAAATAATAAAGAAAAAAGAAAAATAACAAACAAATAAGCAAACAACAAAAAGATTATTTTATTTATGCATATAAATATTTTGCTTGCACATATTTCTGTACACTCCGTGTGTGTCTGGTGAATACAGAGGCCTGTTGAGGGTATTGGATACATTAGAACTAGAGTTGCAGACAATTGTCGGTCACCATATAATTGCTGGGAAATGAACTCATGACCTCTGCAAAAACATCAAGAGCTCTTAACAACTGAGCCATCTCTCTGGCCCCTAAAAAGAAAGCTAAAGAAACATCTATGCGTGATGAAAACAGAACTCATGTGCTTTTCAGTATGAAAACAAGCCTTTACTTACTGAGTAATCTGTCCAGCCCTGCTTTGTTTTTAGTTACATGCATACGTGTATATCTCTGTTCTGGTATCTGCATATGCATGCCCATGGATGCAGAAAGAAGGCATTCAGTGCCCAACAGTGAGCTCCCTGAGGTGGGCTCGGTACCAAATTCAGTAAAAGCAGCAAGCCTTCTTGGCCAGTGAGCCAACTCTACAACCCCAAGAAAGTGCATAGTTTTAAAGGCACAATATCTGGAAACAAGAACATAATAAATCCTATTTAACTAGTTACATAGCTGTACAATTACCAAAGAATTAGGCCAGCTTTTTCAAAATTCAGGGTTTTTAAGTTGGCCAGTGGAGGCTTGAACCTGTGATATTCCTCTATAGCTGAAGATGCTGCCCCTGGGAACATACTAAGATACCTGGTGTTTATATTTAATAACAGTCTCTGTCTTTATTTTATCAGGGGAAATTGAATAAGAACACTGTGATTCAGAATAACTAAAAATCATAGCTATATCTCAATATGCATATATAATTAGAGGTGGGAATGGAAGCTCCTACCCTGCGAAATCTGTCTTTATTGCTATTAAATCTTCTGCACAGAGGATGGCCCTGAGATCTTGGACCACAAGTTTCCCCTCCCTTTCTATTCTGTTTCCCCTCTTCTACTGGTAGATTTTGTCCAAGAATAAAATTTTCGGATGTAAATGGCACTTATTACCACAGAAGCTAAAATGTTCAGTTTTTCCTTATTGTCCAAAGGAAATTTGATTTATTTAGAACCTTAAAAGAAGTTCGAATGTAAGTTAAGAACCAGGTTATGATAAGCCTTAGAAAGTCCTTCAACCAGATCTGCAAATTCTTTGATTCTTTACATTACAGATCACTGTTATCACACTTGCAACCTGAAAAGACATTAACATGCTGTTGATGGATCATTCAGTATTATCATCTGCCTTGGGTTCTCTTGGAGTTTCATGGCTAGAGAGAATGGACGCTAATTGAGTCTGACATTTCTGTAACTGAGAAAGTTAGTTATATCTCTACTTAGATTCACATGTTTGATTCCTTGCAGTATAATTCACCATGCAAATATCCCACAAAGACTGGCCTCCTCTGTTCACATCAAAATAATCAGTGAATTGTACTTCCATGATCTCATATCCTCTCCAAATTTTTGTTTCCTCGGTGGAACCAGTGTTCACGACATCAGCTGAGAGGATTAAATCTTTTTTAAAAAATATTTTTAATCTTAATTTTTATTAATTACACTTTATTCACTTTGTATCCATCCCCCCATAAACCCCTCCCTCCTCCCTTCCCAATCCCACCTTCCCTCCCCCTTCTCCACACATGCCCCTCCTCAAGTCTGCTGATAGGGGAGGTCTTCCTCTCCTTCTTTCTGATCCTAGTCTATCAGATCTTATCAGGAGTGGCTGCATTGTCTTCCTCTGTGACCTGGTAATGCTGCTCCCCCATCAGGATGAGGTGATCAAAGAGCAGGCCAATCAGTACATGTCAGAGGCAGTCCCTGTTCCCATTACTATGGAACCCACTTGGACACTGAATTGCCATGGGCTGTATCTGTGCAGGGGTTCTAGGTTATCTCCATGCACGGTACTTGGTTGGAGTATCAGTCTCAGGAAAGACCCCTGTGCTCAGATTTTTTGGTTCTGTTACTCTCCTGGTGGAGCTTCTGTGAGAGGATTGAATCTTAACTGAAGAAGTGGCATTTGTCTTTTCTGCCTCTAAAACAGCTCAAAGAAGCTCCACCAACATTCTAGGAGACTAAAGGCTACATTAGTGGTAGCAAGTGAGGGAAACCCTTCTTTTCCGGCCTGTCTACTATCTCATGCTTGAAAAACTGTGAGGACACAAGCAGGAGAGCAGAAGGCTACAGCAGACCACACAGTAGGAGGCTTGTGCCTGAAGGCACTTTCTCAGGTTATGAGCCCACTTCCATTCGTGGACACGCCTTTTTCTTTAATAAGCTGGTTATTTCTGTTCCCGGTATAACTTATAAGGCATGACTTTTTCTCCACCTGTCTTCCTGGGAGCTGCTGAGATTTCAGGTATCTACAAGTACTGTTTTTCTCTTGTAGTCTCATCTTTGATTTTCTTTTTTGAGTCAATTTCTAAAATCTTTTGTTAATGAAACTGAGAACCCCAAAGGTGAACCCTAAACAGCTTCCCTGGTAATACTCGAACATTTGTTGCTAACTTTTTCCATATCTGTTCCTAACAAGGCTTGACTCTCTGATGCTATAGGAAATCAAATGAGGAGGCAGAGTATTTTTTTCATTTATATATATATGCATATATATTACTTTATAGCCTGATCCCAGCCTCACACCCTCCTCTCCCAGCCCCACCCTCACACCTGTCCTCCTGCATTCCCTTTCTTCTTCTTCTTCTTCTTCTTCTTCTTCTTCTTCTTCTTCTTCTTCTCCTCCTCCTCCTCCTCCTCCTCCTCCTCCTCCTCAGAGAAGCAGAGTCCCCCAAGGGGTACCAACCCACTCTGGCACCTCAAGTCATAGCAGTACTAAGTAAATCCTCTCCCACTAAGGCCACAGAATGCAGCCCAGTTTGGAGAAAGGAATCCAAAGGCAGGCAAGACAGATTCTAATGGAAAAAATCATAACCTTACTCTGTACCCATGTGCATGCACACTCATACTTGTATATATACACACAGCATATGTGAATGTTCAAAGTAGCTTTACTGATGACAGTCTCTAAGTAGAAACTTCTAGAACGTCTGTCAGCTGGGGAGTAGATGAACAAGTGTACACATCTGTGAAAGAAATACTCTTACCACAATGTGGAGAGTGTGCAGAGGGTTGTCTAGATGGAGGAGGTGACTGTATTCGTATGACTGCATTCGTATATGCATCCAGATAGAAATCTGATCTAGTCTGTAACAAAATTTTATGTTTGTCACCAAAAGAGGGAAAGAAGACTGAGAACAGGCAGAAGGCTTCTGTGAATTAACTTATAGTGATTGCTGTGTTCATGTGGGTGTAGAAATTTATCAAAATACTTAAAATTATTGCTTTTTATAGACACATTGTAACTCCATAAATATCACCCCACTTTCACTAGACTCCTCTATGCAGTGAGAAAATAAATTCAACATAAAGAGTTGTTAGGCTGACTGTATTAGCGGCAGAGCCCTTGACTAACATGCATAGGACACTGGGCTCTATTCCAGAACCTTGTCTACATGAACACATTACTATACACATTGCATTACACCTATGCACACACACACACACACACACACACACACACACACACACACACACAGACAAGTCTTCTTGTTATGAGTCCTTGGACTAGATGGACTTTACCTACAGATAGCTGGATCACACTAACATCGGAACAAAAGAAATTGCAACCTGAAAGTTTATTTGTGGATGTGATTAAATTAAGAGTCTTATCTTTAACCTCCCAGGGAATACAAAACTTCAAGAGACCCAAGAATATTACACACAGAGAAAGATGTGAATGCCAAAGCAGTTTATATAAAAACTGGCACAGTTGTTTGAATCAAAATTCTAAACTTACAGAAGTTTTTTTGTTTTTTGTTTTTTGTTTTTGTTCTTTTTTTAAAAAATTCAGTTCAACCTGAATATGTTTCAGGAATACACTGTGTAGATGCTGCTTCTGACATTCCCTTCTGGAGGAAGCTGGCTTAGAAAGCCAAGGAAATGTTAGTAGGTTCAGAAGACTTGTTCCCCAATCAGGTAACATTGCTGGGGAGAGGCAACTCTGCCTGTCAACCTGGGCAAGGAGCTCCAGAGAGGTCGCCCAGGCTGGGGTTGGCCGTTTAGCCTTTGAGTCATTCATGCTCCTTCAGGCTCCTGTAAGAAATCAAAATAAACAAATTTATTTGCAAGCCAGACTTGGGTAGAGGGGTTTTCTTGGTCTGTCAATAGTGTTCTGTTTGGGGTGGATAAATATCTGTTCACCTCTCTCTGGAAAGTCCATCAAATGTCATAAACAAGGCTCAGGGAGACTCAGATTATACCCCCATGTACAGCCACAATGAGGCTACAGCTGCTGGACAGTGAGGCAGAAAAGATCGAATTTAACAGAGATGCTCCCTAGGATGGGAGAAGAGAGAAGAGGACAATGGATCACCAAAGGAATCAGGAGACATTCAGAACCTCCAAGTTCTGAATTCAAGAAAATTTAAGACTTTAGAAAAAAAAAAAAAGGAAAGAAGGAAGAAGAAAAAAGGTGCATGAATGCTAATGACGGTCAAGTGTGCAAGTTGATTCGTGTCTAAGGTTTCTTGCGATTTCTGACATCATAGATGCAGACAGCCTGTTTCATTTGCGGCACTATAAATTGACAACACAAACCCCCCCCCCAACTATGAAGAACTATAATATGGGTGCTGACGCCAGATAGCCTACATTCCTCAGCATTCTTGTCTGTGTGAAGTCTCGGTGACCTGACAGATGCTAACATCTTGACAACTGGCCTTTTGCACGTCTGTACTAGAGCAGAAGTCAGTTCCAATGCCCTGAAGACTCATTTTTTTTCATAAGTAACATGACTTTACTAAAAAGATGATGTACCATTACCTAAGTGTGCTGTTACAGAACATTTTCAGAGCCTGGCAGCCAGGAACAGCCCTGTTTGAAATGAGAGTGAGTTGCAGGAGTTCCAGGTTAGGGGTCAACAGCAGTTCTGTTAGGTTTCAGCATGCCTCCATCCCCTCCTCGTGTGCATACATGTTACCAACAATGACCTGAGCAAGCACTACTGCTGTGACGGTGCGATGCCAAATGATGGCCCCCCTGGCTCTGGGGATGCAAGATATAGCCTCAGAACACAGAAACCAGGATCTCACACAAATGTGGATGGAAACTGAACATATTATATTTCAAGTCAGTAGAAAATAATATTAATAATTTTAATAATATTAAAATTTAATATTCCTGTGTACCATAAGAAAAATTGACAGATATACTCAAGCCATGAAACAGCAAAGTGATCAGAGGACATGCACACTCAGAATTCCCTTCTCACTGAGACCTAAAATCTTAAAAGCAAAAGATATTAAATTATAAAGAAAAAAGATTACTAAATTTAATTGAATGAATATGAAAATTTTCATACTAGATAAAATCTGCTATAAATAAGCTAACAGCCTGGAGAATATGAAACCAAGGACAATGTGCTAATTTCTTCGATATATAAAAAATGTGAACATTATTTGCAATGAAAGGTCTGTCACCTTATGGAAAAAATTACCAAAACTACGAGGATAAGTGGTTTACTTGCTTAGCAAGCATCTGTTCGTGGTGTGCTAAACTGAAATCACCTTCCTAAAGGGTAATTTAGCAACATCTGTCAAAATTTAAAATGTATACATCTATCATTTGACAGAGAGGTCCACTTGCAGAAATTATTTCTTAAATATCCTCAACCAAATGCCTATCAGTACTGTGTGCAAGAGTGATAACATTGGCAGCCTATCAGCATGGAAACTTTTCTCATCCACAAAATTCTGTCCTCTGGACATGACAGGGGCAGTTGTATTCATGAACTCACAACAGCTGTGGTTAC
This sequence comes from Rhombomys opimus, assembly GCA_010120015.1. Taxonomy (NCBI): domain Eukaryota; kingdom Metazoa; phylum Chordata; class Mammalia; order Rodentia; family Muridae; genus Rhombomys; species Rhombomys opimus. The sequence continues at coordinate 276,235 of REGO01000134.1, forward strand.
CTGCAAACCATTAAGCTAGGCAGCACGCCAGTATGGACTGGGGAGGGTCTCACAAGGTCTTACGTTGCCTGAGTAATTCTTGGCAGTTGATGGCTGCTGAGGAAGGGGGAGTTCTTCGGGCTGTGGCCATGTGTCAGTTGCTCATGCTTCAGTAGATATTCCTATACCTGTGCAGATGAAGGCAGCATGAATTAGACGTAACAACGAAACAACAAAAATTTACAAAGGACGTGAAGTTGACACATACAGGGAATTCTAGAGAGTTAGGAAGGAGCTCAGGATGGGCATGATCACCAAACATTGGGTACATGTATGGAATTCTCAACAAATAATTTAAAATACTTTAAAGGATTGTTTTACCAAATTTGTTCACTAAACACTATTCCTGTTCTTAACGGATAAGTGTTAACAGCACCATGTGGGAGGAGGAATATGGTTATTGAAATAACTTTTATGTCTTTAAAAGACCTTTATTGGAGAAAAATATGCTGTAAAGAAGGAGCAACAATTTATAGTTCCAGAGTCAGTTGGTATCACTTTATTTCAAGTGGAAGGGCAATATAATTTCAAATCATACAGAACCCAAGTATATAAATCCTGTCAGACCTAAAACTATGCCAAAGTTTACTCAAGACTGAAACCCTTGTGCTAAGGTCTCCTGTTATAAAAGTGAGGGAAAATGTCACAGAAATTGTTCAGGTAAGAAGCCATTGGTGCCTCAGGCAGTGGGGAGGGGCATTCACCTTCTAGTCAATCATTATCCTCCAGTGAGAGCACCAGAATAACTCAAACTTAAAAGAGACTTTCCCATACCTCACTGAAAGAGCCATGTCCATCTGTCCAAGAAATAGCTTCACACATTTTCAGAAATGAAAATATATAACACTTTCCAGGCAAGAACCTGGCCCAGTTTTGAAAGCTTGCACAGATAACTCATTTTTCCTAAGGTCATAGAGAAGCTCCTTGATTAACTTCCTCCTGTAACTTAAACCACTGACAATCCAGGGAGAGCCCTTCATCTATTCACATTTCTTCTGAAAATCTTTTTACAATATTCATCCCAAGCTCCAAAGTCTAGCAAATACCTGAAACCCTTGTCAAGGAGTAGAAACGTTTGCCTCCTAGGAGTTCTAACTAAGGCCAGCAGAAAATTGGAGAAGAGTATTAAGACACAAACATTCATCCTCATAGGTGGAACTGTGCAGCCATAACCTTGATATTTAAGTTCAGGCATCTATAGGGACCTTTCCAAGGATTAATAAAAGACAGCAGATTCTGGGATTTGTTGAGTTCTTACTGATCATATATTCTGCTTCTGGTCACCAAGTAGCCAACCCTCCCCATTTTTAACTTATTTTCATTAGCATACAAAATAATAGATATTAGCACATTTTTTCCTTTCTTTTATTATTATTATTATTATTATTATTATTATTAATTACACTTTATTCATTTTGTATCCCCCCATAAGCCCCTCCATCCTCCCCTCCCGATCCCACCCTTCCTTCCCTTTCTGCATGCATGCTCCTCCCCAAGTCCACTGATAGGGGAGCATATTTTTTGAACAAAATTTCTTTTTGTTGTTTTTCTTTCACCCATTTCTCCTCCACTTTCTTCTTTTCTTTATAGTTTCCTTAACCCTGTTAGCCTTTCTTATTTTCTGTCCCTTATGTGTCCTTTTGCCTCTGATCCTCTTCCTTAACACTTCTGTTCCTTCCTCATGGTCTCCATTTTTGGGGTATTTGCACACCAGTGTTTATTACTGCAGTATTTACAACAGCAAGTAAATGGAACCATCATAGATGTCTATCAACAGATGAACAGAAAATGAAAATGTGGCATATAAGAAAGTTTTTTCTGCTATACAGAAAAATTAAATTATGAAAATTTCAAGAAAGTTAATAAATCTAGAAAGTAATAACATTAGGTGACCCAGACTCAGAAATCTGATGTTTGATCTTACATGTATATATAAATTGTACCCCATTGTCAACAAAATTAATGCAACCAAACATAGACAGCTTCAAAGATGCACAGACTTCAGATGCAGACTGTGACCACTTTTGATGCACATTTTCTTATGGGTGTACAGATGAAGCAATATCACATTTTCCAGTGAGATTTTATATATGTTCTGGCTGAACATATATAAAAACATGAATTTCAATCCATCTCAAGTACCCACATAAAAAAGCTTGGTGTGACATCATATCAGTCTATAAACCCAACCCTGTGGAGCAGAAAGATAACTTAGAGCTAAGCTGCAGGCTTGGCGGAAGATCATGTCTCAAAGGAATACAGCCAAGATTGATAGATCAAGATGCCCAACATCTTCTCACCACTGAGCCTACCTGCACATTCAACACACACACACACACACACACACACACACACACTTATAAAAATATATTGAGATATTTTCAATAATAACCCTAAAAATATCATATTTTTAATGTGGGAAATAGATGTTGTCAATCTCTTTACTTTTCAATCTGTCACCTCTTAAAATACACATATTAAAAAAATGGGTCACAAAACAAAAGAAGTTTTGAGAAAGGAAATAGACGAGTTGAGAGGAATGTAGCTGATTTCGATGGACCTGAGACAAATGAGGGCAGAGAGAAGTCTGCAAGAAAACAGTATATACATGTATGATTGGTCAAAGACCAAAATTAATGAATAAAAAATAAGTTTGATTCCAACTTTATAGCACAGAGTGGTTTCAGTATCAATGGTTTGCTGTGTGTTATGCTTTGTTTTGTTCTTCTACTACCTGGTGAATGGTATCTCATAGTACTGTTCTGGATGTGGTTCCCCTTTTGTCAGCTCATGTTACTTGACTCATATTTTTTAAGGTCTTGAAATTTTTCATAACCTTGACTATATCCTTAATATTTGACAGGTATTAATTGTGTCCTATCTGATGTATGTCGTGATTCAATCTATTGCTGCTCTCTTTTTATCATGAGAATATTTTAAGTTTGAATATACTAACATATATTCATTTTTCATATTACTTAAAAGTAATCTTTCATAGATTGGAATTTATTCTCTGACTGTTTTGTTTTATAATTTGGTACTTTTAAAAATTTATTTATTCAGTCACTTTACATCCTGATTGCAGTCCCCCCTTCTTTCCTCCCAGTCCTCCCCTCACACACCCCTCCCAACGTTCTCTCTTCTCCTTTTCCTATGAGAAGGGGGAGGTCCGCCATGGATACAGACCTGTCCTGGCACATTAAGTTACTATGGGACTAAGCATATCCTCTCCCTGAGGCCAGGCATAGTAGTCCAATTATGGGAATGGTATCCGAAGAGAAGCATCAGAGTCAGAGAAGGTCCCTGCTCCAGTTGTTGGGAGATCCACATGAGGAGCAAGCTGTACATGTTCTGCAGGTACAGGGGCCTAGGACCAGTCCATGCGTCCATGCGTGCCCTTTGGTTGGTGGTTCAGTCTCTGTGAGCCCCCATGGGGCCAAGCTAGTTGACTCTATAGGTCTTCTTGTGGAGGTCTTGACCCCTGCAGCTCCCTCAATCTTTCCTCCAACATTTCCATAGGACTCCTTGAATCCTGTCCAATGTATGGGTCTCTGTATAGGTTTCCATCAGCTGCTAGTGAAGCCTCTCAAAAGAGTTATGCTAGGCTCCTGTCTATAAGTACAGCAGAGTAAAATTGTGTCAGAGATTGGTTCTCTCCCATGGGGTGGGTTTCAAGTAGGGCCAGTCTTTGGTTGGCCATTTCTCCAGACTTTGTTTCATCTTTGTCCCTACACATCTTGTAAAAAGGACAAAATTTGGGTCAAAGCTTTTGTGGGTGGGTTGTTATCCTTATCCCTCCATTGGAAGTTTTGCCTGGCTCCAGGAGATGACCACTTCAGGCTCTATATCCCCCATTGCTTCAAGTTCCAGCCTCCCTTATGGGGAGTATCTGAGAAGTCCCAAAGATACTCCCCACCTCTGATTTCTATTCTTTTAGCCATCCCACTCTCCCTAGTCTCTACCCACACTTGCTCCCCTACCCATCTCTTCTCCTACCCAGTTCCTTCCCTCCATCAACCTCCAAAGCCTACTATATTTTCCCTTCTGAGTGAAATTCAAGCATCCTTCCTTGAGCCATCCTTGTAACTTAGCTTCTTTAGGTCTGTGGATTGTAGCATGGTTATCCTGTACTTTATGGCTAATAGCCACTTATAAGTGAGTACATAACATGCATGTCTTTTTCTGTTTTGTTAATCACTCAGGATTAACTTTTCTAGTTCCATCTATTTGCCTGCAAATTTCATGCTTTCTTTGTTTTTAATAGCTGAGTAGTATTTCATTGTGTAAATGTACTACATTTTCTTTATCCATTGAGAAACGTCTGAGTTGTTTCCCATTTCTGGCTATTATGAATAAAGCTGCTAAGAACATAGTTTAGCATGTGTCCTTGTGGAATGATGGAGCATCTTTTGGGTATATTCCCAGGAGTGGTATATCTGGGTATTGAGATAGAATTATTCCCAATTTTCTGAGAAACTGCCAGAGTAGTTTGGAAGTAGGGTTGGTTTAGATGTTTTTCTAATCTGTAAGCTGCCACTTTCTCCTATTGACAGTGCCCTTTGCCTTGTGAAAATTTTCAGTTTCATGAGGTTCCATTTATTAATTGTTGATCTTAGTGCCAGAACTTTGGTGTTCTTTTCAGAAAGTTGTCTCCTACACCAATGAGTTCAATCAAGGCTATTCCTTAATTTCTCTTCTATTAG
>REGO01000134.1:295670-317923 GCA_010120015.1 Rhombomys opimus
AGTACCATGCAGTTTTTAAAACTGTTGCTCTATAGTACAACTTAAGATCAGGGATGGAGATACCTCCAGAAGATCTTTTATTGTAGAGGATTGTTTTAGCAATTCTGGGTTTCTTATCCCCTCCTTTTTTAAAATATGGAATGGCAGTTATTCCTTTAGAGCCAAACTTTATATAAACTTCCTTTTACCTTTAGAATTTAAGCATGCCTTAGGCATCTTGAACCTGGGTTTTTACATTTGTTGTGGCTATTTTTGCCTCTGCCCCATTTTGATATTGGATGAATTGTTTTGTCTTTTAAACATATGAATTGTAATCTTTGAATTTTAGGACTTAACTAGACTGGTGTGTACTCTGCCACCTGTAAGTCTCCTGTGTCTTTTTTTGTATCAGGTTTAACCACATTTGTCTCCCGTGAAAATGTCTCACATTAAAAAGGATAAGCAGGCTGCCAGGGCAGTGTGACACCTTAATTTAGTCAGCATTGAAAAGGTTTTTGACACGGGAGGCATGCAGTTTATATGTTTGTCCCACATCCTAATTTTGGGTCCTTATATTGACCTACAAAAATATCTCTTAAGCCAAAATGCCCTGTGGCACCAGTTTTTCCAGAGGAGCCCCACTTTCTAAAGAGATTGGCTGGCCTTTTTAGAGCACTGTGACATCCTCTCTCCTTACATAATAAACCTAGGATTGAAATGTATCCAACCTTTAAATCAGGAAGGGCATAACATCCGTTATTAAGAGAAAAGAACTTACACAGTAACTTTAAGGAAATATTTGTTGTTTTGAATTCTAGACTGTCTTTGCAAGTGCAACCAAGTGTGGTTCCTGCCCTGACTTTATTGTGCAAATTAGGCTGTTCCAGAACTCAAAGATCTGCCTGTTTCTGTCTCCTTTGTGTGAGTAAACGCTTGTGCCATCCTTGCCCTGTTTAAATATTTTATCTCACATACATATCATTGTAACTCTGTCAGGGACCAGAATATCCTGAAAGAACAACCCCAGAGTCAAATAACACACATGCAACAAACGGCATTTATTCTGCAGAAGTCCAGCATGCTGGGGTCACCACCTTTAGAACAGAACTGCCAAAGGGAGTTGAAGCCCCTTTTAAACCAAGAAAGGGGAATTCCTACTGTGCCTACATGACCTCGATTGGGATTGGCTAGTGCTGGTGGGGGCTACATGACTCTGGTCAGGACTTAGGTGCTTTTCAAACCAGTAGTTGTGCAACCTTATGCTCCCTAGGCCGGATGTCTTGGTTGTTTCTGATTGGTTGCCCTTTTGCTGTGGTTTTTCCTGTCACTCTTAGGCCTGCTCTGTCTAGCCAGAAAACGAAGCGTGTCATGGAGATGGTCAGTCCTATTTGTCAGGCGCTCTCAACGCAAAGCCTTTAAGTAAAAGTGAAGCAAGGAAACAAACAAACAAACATTAATAAGCCTTGGGTCAGTTGTGCCAATTTAGGTTGTAACAAGCAAAGCCCAGTTTATCAATTTTTGGAATTTAGTTGTTGCTAAAGTACATCAGTGGACCCTTCCCAGAAAACTGACAAGAATCTTGCTGCCAGCGAGCTTTGAATTCCAGCTATTAACAATCTAGTTTCTATCGGGAAGAATGCCCCTTTTATTGTCCATTACTTAGTATTCCATCACTTGGCTTTTTTTCCCCCCACTCTCTCCTTGACTTTCTAGGAGAAGGCATGGAGAAGAGCCATCATCATTAAACACATTGTGAACAGATTCATGACTATGACAACCAAAACAAAGCCAAAAGAGATCCAAACATCCTCTGCCATGGTGACTTTTATTTTAGATGTAGATCTAGGCCTACCTCTGTCTAGAGGTCTGTATGCCTCCCAGTTTTAGCTCTTTAATTTGCTGAGTAGTAGTCCATTGTATAAATATACCACAATTTCTGTATCCATTCCTTAACTGAGGGACATCTGGGTTGTTTCGAGATTCCGGCTATTACAAATAAAACTGCTACAGACATGGTTGAGCAAATGTCCTTGTTGTATACTTGAACATATTTTGGATATATGCCTGGGAGTGGAATAGCTGTATCTTGAGGTGTATACAGAGCTGAACAGAGAATTCTCAATAGAAAAATGTCAAATGACAAAGAAACACTTAAAGAAATGCTCAACCTCATTAGCCATCAGGGAAATGCAAATCAAAACAACCCTGAGATTTCACCTTACACCCATCAGAATGGCTAAGATCAAAAACTCAAGTGACAACACATGCTGGAGAGGATGTGGAGAAAGGAGAACCCTCCTCCACTGCTGGTGGGAATGGAAACATTCACAACCACTTCGGAAATCAACCTGGCGCTTTCTCAGACAATTAGGAATAGTGCTTCCTCAAGATCCAGTCAGCTATATTGTAACTGGACTTTGTGAAAGAAAAACAAAACAGACCCTTCTGTTATTTTTCTTTTCTCATCCTTTCTAAAAGATAGACCATAGGTTTTCAATCCCAGAGAAAATCTTTTTTAAGGTCAATGGATTCAATTTTATTTTATGCTGTCCTTCCCCAGCAACCCGCCTTTAAGTGAATTAGGTTTCTATTTTTATTTTATTTTGGTTTGTAACTCTTTTAAGGAGAAATTGGCTTCTGTTCAATGAAAGACAAACTAAAAGACAAACTTTTATTTTGTTTATGTTACTTATCTCTTATTGTGAAACAACTTATCCCAGAGGGTAGTATCATGACAGAGTTCCTTTTGCATTGGTCTGGAATGAAAAGGCAGGTTGGCCGATTCATGTGTCAGACTCACACAATCTTGCAATTAAGATATAAGCCAGAGAGCTTTGCAGTGTGTCCCACAATAGACTATTATTGTTGTAGCCATCACTAGAGCAAATGTACAATGTAAGGGGTGTGAGATCAGAATAGGAACAAGAACAATATAGCTTGGAAGTTAATGGGAAAAAAATGGGAAAAATCTACCTTGCAGGTTAAGAATTCTGTTTACAATCTAGACAGTTAAAAGTAAGTTACTCTGCTGAGAATTTTATTTACCTCTGTAGCACATTTTTTATACTGAGTTATTTAGTTTGTTAGTATTTAATTTCTTGACTTCTTTATAGATATTAGATACTAGGCGTTTGTCATATGTAGGGTTGGTAAAGATCTTTTCTCAGTGTGTGGGCTGCTGTTTTTTCCTATCAACAGTGTCCTTTGCCTTGCAGAAGCTTTTCAATTTTATTAGGTCCCATTTCTTAATTGTTGATTTTAGTGCCTGTGCTGTTGGTGTTCTGTTCAGAAAGTTATCTCCTGTACCAATGAGTTTAAAGTTATTTCCTACTTTCTCTTCTATTAGATTTAGTGTGTCTGGTTTTATTTTGATGTCTTTGATCCATGTGGTCTTGAGTTTTCTGCAGGTTGACATATATGGATCTATTTGCATTCTTCAACACACTGATGTCCAGTTAGATCTGCACCATTTGTTGAAGATGCTTTCTTTGTTCCATCATATGATTTTGGCTTCTTTGTCAAAAATCAAATGTCCATAGGCATGGGGGTTTATATCTGGGTCTTTGATTCAATTCCAGTAATCTACTTGTCTGTTTGTGTGCCAATACCATGTGGTTTTTTTTTTCTTATTATTGCTCTGTACTGCCACTTGAAATCAGAGATGGTGATACTTCCAGAAGTTCTTTTATTGTACAGAATTATTTTAGCTACCCTACCTTTTCTTTTTTTCTATACAAAGTTGAGAATTGCTCTTTCCAAGTTAGTAAAGAATTGTGTTGGAATTTTGATGGGAATTGCATTGAATTTATAGATTGCTTTCGGAAAGGTGGCCATTTCAAAAGAGGAATCTCTAATGGCAGAGAAGTGCTTTTAAAAATGTTCAATGTCCTTTGTCATCAGGAAAATGCAAATCAAAATGACTCTGTGATTCCATCTTATACCCATCAGAAGGGCTAAGATGAAAAACTCAAGTGACAACACATACTGGCAAGGATGTGGAGCAAGAGGTACACTCCATTGCTGATGAGAGTGCAAACTTGTACGAACACAGATTGTGGAAATCAATCTGGAAGTTTCTCAGAAAACTGGGAATAGTTCTACTTCAAGATCCACCTATACCACTCTTGGACACATACCCAAGAGATGCTCCACCACAAGAACACTTGCTCAAGTATTTTTATTCATATGTATTTGTATTTATTGTATTTTTATTTGTATTTTATTTTTATTTGCAATTTTATTTGTAATAGTCAGATACTTGGAAACAACCTAGATGTCTCTCAATGAAGGAATGGATAAAGAAAATGTAGTACATTTATACAACGGAATACTATTCAACTATTAAAAAACAAAGACATCATAAAATTTGCAAGCAAACTAATGGAATTGGAAAGATCATCCTGAGTGAGGTAACCCAGACCAAGAAAGACATGCATGATACATACTCACCGAGAAGTGAATATTAGCCATATAGTACAGGATAACCATGCAACAATTCACAGACTCAAAGAATCTAAGGAATGTCCAAGGGAAGATGCTTGAATCTCACTCAAAACAAAACAAAATAGTCATCTTAAGTAGATGGAGGGAGGAAACTTGGTGAGATAAGGCATGGGGAGGGAAATAAGGTGAGGATCAGATATTCACAGAGCAGGTAAAGGGCAAGGGCGAGTGCTGAGAGAGAGAATGGAAATTGATGGAGGCATATCTGGGACAGAGGAGTCTATGGGGGGGGGTCACCCTAGCTGTTACTCCTTACAGAGGGGTTAAGGAGATTGAAGTTGCCACCTCCTATAGCCAGGTGGGACTCCCAGTGGGGGAAGGGAAACACCAACCCACTTATAAAATCTTTGATCCAAAATTTATGTTGCCTACAAGAAATTTAGGGATAAAGATGGAATTGAAATTGATTGAGGTTATGGCCAACCAACTTGAGGCCACCTCATGAGAGAGAGCCAACCCCTGACACTATTAATGATACTCTGCTATGCTTGCAGATAGAAACCTACCATAGCCATCTTCTGAGAGGCTTTATCTAACAGCTGATGGAAACAGATGCAAAGATCCACAGCCAAAGAGCTTGGTGAGTTCTGTGGAAGAGTGAGAGGAAGGATATAAGGAGTCAGAGGGGTCAAGGACACCTCAAGATGACCTGTAGAGTAAATTAACCTGGGCCCGTGGGGGCTCACGGAAATGGAACCACCAACCAAAGAGTGAGTAATGGGCTGGGCCTAGACCTCTTACATATATGTAGCAGATGTGCAGTGTGGTCAATATGTGGGTCCCCTAACAACAAAAGTAAGGGCTGTCTCTGGTTCTGTTGCCCCGCCACTGAACCACTTTCTCCGAGCTGGGCTGCTTCACCAGGCCCCAGTGGGAGAGGATGAGCTTAGTCCTGTTGGGATTTGAGTTTTCAGGGTGGGTTACTACCTCTTGGGGGCCTCCTTTTCTCTGAGGAGAGGGGGAGTGGGGGAAGGGAGGCATGAGGGTGGGAGTGGGAAGAGAGGAGGAAGGGGCCTGGGATCAGGTTTAAAGTGATTAAATTAATAAATGAATGGGGGAAAAATAAGTTCCTGTTTGTCCCATATTGATTTGACCCATCTGCACTGGATTTGTTCGATCACATGTCAGCAGGAGGTACGTGGGCAGGAAATATATCAGGATGTACACTTGCCTATGACTGGATGCAGGAAGAAGGTACGTAGGCAGAAAGTATTTGAGGATGAATGAATGCTTGTCTTTGATTGTATCTGGTGGGAAGTGCTATGAGTTACGGGCTTTTTCTTTTTAAGCCCCTGGAAAATGTGACTCATGGCCATTTTCTGGGAATCTGGGTCTGGACCTGACCAAAGTTAATCTACCTGGCCAGTATTTAATTAGAACTTGCTTTGAATTTGACTTTAAATTGTGGTAGCGGTCTTATTCTTGACCAGTGGGATTAACAGGGTCTTGTGGATTAAGACCAGATTACAGGTTTCTGATAGAGTGGGTTCTTTACAGTTTGTTCGGCTGAAGCTTCAGCACGTCAGAGTTTGGTCATACGCTAGTGAGATGTGTACAAAGGAAACAGGAGGGAGGGAGGTCACAGTCCTTTGTTACCTCACAGTGGAGGTGACATCATTTCACTGTTTTCATATTTGCTGGAAGAATTCACCAGGTCTCTCCCATAGTCCAGAGGAAGAGACCACAGGAAAGCATGAACACCAGGAGGCAGGCATATCTGGGGCCTCTCAGCAGCTGGATGTTACACGTTCTCTTCCTGTATATTGTTATGTCAGAAACAGGAGCCCATCATGATGACTGAAATGAATACAGCTAATTACCTAGAAAATGCAGACACCCTGCACGGTGTTGAAAACTCTCTGTAAATGAAAAATGGAGTTCTTTGCTTTGAATACATGAGTTGTTTCACATGAATCACTCGATTTTATTTAGAGAAATAAAAAAAAAGCCACACAATAGCCCTTGTGTGTCTACTGTGAGCTCTAATGTGGCCTTCTCTTTGAGTAACCTACTTTTAAACAGGCCCCAGTGAATAAAGGAAGTGAGGTCCCTCGATATATGGTTTTCAAAGTATATTTACAATCCATTTGGGTCAACAACCTTGACATTTGGCAGAAGTCTCTGAGCAGATGATGGAAACATTTTATCTCAAATTTGAGCTGATTCTCTTGTGTTGATATTTCAACTTACAGGATAGAGATTTAATGAGGTCAGGGTAGGGGAAGGTAACAGAAAGGCGTGGGCAATGGTAAAGAACTTTCATTAAGTCTCAAGATTTATAATGACTTAATTCTTTCAAAAAAGATATGAGTAAAGAAGGAAGTATATGACAGGGATGAAGACTTACTACAGAAGTAGGATATTGGTGTCCCACATGGACCACATTTATGTAAGCCTCAATGATACTACATATATACGTACACACATACACACACACACACACACACACACACACACACACACACACACACCATAGAGATATGGGTGTCCTGGATACATGTGGTAGGGACAGTGCTCAATTTTGTTACTTTTTGTATTTATTTACTTTTATCTAACTACTAGTTCTTTTCAGTGAGTTTTTCTTTGGTAATGGTTATGTGTGTGTATGTGTGTATGTCTACATGTGTTTGTGTCTATGTTGCATGCATGTGTGGTGTGGGAATGCATGCCTATGCACACATATGTGGAGGTCAGAGGATGATGTTGAATGTTTTCCTCAGTTGCTCTCCACCAATTTTCTCTGGACTGGATATTGGGCTGAACCAGAAGCTTGTCATTTTGGGTAGGCTGGCAAAAGGTACTAAGATGCACTTGTCTCTCTACAACAATACTGTGGTTACAGGCGTGCATAGCTATGCAAGACTTTTTGAGGCATGTCAAAGATTCAAACTCAGATTTTCAAGTTTTCTCACCAAGCACTGTTACCCACTGAGCCTTGTAACTGCTGCTCTTGACTCAACTTCTCTGCTTAATATTAGAAAGACCCAGATAAGGTACATGGCCCAAAGCCAGGGCAATATCAGCCAAGTTCTTCTCTCTGATAGTTCTAGATACTGAGTTTCTCTGAGCCTTGTGAGTTGTGGAATATCCAATTGTTATCACCTTTTTGATCAACCATCCTCTCCTCTTCTGTGGATTATCACTCATAACATTCTTCAACTCTTAGTAGAGTTCTTTGCTTTACAAAAACATCTCCTGCAGTAACTGGATCAACTCCAGTCAGGAAAGATTACTATTGATACCTAGTATTGTTTTCTTAATGACATATGCTGCTGGAAGGGCTCAAACAATGGTCATCTATTCTTTTCATCACTGTGTCACTTTAGTGAGCCCTCCTGGAGATCTTGGTGGAAAGACAAGGAAGTCAAAATATGATTTGATTTCTCTCAAGATCTATACATGCAACTTTCCATGTATAGGTCATAAATACAAACTTACCTCAACAGCTTCCCTTCTTCCACATTTTAGCCATTTTTGAAGTCCCACCTAATTTACATCTTGATCTCAGAGATGAGGGAAAGACTTGTCTGAGGATCCAAATAGTAAAGCAGTGGAGATATGAAATGTCTTCGTCTCTGCCCATTTCTCATTTTGCTCCTTTATAAACCAGCTTTATAACGGTAATTTCATTATGTATTTGACAGATGAAGACCTACTAGAACTAAATGTATAAGCACTGTGTATGTTTCACAGAGAAAACCAAAATTAACTTATTTATCTAGGCATGGTGGCTCGGTAGTACAACACTGTAACTCCTGCACCTAGGAAACAAGCAGAGGAAGAGTGCTACACGTTTGAGGCCAGCCTGAGCTACAGAATGAGACCTTGTCTTAACTCCCAAAAGCAAAACAGTAAATCTCTGTGTTCTAGTTTTCTTTCTGCTGTGATGACAAGTAAAGGCTGACTTGGGAAGGAAAGGTTTTTTTTTAATCTTACAGGCCACAGTCCATCATCAAAGGAAACAAAGGCAGAAGCTTGAAGCAGAAACTATCAAGGAATACTGCTTATTGGTCTGATATATATGTGTACACACACACACACACACACACACAAACATGTATGCATGCAGTCAGTGTCCACATGCTTAGGGATAGCATGGTCCAAAGTGATGCAGAGCTGGGTCCTCCTACATCAATGAACAATCTTCATAGACATGCCCATATGATGGGGACAATTCTAAATTGAGCTTTCAGATTCTCAGGTATGTCAGGTTGACAACCAAGATTAGTTGTTACAATTTGTAACAGATTATTATGGCAGGGACCTAAAATGGGAAATAATAAGTCCTTAAAGTAAGAAATTACTTTTGGGGACCACACCCAGCTGCCCTGAGGTGCTTGCTGTCTCCCCAAGCTCCACTGTCCAGCCATTGATCCAACAGGCTTCACCACACCTGTTGAACCAGGAACATACAGGTTCTGCCTGCCTTCTAGATACATACTACACTAGGAATATCCAAGAATAACCAGATCACTAAAGACCAACATAATAACACAATCAACAAGAGCCAGGGCAATATTGCACCTTCAGAACACAGCTATCCTACTACAGCAAACCCTGAACATCCTAATACAATGAAAGCACAAGAACATGAACTTAAATCCATTGTTACAAAGATGGTAAATGCCTTTAAAGAAGAAACGAATAAATTCCTTAAAGAAATATAGGAAAATGAAATTAAAAAGGCGAAGGAGATGAATAAAATGGTTTAAGACCTGAGATGGAAGTAGAAGCAATAAAGAAAACACAAACTAAGGGAATCCTGAAAATAGAAAACTTAGAGAAGAAAACAGGAGCAACAGATGAAAGCTTCACCAACAGAAGACAAGAAATGGAAGAGAAAACTCTCAGGAATAGAAGATACAACAGAAAAAAATTGACACATCAGTCAAAGAATAATAGGAATAGAAGAAGAGTCACATCTTCAAGAACTATAAAATATTTTCAACAAAATCATAGAAGAAAATTTACTCAACCCAAAGAAAGAGATGCATATAGGCATACAAGAAGATTACAGAACACCAATTGAATTGGACCAGAAAAGAAAATCCTCCCACAACATAATAATCAAAACAATAAATCTATAGAACAAAAAAAGAATAGTAAAGGCTACAAGGAAAAAAGGCCAAGTAGAATACAAGGCAGACCTATCAGAATTACACCCGGCTTCTCAATAGAAACTCTAAAAATTCTCCAACCAAGGACCAAGCATGGATATAACCTAGAACTCCTGCTTAGATGGAGCCCATAGCAGCTGAGTGTCCAAGTCTTACTAGGAAACCCACTTGGACACTGAGCTGCCATGGGCTACATCTGTGCAGGGGTTCTAAGTTATCTCCATACATGGTCCTTAGTTGGAGTGTCAGTCTCAGAAAAGACCCCTGTGCCTAGATTTTTTGGTTCTGTTGCTCTCCTTGTGGAACTACTGTCACCTCCAGGTCTTTCTATCCCCTCCCTTCTTTTATAAGATTCCCTGTACTCTGCCCAAAGTTTGGTTATGGGTCTCAGCAACTGCTTTGATACCCTGCACGGTAGGGTCTCTCATGGGCCCTTTGTGGTAGGTTCCTGTCCTGTTCCCTGTTTTCTCCCTGTTCCAATGTCCATCCCCTTTGCCTTTCTGAATGAGGATTGAGCATATTAACCAGAGTCCTCCTTCTTGATTAGGTTCTTTAGGTGTACAGATTTTAGTATGTTTATCCTATATTATATGTCTAACATCCACTTATAAGTGAGTACATACCCTGTGTGTCTTTCTGCTTCTCGGATATCTCACTTAGTATCATCCTTTCTAGCTCCTACCATTTGCCTGCAAATTTCATGATTTGCTTGTTTTTAATTGCTGAGTAGTATTCCATTGTGTAAATATACCACAATTTCTGTGTCCATTCCTCAGATGAGGGGCATAGGGTTGTTTCCAACTTCTGGCTATTGCAAACAAATCTGCAACCAACATGGTTGAGGAAATGTCCTTGTCATATACTTGAACATATTTTGGATATAGCTGGTTGCTGAGGTAGCACTAGTATTAATTGTCTGAGAAAGCGCCAGATTGATTTACAAACTGGTTTTACAACTTTACATTCCTACCACCAATGGAGGAGGGTGCCACTTTCTCCACATCCTCTCCAGCATGTGTTGTTACTTGAGATTTTGAGCTTAGCCATTCTGAAGGATATAAGATGAAATCTCAGGGCTGTTTTGATTTGCATTTTCCTGATAGCTAAGGATGTTGAACATTCCTGTAATTGTTTCTCTGCCATTCCATATTCGTCTATTGAGAATTCTCTATTCAGCTCTGTACCCCCTTTTTTAATTGGATTACTTGTTTTGTTGCTTTTTAACATCTTTAGTTCTATATATATTCTGGATATCAGCCCTCTGTTAGATATAGGGTTGGTGAAGATCCTTTCCCAATCTATAGGTTGTCGTTTTGTTCTGACAACAGTGTCTTTTGTTTTACAGAAGCTTTTCAGTTTCATAAGGTCCCATTTATTGATTGTTGCTCTTAGAGCCTGTGCTGTTGGTGTTCTGTTCAGGAAGTCGTCTCCTGTGCAAATGAGGCTCTTCCCCACTTTTTCTTCTTCTTCTTTTAAAATTTATTTATTTTTATTAATTACAGTTTATTCACTTTGAATCCCCCCATAATGTCCTCCCTCCTCCCCTGCCGGTCCCATCCTTCCTCCCCCTTCTTCACACATGCCCCTCCCCAAGTCCACTGATAGGGGAGGTCCTTCTCTCCTTCCTTCTGATCTTAGTCTATCAGATCACATCAGGAGTGGTTGCATTGTCATCTTCGGTGGCCTGGTAAGGCTGCTCCCCCCTCAGGGGAAGGTGATCAAAGAGCAGGCCAATCAGATTATGTCAGAGGCAGTCGCTCTTCCCATTACTATGCAACCCACTTGGACACTAAGCTGCCATGGACTACGTCTGTGCAGGGGTTCTAGGTTATCTCCATGCCTGGTACTTGTTTAGAGTATGAGTCTCTGGGAAGACCCCTGTGTTCAAATTTTCTGGTTCTGTTGCTCTCCTTGTGGGGTTCCTGTCCTCTCCAGCTCTTACTATTTTCCACTTCTTACATAAGATTTCATGCATCTGCCCAATAGTTGGCCATAAGTCTCGGAGTCTGCTTTGATAGTCTGCAGGGCAGAGCCTTTCAGAGGCACTCTGTGGCAGGTTCCTAGCTTGTTTCCTGTTTTCTTCTTCTTCTGATGTCCATACTCTGCCTTTTGGGATGGGGATTGAGCATTTTAGTCAGCATCTTCCCTCTTGATTAGTTTCTTTAGATGTACAGGTTTTAGTAGGTTTATCTGATGTTATATGTCTATATGAGTGAGTATATCCCGTGTGTGTCTTTCTGCTTCTGGGACAGCTCACTCAGGATGATTTTTTCCAGGTCCCACCATTTACCTGCAAATTTCATGATTTCCTTATTTTTCATTGCTGAGTAATACTCTATTGTGTAGATGTACCACGATTTCTGCATCCATTCTTCAGTTTAGGGGCATCTGGACTGATTCCAGCTTCTGGCTATTACAAATAAGCCATGCTACAAACATGGTTGAGCAAATGTCCTTATTGTGTACTTGAGCCTCTTTTGGATATATGCCTAGGAGTGGTATGGCTGGATGTTTGACAAAGATGCCAAAACCATACAATGGAGAAAAGATAGCATCTTCAACAAATGGTGCTGGTCTAACTGGATGTCTACATGTAGAAAAATGAAAATCGATCCATACTTATCACCCTGCACAAAACTGAAGTCCAAGTGGATCAAAGACCTCAGCATAAAACCAGACACATTAAATTGGTTAGAAAAAAAGTGGGGAATACTCTTGAACTCATTGGCATAGGAGACAACTTCCTGAACAGAACACCAACAGCACAGGCTCTAAGAGCAACAATCAATAAATGGGACCTCATGAAACTGAAAAGCTTCTATAAAGCAAAGGACACCATCATCAAAACAAAATGACTGCCTACAGATTTGAAAAAGAATCTTCACCAACCCTTTATCTGACAGAGGGCTAATATCCAGTATATATAAAGAACTAAAGAAGCTGAAAAGCAGCAAACCAAGTAATCCAATTAAAAAATGGGGAACAGAGCTAAACAGAGAATTCTCTGTAGAGGAATATCGAATGGCAGAGAAACACTTAAAAAAGTGCTCAACCTCATTAGCCATTAGGGAAATGCAAATCAAAACAACCCTGAGATTTCACCTTACACCCATCAGAATGGCCAAGATGAAAAAAGTGATAACACATGCTGCAGAGGTTGTGGAGAAAGGGGAAACCCCCTCCACTGCTAGTGGGAATGTAAACTTGTACAACCACCTTGGAAATCAATTTGGCGCTTTCTCAGACAACTAGGAATAGCGCTTCCACAAGATCCAGCCATACCACTTTTTCTTCTAAGAGGTTTAGTGTGTCTGGTTTTACGTTGAGGTCTTTGATCCACTTAGACTTTAGTTTAATTCAAGATGATAAGTATGGATCTATTTGCATTTTTCCAGTTAGACCAGCACCATTTGTTGAAGATGCTTTTTTTCCCCATTGTATGGGTTTGGCATCTTTGTAAAATATCAGGTGTCCATAAGTGTGTGGATTTATTTCTGGATCTTCTATTTGATTCCATTGATCCACCAGCTGGTTTCTGCACCAGTACGATGCAATTTTTCCTACTGTTGCTCTATAGTACAGCTTGAGATCAGGGGTGAAGATACCTCCAGAAGATCTTTAATTGTAAAGGATTGTTTTAGTGATTTTGGGTTTCTTGTTATTCCATATCAAGTTGAGAACTTTTCTTTCAAAGTCTGAAAAGAATTGTGTTGGTAATTTGATGGGAATTGCATTGAATTTGTAGACTGCTTTTGGCAAGATGGCCATT
Source organism: Rhombomys opimus (assembly GCA_010120015.1). Taxonomy (NCBI): domain Eukaryota; kingdom Metazoa; phylum Chordata; class Mammalia; order Rodentia; family Muridae; genus Rhombomys; species Rhombomys opimus. The sequence continues at coordinate 309,039 of REGO01000134.1, forward strand.
GTTAATATGGTAATCCTGCCCAGCCATGAGCATGGGAGATCTTTCCATCTTCTGATATCTTCTTTTATTTTTTTAATCAGAGATGGGAAATTTTTTCATGCATGTCTTTGACTTTCTTGAATAGATTCACACCAAGGTACTTTATGTCCTTTGTGGTTATTTTAAAGGGTGTTGTTTCCCTAATTTCTTTCTCAGCCCTTTTGTCTTTGGTATACAGGAGGCCTACTGATATTTTTTATTTGAGTTAATTTTGTGGCTGAAGGTGTTCATCAGCTGTAGGAGTTTCCTGGGAGAATTTTGGGATCATTAATGTATACTATCATATCATCTGCAAGTAGTGCTACTTTGACTTCCATTCTAATTTGTATCCCCTTGATCTCCTTTAATTGTCTTATTGCTCTAGCAAGAACTTTTAGAACTATGTTGAAAGGATATGGAGAGAGTGGACAGCCTTGTCTTGTCCCTGATTTCAGCGGAATTGATTTAAGTTTCTCTCCATTTAGTTTGATGTTGAGTATAGGCTTGCTATATATTGCCTTTACTATGTTTAGGTATGTGCCTTTTATCTCTGATCTCTCCAATACTTTAAACATGAATGGATGTTGGATTTTGTCAAATGCTTTTTCAGCATCTAAGGAGATGTGTTTTGTTTTGTTTTTTCTTTTAGCTTGTTTGTGTGTTAGATTACATTGATGGATTTCTGTATATTTAACCATTCCACCATACCTGGGATGAAGCCTACTTGGTCATAGTGGATCATATCTTTGATGTGTTCTTGTATTCGATTTGCAAATATTTTATTGAGTATTTTCCATCAATATTCATAAGGGAGATTGGCCTGAAATTCTCTTTCTTTGTTGGGAATTTGTGAGATTTTTGGTATCAAGGTAACTGAGGCTTCATAGAATGAGTTTGGTAGTGCTCTTTCTGCTTCTATTTTGTGGAATAGTTTGAAGAGTATTGGTGTTAGCTCTTCTTTGAATGTCTATTCTGCACTGAAACCATCTGGCTCTGGGCTTTTTTTGGATGAGAGACTTTTGAAGACAGCTTCTATTTCCTTAGGGGATATAGGACTATTTAATTTATTTACCTTGTCTTGATTCAGCCTTAGTAAATAGAATCGATCAAGAAAATTGTCCATTTCATTTAGATTTTCAAATTTTGTGGCATATAGGCTTTTGAAGTAAGACCTGATTTATTTACCTTTGGTAAGTGGAATTGATCAAGAAAATTGTCCATTTCATATAGATTTTCAAATTTTATGGAGTATGGGCTTTTGAAGTACGACCTAATGATTGTTTGGATTTCCTAAGTGTCTTTTGTTATGTCTGCCTTTTTATTTCATTGTGGATTTGGATGGTGTCTCTATGCCTTTTAGTTATTTTGGGTAAGGGTTTGTCTGTTTTTTTTTTGTTTTCTCAAAGAACCAGCTCTTGCTTTCAATGATTCTTTGAATTTCTATATTTGTTTCTAATTTATTGATTTCAGCCCTGAGTTTGATTATTTCCAGCCTACTACTCCTCTTGGGTGTGTCTGCTTCTTACCCCCCCCCCCAGGGCTTTTAGGTGAGCCATTAAATTGCTTGAATGAGATGTTTCAAATTTCTTCTTGAAGGCACTTAGTGCTATGAACTTTCCTCTTAGCACTGCTTTCCTCATGTCCCATAAGTTTGGGCATGTTGTAGTTTCATTTTCATTGAATTCTAGGAAGACTTTAATTTTTTTATTTCTTCCCTGATCCAGCTGTCATTGAGTAGTGTGTTATTTAGTTTCCATGTGTTTGTAGGCTTTTTGCTATTTCTGTTGTTGTTGAGGTCCAGCTTTAGTCCATAGTGGTCAGATAGGATGCAAGGGATTATATCAATCTTCTTGTATCTGTTTAGGTTTGCTTTTTGACAACTATATGGTCTATTTTGTAGAAGGTTCCATGTGATGCTGAGAAGAAAGTAAATTCTTTTGTGTTTGGGTGAAAGATTCTGTAGATGTCTGTTAGGTCCATTTGATCCATAATCTCTGTTAGAGTCCCTGTTTCTTCGTTTAATTTCTGGTTTGTTGACCTGTCCTTTGTTGAGAGTGGGGTGTTGAAGTCTCCCGCTATCAATGTGTGGGGATCTATGAGTGGTTTCAGTTTCATTAATGTTTCTTTTACAAATGTGCGTGTCTTGTATTTGGGGCATAGATGTTCAGGATTGTGATGTCTTCTTGGTGGAATTTTCCTTTGTTGAGTATGAAGTGTCTTTCCCCATTTCTTTTTATTAATTTTGGTTGAAAGTCTATTTTATTTGATATTAGAATGTCTATTCCTGCTTGCTTCTTGGTCCATTTGCTTGGAAAACTCTCTTCCAGCCCTTTACTCTGAGGTAAATCTATCTTTGTGACTTAAATGTGTTTCTTGCATGCAAAAGATTGTTGGGTCTTTTTACATATTAATTCTGTTAGCCTGTGTGTGTTTATTGGGGAATTGAATCCATTGATGTTGAGAAGATTAATGACCAGTGGCTGTTAGATCCTTTGATTTTGTTGTTGGTTGTGGTTGTGTGTTCATGTACTTGCCTACTTTTAGTTTTGCTGTAGTGCAGTCATTTATTTCCTGTGTTTTCCTGAAAGTAGTTAGTTTTCTTGGGTTGTATTTTTCCTTCTAATATCTTCGGCAATGCTGGATTTGTGGGTATGTATTTTTTGGGAGGGGGAGTAGGTATTTTTTAAATTTGCTTTTGTCATTGAATATCTTGTTTTCTCCATCTTTGATGACTGAGAGTTTTGCTGGGTATAGTAGCCTGGGAGGACATCTGTGCTCTCTTAAGGCCTGCATGATATCCATCCAGACCTTTCTGGCTTTCATAGTCTCTGTTGAGTAATCAGGTGTGATTCTTATGGGTTGGCCATTATATGTTACTTGGCCTTTTCCCCTTGCAGCTTTTAGTATTTTTTCTTAGTTCTGTATACTTACTGCTTTGATCATTATATGACGGAAGTATTTTCTTTTCTGCTCTAATTTATTATGTGTTCTGTAGGCCTCTTGTATGTTTATAGGCCTCTCCTTTAATTGGGCAAATTTTCTTCAATGATTTTGTGGAAATATTTTCTGGGCCTTGGAGATGGGAATATTCTTTTTCCTTTATTCCTATTATTCTTTTGTCTTTTCATGTTTTCTTGTATTTCTTGGATGGTTTGTTTGGAATCTTTTAGATTCATCATTTTCTCTGATGATACATCAATTTCTTCTATTGTATCTTCCACACCTGAGATTCTTTCTTTCATCTTCTGTAATCTGTTGGTTATACTTATCTCTATAGTTCCTGTTTTCTTCCCTAAGTTCTTCCTCTCCATGATTTCCTCCATTTGTGTTTTTTATAATTTTTCCAATTCTATCTTCAGATCTTGAACCATTTTATTGATTTCCTTCACCTGTTTGACTGTATATTCCTTCAATTCCTTTACCTGTTTCTTTGAACATTCCTCTGTTTTTTTTTTATTTGTTTCAGTTATTTAATCATTTCCTCTCTGAAACCAGAAACTATTTAGCTGCATCTTCCTGTATTTCTTTATGGATGGCCATAATCTATTTGACTTTATCTTTCTCTAATTCTTTATGCATTTTATTTGTTTCCTCCATTACCCTCTTCATAAACCTAGATGTAAGGTCATCTTCTTAAATTTCACTTATGTTAGAGTATCCAGGGCTACTTGTCCCTGGATACATGGGTTCTGGAGATGCCATATTGCTTTGCCTTTTGTTGGTTAGCTTTTACCCTGGCCTCTACCCATCTGGCTGTCTCTGGTGTTGGCTGTTAGTTTCTGCTGCCTGCTGAAGTCCTGGGTGGGGAGAATCCCTGTGGTAGGGTTCTGAAGGAGGCCCCCTCGCCTTTTTGGGTCTGGTCAACCAAATGGCGGTTCTTCTCAGGAAATGCCACAGCTTGCCTCAGGCAGTTGGTATGGTAACTGTGGTCATTGGTAGTCAGGGGGTATGTCTTTTCACCTGGAGAAGTCCTGGGCACAGCTGCCCTGCAGCTGGGCTTCCTGCTCTGAATTTAGTGAGGTGCACCTGCTGCTCTTACACTGTGTTTGCTGGGTGCAGCCCTCTTAAAGAACCAGGGAACCCCAAGTTTCATTAGTTTAGCTAGGGATAACTGGTTGCACCTTGGAGCAATATCTGGGGGCTAATCCAATGGCTCCCAGGTTCCTGTATTTTTGAGGTTGGTGCTTTGTGCCCCAGTACCCAAGCGGTAATCAGTGGCAGGTGAGCACAGCACTCATGCTTGCATCAGGAGGCTAGATCTTGGAGCCTGTAGGAGCCTAGAAACTTTTCCAGAGCTGGGTGTCCTGAGGTTGGACCTAATGTTTCCCTCCTTATGGGGTTTCCTCCCAATAGGAAGACCCAGTCTGTGGTGTTTTGTGGTCAACAGTTCAGTTTTGGATAGTGAGTGGAGCAAGCAGATGTAGGCACAGGTGAGTCACTCCTTGCTGGCAGCTGGACACCTGTAGGAACCCAGGAACTGTTTGCAAGAACTTTTGGGGGTTGAGGAGTGGCTGAGTGCCCTGAGGTAGGACCTGCTGTTTCCCTCACCATGGAATTTGTTCTGACAGAAAAGCCCAGTCTCTGGTGCCCTGGGGTCCACATTTCTTTCTGGATCATGAGTCAGGCTCACAGTCAGGTCTCTGGGCTGGAGGCTGAGCCCCTGCCAGAGTCTGAGACCTTTTCCAGGGATTGTCTGGGTGACCTGAGGTTGGTCTCCATTGCTTCCTTCACTGTGGGGTTTTCCCTCAGCTGGAAATCTTAGTCTCTGGTGTTATGGTGCCAACAGTTCAGTCTGGGATGGTGATCACAGCACGCAGGCGTGTGACAGAGTGCCTGCTGGGACTGGCAACTCTTCTGGAGTTCAGCTGGGTGCCCTGAACCTGATCGCTTCCCACACCGTGGGGTTTCCTCTCACCTGGGAAACACAATTGCTGATGTTTTAGGGCCCAGAGTTCAGTCTGTTGGTCACTGTCCTGCTGGTCAGAAACAGTGTCCTCCCGGTGCCACCATCTTGGATCAGTCCCTTTTTTATCATTTTTTTAAAATTTACTTTTTATAATTTATTCAGTTTACATCCTGATTGCAGTCCTCTCCCTTATCTCCTCCTGGTTCCATCCTCCTTCCCTCTTGCCCCCATATTTCCCTTCCCTATTTCTCAGAAAGAGGATGCCCCCTGCCTACCATCTGACCCTAGCCTATCAAGTCTTATTAGGACTACTTGCATCCTCTTCCTTGGGGGCCTTGCAGTGTCCTCTGCACCAGGAAGAAGTGATCAAAGAGTAAGCAACAGAGTCCTTGTCAGAGACAGACCCTGCTTCCTTCCTTACTAGAGAACCTACATGTAGACTGAGCTGCCTATTGAGAGTATCTTACCAGGGAGTCTAGATCCTCTTCATGCATGGTTCTTGGTTGGTACATCAGTCTCTGGAGGCCTCCATAGGCCCAGATTTGTTGGTTCTGTTGGTCTTCTTTATGCAGCTCCTGTCTACTCTGGGTCCTTCTATTCCTTCACTCATTCCTATAACTCACTGCACTCAGCCCACAATTTGGCTTTGAGTCTTAGCATCTACTTCAATTCCCTGCCAGGTGGTCTTTCAGAGGACATTTAAGGTAGGCTCCCATCCTGTTCCCTCTCTTCAACCACTTCCCCTGTCCGTTTTATTTGCCCTTCTGAATGAAAATTAAGCATTCTCACTACAGTCCTTCTTGTTTTTAGCTTCTTTAGGTCTGTGGATTGTGGTATGGTTATTTTGCATTATATGGCTAATGCCTGCTTATAAGTGAATATATTTCATGCATGTGTTTCTGTATCTGGATTACCTTACTCAGGATGATCTTTTCTAGTTCCATACATTTGCCTGCAAATTTCATGATTTTCTTGTTTTTAATAGCTGAGTAGTATTTTATTTTGTAACCATCAGAATGGTTAAGATAAAAAACTCAAGTGACAACACATGCTGGAGAGGATGTGGAGAAAGGGGAACCCTCCTCCACTGCTAGTGGGAATGTAAACTGGTACAACTACTTTGGCAATCAATCTGGCATTTTGGTTTCTTTGTAAACTTAGTTATGTTATGTAAATATGTTTTTGTTTTAATCCTAAGTGTGGAAATTTAGTTGGACTATAGTTTGTACACAGCTGATAGTTACCTCATGCAGGGCATGGCATTTGCAGGCTGGTAACAGCCTACCACTTGCCTTCTGCCACATGAAGCATGGAGGGGGTAGAGAGGATGATCTAAGGCTCAGAGGATATAAATATGGGAGCCCAGAGAGAGGTGTGTGGCCTGCAGTGTTGGCGTGTGGCATGTGGGAATTTGGAGAAAAAAGAGAGATGGATGGTGTGGGGATTGGGAGCCTATGGAGACAAATGATTTGGAGAGAGCACAGTGGCTTGGAGGAGACTGCTGGCTGTATTTGCTGTTGATGGAAATGGGCATAGCCTTAAACGAATCCACTGACTCTAACAGCCGAGAGAAATAACGAGTCTGTGCCCCTCTCCCCACAAATATTCTCTCTCCTCCCTACGGTTTCAGGATTTCTGTAAGGTAGTTAGAGGCCTAAACACCCCAAATAGAGTTTTTAAAATGGGCAGTACAAACAAGAATTAACAAGCATTGCTTATTAATACCTGTCTACAGATATTTGTCAATGGACTCAGTTCAACAATAAAAGACACAAGTTAGCAGAATGATTGTAAAAACAGGATTTATCATTTGCTACATAAAAAAAAAACACCACACCTCAGCAACAAAAATAAACATTGTCTTAGAGTAAAGGGCTAGAAAAGTTTCTTTTTTATTTTATTTTATTAAGTACACTTTATTCACTGTGTATCCCCCCATAAGCCCCTCCTCCTTCCCTCACAGTCCAACCCTCCCTACTTCTTCTTCACGCATGCCCCTCCCCAAGTCCATTGGTTGGGGAGGGCCTCCTCTCCTTCCTTCTGATCTTAGTCTATCAGATCACATCAGGAGTGGCTGCATTGTCATCTTCTGTGGCCTGGTAAGGCTGCTCCTCTCTCATGGGGAGGTGACCAAAGAGCAGGCCAATCAGATTATGTCAGAGGCAGTCCCTCTTCCCATTACTAATGTAACCCACTTGGAGACTAACCTGCCATGGGCTACATCTGTGCAGGGGTTCTAGGTTATTTCCATGCCTGGTACTTGGTTGGAGTATGAGTCTCTGGGAAGACCCCTGTGTTCAAATTTTCTGGTTCTGTTGCTCTCCTTGTGGAGTTCCTGTTCTCTTCGGATCTTACTATTTCCCACTTCTTACATAAGATTCCATGCACTCTGCCCAACAGTTGGCCATGAGTCTCAGGGTCTACTTTGATAGTCTGCAGGGCAGAGCCTTTCAGAGGCACTCTGTGGCAGGTTCCTAGCTTGTTTCCTGTTTTCTTCTTCTTCTGTCTATCCTCTTTGACTTTTGGGATGGGGATTGAGTATTTTAGTCAGGGTCCTCTCTCTTGATTAGTTTCTTTAGGTGTACAGATTTTAGTAAGTTCATCCTATGTTATATATCTATATGAGTGAGAATATACCGTGTGCTTCTTACTGCTTTTGGGATAGCTCACTCAGGATGATCATTTCTAGCTCCCACCATTAGCCTGCAAATTTCATGATTTCCTTGTTTTTTTATTGCTGGGTAAAATTACATTGGGTAGATGTACCACAATTTCTGTATCCATTCCTCAACCAAGGGGCATCTGGGTTGTTTCCAGCTTCTGGCTATTACAAATAAAGCTGCTACAAATGTGGTTGAGGAAATGTACTCATTGTGTACTTGAACATCTTTTGGATATATGCCTAGGAGTGGTATGGCTGGATCTTGAGGAAGTGCTAATCCTAGTAGTCTGAGAAAGCACCAAATTGATTTCCAGAGTGGTTGTACAAGTTTACATTTCCACCAGCAGTGGAGGAGGGTTCCCCTTTCTCCACAACCTCTCCAGCATGTGTTGTCACTTGAGTTTTTGATCTTGGCCATTCTGATGGGTATAAGGTGAAATCACAGAGTCGTTTTGATTTGCATTTCCCTAAGGCTAATGATGTTGAGGATTTCTTTAAGTGTTTCTCTGTCATTAGATATTCCTCTACAGATAATTTTCTGTTTAGTTATGTTCCTCTTTTTCAATTGGATTACTTGGTTTGCTGCTTTTCGTCTTCTTTAGTTCTTTATATATACTGGATATTAGTCCTCTGTCAGATAAAGGTTTGGTGAAGATTCTTTCCCAATCTGTAGTTAGTCGATTTGTTTTGATGACAGTGTCCTTTGCTTTACATAAGCTTTTCAGTTTCAGGAGGTCCCATTTACTGATTGTTGCTCTGAGAGCCTATGCTGTTGGTGTTTTGTTCATGAAGTTGTCTCCTGTATCAATGAGTTCTAAGGTCTTTCCCATTTTTTTTCTAACCGATTTAATGTGTCTGATTTTGTGTTGAGGTCTTTGGTCCACTTGGACTTTAGTTTTGTGCAGGGTGATAAGTATTTATCTATTTGCATTTTTCTACATGTAGACATCCAGTTAGACCAGCACCATTTGTTGAAGATGCTATCTTCTTTCCATTGTATGCTTTTGGCATCTTTGTCAAAGATCAGATGACCATAAGTGTGTGGGTTTATTTCTGGGTCTTTTGTTCGGTTCCATTGATCCACCATTCTGTTTCTATGCCAGTACCATGCAGTTTTTATTACTGTTGCACTATAGTACAGCTTGCGATCAGGGATGGAGATAATTCCAGAAGATCTTTGATTGTAAAGGATTGTTTTAGCAATTCTGGGTTTCTTGTTATTCCATATGAAGTTGAGAATTTTTCTTTCCAGGTCTGTAAAGAATTGTGTTGGTAATTTGATGGGAATTGCATTGAATC
>REGO01000134.1:331614-363677 GCA_010120015.1 Rhombomys opimus
AGGACCTCCCCTATCAGTGGACTTGGGGAGGGGCATGCATGCAGAAAGGGGGGGGAAGGGCGGGACTGGGAGGGGAGGAGGGAGGGGTGTATGGGGGGGATACAAAATGAATAAAGTGTAATTAATAAAAAAAAATTACAAACAAACGGAGGAATCTTATATCCCCTCCCAGAAAACCAAAAAAAATTTACTTAATCATGCATTGTTTGTCATAAACTTCCTTACCCTGAATAAGGATGGAAAATCTGCAGCAGATCGCTTGTGGCATCCTCAAACCTCTCAAAATTATGCTCAAATTCTCTGGAAGGACCCTTTAACATCACGGTGGCAGGGCCCAGACCCAGTCCTCATTTGGGGAAGGGGATCTGCCTGTGTTTATGACACTAGTGCAGGAAATGCTCGATGGTTACCAGAGCGATTAGTTAAACAATTTTATCCACCCAGGGATGACCCTGACAAGGCTCCTAATTGTGTTTAATTGCAGAAAAGGATGCTTCTTTTGTGGCTGCTGTTGAGCTTCTATGCCTCGACATTTGGCTCTTCTATATATCAGATTTACAATTATACCTGGATAGTCATCAGTCAGGCTGGCGACATCATATGGAGCCACTCCACAGCTGCCGCAAGTATCTCTTGGCCCACTCTAACACCTGACCTTTGCAAATTGGCCTTGGGGGCCAGTGCATCTTGGGGAACACCAGCTAAATTCATGCCACTAGAATATGCTCGCGATGATGGCAGTAAGGGTGTAGGTTGTCATAGCCCTACAGGCAGAGCCACTCTACAAACCAACACGGGCGGGATCTATGTCTGCCCTGGAAACCACCGAAACAGAAACCTTAACTATAAATGCGGGTTCCAGGAGGCTTTTTACTGTGCATCATGGGGATGTGAAACTACTGGGGATACTTATTAGAAACCTCTTCATCTTGGGATTACATCACTGTCAAAAAAAATGTCAGCTGGTCAAACCCTAACTGGCTTTCCCATTGCCGGCTTTCCTCTGAGTCAAAAGGCTGGTGTAACCCCTTGATTATTTCCTTTACGGACAAGGGCAAAGATAAAGACTGGACATCCTGAGGATTTGAGTGGGGGATTCGACTCTATCAGGGTCCCTTCCTCCAGGACCCAGGCCTCACCTTCAGAATAAAATTAACTAAAACCCTTCCTTCTGCTACTCGAGTGGCTATAGGGCCTAACCCCATACTCCATCCCTCATTTAAAAAGGAGCCCCTGCCAGCTCGAGGGACAATTTCCTCCGTGACCCCCGGCAGTTCCCTTTCTACTCTTTTTCAACCCACTCTTCCAGCGGGCCCTCTCCCCTCAGCAGAATTGATTGTAGCTACGGTTAATGGCTCTTGGCAGGCCTTACATGACTCCAATTCTAGCCTGGCCGATGATTGCTGGATTTGTTATCATTCTGCTCTGCCGTTTTATGAAGGATTGGCTCTTTTTGGAGAGGTCCGAGTTACTAATGAAACATCCTTCTTATGGTGGCAGCCGAAATCCCAGGAAGGAATGACACTTGCCCAAGTTTCCGGGAAGGGTCTCTACTTACGGGGGCCCCGTATGCTTTTTCCCTCAGCCCTCATTTCCATCTGCAATAAGACTGTTTGTTGTTGTAAATAATACCTTCACTTACCTCTATGCACCCAATGATACCTATTTTGCCTGTTCATCTGGGTTGACTCCTTATATTGTTTCTGATACCTTTCTTAAACATAAGGATTACTGTGTGCTTGTTCAGCTCTTCCCCCGCCTTACAGTCCATTCACCAGATGCATTCCTGAGATTTTGGGAGCAGGACTCGCTTCCGTCCAGAGTCAAAAGGGAACCCATCACTGCTGTCACCATCGCTGTGCTCCTGAGTCTGGGAGGAGCCGGGGCAGGTACCGGGATCACTTCGCTGGTTACATTCCAACAACAGTATCATCAACTCAGCACAGCCATTGATCGTGATAATCAGGAGCTTCAAAGTTCCCTAGCCTATCTCAAAGAGTCCGTCTCCTCCCTTGCTGAAGTAGTTTTACAAAATAGACGAGGCCTAGATTTAGTGTTCCTCCAACAAGGGGTGCTATGTGCAGCCCTCAAGGAGGAATGCTGCTTTTATGCAGATAAAACAGGCCCAGTAGAAAATAGCCTTCAAAAGGTACGAGAAAGTTTAGAAAAGAGACAGCGAGATAGAGAAAAAAGCGAGGCTTGGTACCAAAACTGGTTTTCTGCCTCCCCTTTATTAACCACTCTTTTGCCCAGGATTTTGGGACCCCTTGTTGGCCTTTTGCTCCTTGTTTCATTCGGTCCCGGGGCCTTCAAAAAACTAACTGACTTTGTTAAAAATCAGGTCGACTCGGCCACCAGGCGTCCAGTGTCCGTACATTATCACCGACTAAATGTGACAGAGCTCGATCAAGTGCCTGATGAGGAGTCACCGGGCTCCCTTTCGGTTGGCCTTGACTTTTCCCGGCTGGCTCCAAAGACGCCTTCCGGCATTCTTCCCAATTGGCTTCGAAGTCATCGATGACGGGACTAGCATGATGCCAGGTCAAGAGGCAACACCATACAGGCTGTGGTTCCGCCAAAGACGGGGATAGCATGGGTCCATGTCTTGGGGGCCCACTCTCTGCAGGAGTGCCAAGAATGGATGAAGCCCATGTAACCTAAGACAGGCGTGCCACCCAAAAAATCGATAATGGTGCTGGACCTGGGGGCAACATCGTGTAGTCTAAGACAGATGCTTCGCCCAAAGAAATAAAATAGGGGGAGAGGCCAAAGATTGGCCTTGAGCCAGGAGCCAGAGAATCTCTCCCTTAGAAAAACATTGACCCAAGTTGACAAGAATAGATTAGTGCAGGAAGGGCTTTCCAAGGGAATTTGCAAGATAAGAGCTCCCAGACAGCTGCACTAACAACCCCGCCTTTGAGCTGGAGCCAATTCAAATTCCAGCTCAAATTCCTCCCTCCTAACAGCTCAACTTCCCCCCCTCCCAATTCCCTCTTTTTCTTTGTTTATATTCTGTACCCCGGCTTACACTAAACAGACCTTGACAAAGGCTTCCCTAGGTCTTGCTCTCTTTCTCGCCCATTTTGCCTTTCAGGTAGAATCCTTCTTGGATCCCGCAAATAACTAGGTCCCTTGGGTCGGGGCAGGGGAGAATTCCCCTTGGCAGGAAGATGGTTTTTCCTGAAGGAAGCCTTTCAGCTTTTTGGATATAGTCACTGGATGGCTGGTGTTTTTCAGGAGTTGCCACTGCTCACCTCAGGCATAGAGACCTGAGTGGTAGCTGTGGTCCTTGTTAGTCGAGAGGGCTCTCCTTTCACCTGGAGAAGTCCTGAAGCCAGTTGCCCTGCTTCTGGGTTTCTTGCTGTAAATTTAGTGATCTGCTGCTGTAACCTGTGTGTCCTGTGTTTTGGTCAGTTTTGTTAGGGATAACTGATTGCCCCTTGGAGCAGTATCTGGGGGTTGATCTCAGGGATTCTGGGCTTTTGTAGGTCTGAGGTTGGTGCTCTGTGCCCCAGTACCCAAGTAGTAATCTGTGGCGGGTGGGTACTGCTCTCCTGGTAACAGCAGGCTATCTGGTGCACAGTAGGTCCCTGGGTTTGCCGGCCTGTGGGACCTTTTCCAGGGATATACTGGGTGGCCTAAGTCTGTCCCCTTTGCTTTGTTCCCTGTGAGAATTTCTCCCAACAGTGACTCCCAGTCTCTGGTGCCCTGGGGCTCACAGCTCTGTCTGTGCAGGAGAGCTGGGCACGCAGCAACTGTCTGTGCTCCTGGCTGTAGCCCAGTTCAGTGATGGCAGCTCATACCTGCTGGTCTGTGAGACTTTTTCCAGGGAAAGACTGAGTGACCCAAGTCAGTACCATATCCCTCTTTCCCTGTGGGGTTTTCTTTCGACAGGCGCTCTCAGTCTCTGTTGCCCTGGAGCACACAACTCTGTCTGTGCTCGCAGCTGGAGCCCAGTTCTGTGATGGTGGCTTGTACCCGCTGGTCTGTGAGACTTTTTCCAGGAAAAGACTGGGTGACCCATGGCCAGCCCCGTTGTCTTTTCTTTCCTGTTGGGTTTTCTAGCGACTGGTTCTCCCAGTCTCTGGTGTTTTTTTGCCCACCGATCAGCCTGGGAAGGTGATCAGGACACACAGACTTGTGGCTCTGGTCTAGTGACCTAGTGCCTACACGACCCTGGATCTCTTCTGGGTTCTGGGTGGGTGACCTGAGAATGGACCGACTGATTCCCATGCTGTGGGGGTTTCCTCTCACCTGGGAAACACGATCGCTGTTGTTTTAGGGCCCATAGTTCAGTCTCTTGGTCGCTGTATGGAAAATGTTGTCCGGCTTCTCAGACGCAGTATTCTCCTGGTGCCACCATCTTGTCCCTCCCTGTTACTGTGTCACTAGAAAAGTTTCTAAGCAAACGTAACTGAGAAGCAAGCTGGAGTACCATTCTAAAAATACTTTTAACCAAAAATAGTCAAAAGAGATGGAGAAGACACTTCATACTCATGAAAGGAGAAATCTACCAAGATGACATCTCAATCCTGAACATATATGCCCCAAATGCAAGGGCATGGGGATTTGTAAAAGAAACATTACTAAAGTTTAATCACATATCAAAATCCACACATTAATAGTGGGAGACTTCAACACCCTCTTATCACCACTGGAAAGGTCATTGAGACAGAAACTAAATAGAGAAATAATGACACTAACCAATGTTATGAATCAAAAGGATATAATAGATATCTGCAGAACATTTCCCTCAAATACACACACACACACACAAATACCTTCTTTATAGCATGTCCCAAGACCTCCTCCAAAACTGACCATATAGTCAGTCACAAAGCAAACCTCCGCAGATACAGAAAAGTTGAAATAACTCTTTGTATCTTATCAGACCAGCATGGACTAAAGGTGGCCTTCAACAACAAAAGAAACAACAGAAAGTCTACAAACTAATGGAACTGAACAACTCTCTAGTCAGGGAAGAAATAAGGAAAGAAATTAAACACTTGATAGAATTAAAGGTAAATGAAGGCACACATACTCAGACTTCTGGTACACAGTGAAAGCAGTGCTAAGAGGAATGTTCATAGCACTAAGAGTCTTCCTAGAGAAATTAGAGACAGCTCATACTGACAATTTAAAACCACACCTGAAAACTCTAGAACAAAAAGAGGCAAGCACACCTAATAGTAGTAGATGACATTAAATAATCAAACTAAAGGTTTAAATCAATAAATTATAAACAAAAAAGCAATACAAGGAGTGAACAAAACCAACAGCTGGTTCTTGAGAAAATCAACAAGCTAGACAAACCCTTAGCCAAACTAACCAAAAGGCAGAGATACAGTATCTAAATTAACAAAATCAAAATGAAAAGGGGGACACCTTTTCAAAATGAATAAGAGCCAACACCAGGGAAAGCCAAAGGATTAGTAGGGCTTATTTCAAAAACCTGTACTCCACAGAATTAGAGGATCTAAACATAATGAAAAATTGAACAATTTTCTAGAAAGATACCACTTACCAAAGTTGAAGATCAGTTAAACTATCTAAATAGTCCTATAATCCCTAAGAAATAGAACCAGTTATGACTGTTCTTCCAATAACACCACCACCAACAACAACAAAAGCCCAGGACTAGGCAATTTTAGCACGGAATTCTACCAGGCTTTCAAAGCTAATACCAATACTCCTCAAATTTTTCCACAAAACAGAAAACAGAAGGAACATTGCCAGACCCATTCTATGAGGCCACGGTCACCTTGATACCTAAACCACACAAAGACCTAACATAGAAAGAGGATTTCACACCAAATCCCCATATGAATATTGATGCAAAAATACTCAGTAAAATACTCCCATACCCAATTAAGGACAGATCCAAAATATCATCTACCATGATCAAGTAGACTTCATCCAAGGGATACAGGGATGGTTCAATATATAAAACTCCATCAATGTAATCCACCATATAAACAAACTGAAAGAAGAAAAAAACATGCCATATAACCATGTCTTTAGGTACTGAAAAAAGCCTTTGACAGAATCCAACACTCCTTCATGTTAAAAGTATAAGAGAGATCAGAGATAAATGGCACATACCTAAGCACAATAAAGGCATGATAGAGCAAACCAATAGCCAATATCAAGCTAAATGTAGATAAAGCAATTCCACTAAAATCAAAGACAAGGCTTCCCAATCTCTTTGTGTCTATTCAATATAGTACTTGAAGTTATAGCTAGAGCAATAAGAAAACTAAATGAAGACAAGGGGATACAAATTGGAGCGGAAGAAGTCAAAGTATCATTTCGATACAGATGATATATAAAAGTGACCCTCAGATTCTTCAAGGGAACTCCTATAGCCGTTAAACATCTTTAGCAAAGTGGCTGGATAAAAAATTTACTAAAGAAAATCAACAGCCGTCCTAGCATTTAGGAGCTGGGTGGAAGAGGGATAGGTAGGGGAACAGGAGTGGGGATCGGGAGTGGGGAGTGGGGAAGGCTGGAGGAAAGCACTGAAATCAGTGGGAGCACCTCTGCAACAGGGGCAGCTTCTGGGAATCTATGGAGGTGAACCTAGCTGAGATTTCTACCAGCATCGCTGTGGAGCGTGAAGAGGCCACTTCCTACAGCTGGGTGGGTTCCCCAGTGGAAGGAGGAGGAACCCAACCCACACACAAAACCTTCCACCCAAGATTTGTCCTGCCTACAAGTAGTTCAGGTATAAGGATGGAGCAGAGATTGAGGAAATGGCCAACCAATATTTAGTCCAACTTGAGAGCCATCTCATTGGAGAGAGCTAACCTCTGACACTTTTAATGATACTTTGCTATGCTTGCAGACAGGAGCCTGCCATAGCCATCTTCTGAGGGGCTTCATACAATAGCTGATAGAAACAGATGCAGGGCCCACAGCCAAAGAATATGCTGAGCTTTGGGAATTCTGTGGAAGAGTGGGAGAAAGGATAGAGGATGCTGGAGGGGTCAAGGACACCACAGATGACCTACAGAGTCAGCTAATCTGGGCCCATGAGGGCTCACAGAGACTGAGCCACCAACCAAAAAGCGTGATTGGGTTGGATCTAGGCCCCCTGCATGTATGCAGCAGATGTGCAGCTTGTTCTTCACGCGGGTCTCCTAACAATTAGAGTGGGTGTATCTCTGACTCTGTTGCTTACTTTTGAATCTCTTTTACATAGCTGGGATGCTTTGTCTGACCCCAGTGGGAGAGGATGTGCCTGGTCTGCTGCCACTTGCTGTACCAGGGTTGGTACCCAGGAGTGGCATTTTCCTTCTCTAAGGATGGGGGTGTGTGGGGATGGTGTGAGGGTGGAACTAGAAGGAGAGAATGGAGAGGGGCTGCGATCAGGCTGTAAAGTGAGTGAAAAAATGAATTAATAATAATAATAATAATAATAATAATAATAAAGATTTTCTAATTAAATCTTGTGTTTTAACAGAAACTATTTTTATAAAGAACCAATAGTTTTGTCCAATAGACATGAAGGAAAGACTCATCATTTTATACCAAATAATTTATTAATATTAATAAATTTAAAAAAGTAATCATTTCTGGTGATAGAAGAATACTTTCTTTATGACATGCTCTCATGGTACTGTCTCTATAAGCAGACCCTAGGTGACATGTTATTTTAAGCGAGTGTGGTCAAAGAGCATGGTGTTGCTGCTATGGCTGATTTGTGGCATAATTCTGCATTGAAACCTGGAAACTCTGATGTCTGAGTAAACCAGATATTTCAACCAAACATGAGTTAAGTCTTGCACATACTGCATTCAGGTTTGGGGACTTGAAGACACAAGATCTACAGTTATGATCCTATGCTCTAGTCAATAATCATTCTTTTCTCAAGCTCAGCCTTATAAGTGATCCTAGAACAGCATTTTCATAAGCATGTCTCCAGGCTATACTTCAGAAATAAAATAGATGGTGTGCTGGAAGCTGTTTCTAATTGGAGGACATGTTTATTTTTCAGCATGGCTTAAAAATGAGGACTAGTTCAAACAGAAAGTATTGAGTTTCTGGGAAGAAACTGGTGAGCATCTTATGACCACATTCAAATGTTTCAGGCCTAACTCCTCCCTCAGTAGATATCTCCTGTTGACGATGGAGTGGTAGTTCACGTCCAGGGCTTCAGTTCTGCTTGAGCATCAGAAGACAAAGGTTGCTAGTTGATTTGATTGCACAGACTGAATAGAGTAGTAGAAATATCATCACTTATTTCAGGCAACAGGTTACCAAGGCAACATTCAGGAAACTGATTTCAGCTCAAGCACTCCTGAGCTTCAGTGCAAATGCTATCAAGGAACTCCATAGATACCAAGAACAGTGGCAATGGCAGCTGTTGTGACCATACCAGTTGTCTGAGCAGGACAGCTGGGAATGTACCCCTCAGGACTGTTCAGCCATGACTGACCTGTTGAGTTCTGGAATAATTCTCCTTTGAGACAATAAATGACAGTGAAGGGGATACCTATGTAAAAACAGTTCCTTCCAATTAATTTTGTTCTCAAAAATAAAAAGCCCGGACACACTTTTAAATCTCACTTTCTCCCAATTTATTCTTTGTTGTGCTCACATGTTTTACTTCTTCAAGACAACTTAAGAGAGAGAAAAACAAAGACAGAAATAGATAAAGAGATAGAGTGAGCGAGTGTGAGAGAGAAAAACACTAAAGGCGTAGTCAATTCTAGCATCAAATTTCATCTAGTCCCAGGCTCTTCTGTCCACAGGGAAGAATCTAAGTCAGAAGAAAACAGCCTAAGAAGTACCTTTACCTTTAGAGTACATTTTGTTCACCTATCTTTTTTCTTTATTGTCATTATTATTATTTATTAATATTTATTCACTTTGTATCCTGGATGTAGCCCATCCCTCATCTGCTCCCTGGCCCACCCTCCTTCCTTCTCCCCAGACTATGTCCTTCTCCTAGTCCACTGATAGGGGTGGTCCTCCGCTCCTATTATCTGACCGTAGCCTATCAGGTCTCATCAGGACTGCCTGTATTCTCTTTCTCTGTGACCGGGAAAGGCTACCTGTCCAGGGGCAGGTAATCAAAGAACAGGCAACTAAGTTTGTACCATTGACTGCCCCTGCTCCCCTTATTAGGAAAACCCATGGAGATTGAGCTGCCCATGGGATACATCTGGGCAGGGGGTCTAGGTCCTCTCCATACATGGTCCTTGGTTGATTCATCAGTAACTGCAGGGGGGCCCAGATTTTTTGGCTCTGTTGGTCTCCTTGTGGAGTTCCTGTCCCCTTCAGGTCTTTCTAGCTCCCCTTCCTTCCCCAAGATTCCCTGTAATCTGCCCAAAATTTGGCTATGAATCTCCGCATCTTCTTCGATACCCTGTTTGGTAGAGTCATTCAGAATCTCTGTGTGGAAGGCTTCTGTTCTGTTTCTGTCTTCTCCTACTTCCTATCCTGTTTGCCCTTCTGAATGAGGATTAAGCATCTTAGGGTTCTCCTTCATGTTTAGCTTCTTTAGGAATATAGATTTTAGTATATTTATCCTATATTATATGGCTAATATCCTTATAAGTGAGTATATACCATATGTTTCTTTCTGCTTCTGGGTTACCTCACTCAGGATAATCTTTCCTAGTTCCCACCATTTGCCTGCAAATTTCATGATTTCCTTGTTTTTAATTGCTGAGTAGTATTCCATTGTGTAATTGTACCACAATTTCTGTATCCATTCCTTCATTGAGGGACATCTAAGTTGTTTCTAGATTCTGACTATTATGAATATAAAGCTGCTATGAACATAGTTGAGGCTTATTAATCTCTGGGAAGAACAGGTGTGGATATGGGGATTCTTTTCCTGGCTGATTCAGAGCTTTTTCAGAACATCTTTCAAGAGCTATTTACTCAGAACTCTGTTAAAAGATGAAAAGCAGGGAACACATTCTTTCAGGACACTAGCTGCGGGGAGTGACATTTTGCTCCTTTCTGGAGGGGCCCTCTGGCTCCCTGAGGCTCCAGGGGAAGCGTTGAAGGCTGTGGTGAATAGGTGAGAATTTTATCAGCTCTGAAGGATCAGGACCACGGCACCACTGAGAGTCTTCTGCTTTATTAATATGTACAGGTTTTTTTGTTTGTTTGTTTGTTTTGTGGTTTGGGAATGGAAATGGACAAATAGAAAAAAAAGCCATGTGTTTATAAAGCCCATTCCTGTTAGTGAGTATATTCCACGAGTCTTTATGTAATTGTAAAGAGGTTTATAAAATATTTTAATTACTGTAGCTCACTCAAATAAACCCAAAAGCACATAGTTTGGGCTAAGAAGGCTGGGAGCAAGTACAATATTTTTTTTCTTACCTTGTTGCTTCTATTACAACTTTCATTACAGGTGAGTGCTGGCCTGGTTGCCAACGTGGTTGACTGCATTGCGAGGGCCCCGTGGTGGTATGAAAGTTGTAGTCTGACCTATGAAGTGAAGACTTCATCAAGTCTCATGTTTCAGAGATTAACCTCAGGCAGGGAACAGAGGGAGGGAGAGGAAAGGAGGAAGGTAGAGGTAAAGGAAAACGAGAAAGATGCTAAAGAGAAAGCCAGGAGAAGCTGGGGAGGAGGCAGCTGGAGGCAAGGATAGAGGATGAGTGTTGAGGGAGAAAGAAACTGAGAAGGCAAAGAGAAGGAAAGCGGGAGAGGACCTAGAACTGAAGGCCAGGGGATGACTTGTCATTTGCTATTCCTTGTATGCTTAGGCAGTGGGCTTTCACCTAAATTGCTCCATTAATTCTCAGAGGCTCTGCAAGTTAGAAGTAGTGTAAGCCCCAAGTTTTAAGTGAATAAACTGAAGCTCAGAAGTGTCAAAAAAACTTCCTGAGATCATGCAGCAAGGACCATCCAGCCTGTATCTTTAAGTCAGAGTTCTGAATGTCTACTTTCCTAAGATCCTCTGAGAAATACATAATTTGAGCTAGAATTGGAGATTTGCTGTGAGCCTAAGCAAGCTTATGCACAGTACAGCTACAGACTCACAGCTCTTTTATAGAGCTCTTTTGTGGCTGGTCTACCTACATACCCATCAGTATACTGTGCAGTTGTATTTAGGTAGAGTTTAGACCAGCATTTGTTAACTTTTACGATATGTTTATCACCCAGGGAGCTCAGCAAGTGGCAATTTCCTCAGGCTCCACCCAAACTCACTGGCTTGGAGCTCGATGTCCAGTGTTTTAAGCTCACCAGCTCATCGCTGACAATCTAGGTCATTCAGAACAGCACCATTCTGCTCAGCAGCCAATTTCTGAGAGGAGATTCCATACTGCAGATGTTAACAAGCTCTCTAAGCAGCTTTGATTATCACAAAATTCTTCTTGAACTGGACAAATCTCACAAAATCTGTTTGTCTAGTTTCTTAAAGCAGAACTACAGCATAGGAGATTTATGTCTCTAATATTATTATATTTCATTTAAAAGTAAGTATGCATGTATGTATGTGTGCACATATGAACAGCTGTGTGTGGAAACCTGAGGAGGCTGGAAGATGCTAAGGTATCCCCTAGGGCTGGAGATATAGGTGGTTGTGAGCCACCTCGTGTAGATGGTAATTGAACTTGGGTCCTTTGAAAGAGCAGCAAGTGTTCATAGCAGCCTCTTTTCATTTTTTTTCACTGAATGTAATTTTTTAAAATGTGGGCTTGGTAAAGAAAAGAAAAAAAAATCTACATTCCCTATGGATCTGGGGTTTCCTCTTCAGCAGTGGATGGGTGAGGGGAGAAATGTTGGAATCCAAAACTACAACGCTGATGAGAAGGTGGAACCCTCTGTTCTTTGTTGGGCAGCCATCCATAGAGAACCTCATACCCAAAGTTTTCACTTCCTATAGTAACATCATGTCATGAATCACCCAAGTCAAACAAATCAGCTCATTCAGTGCTGCCTCAGATACAGAAGATTTCTGTGTGTCAAGGTGGAGGTGGGGATGGCTCTGGAGAGGAAGTCACTCACAGGAAAGGAACCCCTGGGAGCCCTTCCCTTTTTGAGGTTTCTGCTTGCTCTTAACTAGGGGCCATTCCGTGTGGGTCCGGGAGCTGCTTCTTAAGCCGCTGAGGTCAACGTTGTGGAGAGAAGGTGTTTTAAAGAAAATCACTATGTATTTCCAAACGTGCCCACTGGCCTTCTCACACCCTTAGATACTAAGTCTTCCTATTTCTTCACCTTCTTATAAAAACAGAAGCAAGTGTTTATTCATTAAAGGAAGGAAGGAATTACTTATAAATTTGAAAAAGTAGCAAGAGATGGGTGTCAACATGAAACATCTTAAGTCGTGATTTGGGTATATATTCTAAAATTTAAAACAATTTGATGAGAAAAACCTTATCCCAATTATTTGTTTAGAAACAGGGATAATAGTAACTAATTACTATTCTTTGGTCATTATATGAGAGAGTATACCACATGTAATTTCTAAACATCTCTGGCCTCAGTATTAGCCCTGCTGCTATGCTTTGTGGGTCTTCACGAAACAACACCAATGAGCTCTAAGTAGCACTTAAAATGATGAGAGAAGAAAGAGGGGGTGCAAATGAGCACAGGAAATCTAAGCTGTTTCTTTTCCCTCAGTTTCTCTTAAACCTAAGGAGAGACTGAAAGTTGGAGTGGCCAGACCATGAAGGCCAGACCACGTCCGGCCTTGAGTAAGTCACCAAACGATTACATCCTGCATTCAATTTCCTTAAGAGCATTTGCTGTTGTTGTGCTGCTCCAGCCAGGGCTGGGGTGTATGAATCACAACGCCAGAACCTTTGGCTTGCTTTGATATTTTTAATTATGCAATTCTGATCATTTATCCTCTGTGCTGGATATAAAACCAGAAGAGCTCCAAAATATGACCTCATAGGAACGTCAGGGAAGATGAAAGCCCAAATGCCCTTAAACACAATATACATCTTAAATTAAGGTGTTTACATCATTGCCAAACACAGCACGCGAATTTGGATATTTGTGTGTGTGAAGTGCCAGGAACACTCTGGGTTCTAGCTTTGAGCAGCCTAGCCATGTAACCTGTGTAATGGAATTTCTTTTCTCTTGCCACACACCCATGGCATCTACTTTGTAGCTTTCAGCCCTGTGAGAGCTTTAACCTTAAACACTCAATGCTGTCCTAAGTTAACCAGGTATCAATGGGCAGTCTAAGTGGGTATTATGCCTTGCAGTCACAGTCCAAATGTCTTAGCTTCATTTGGAGATGTGCCTTGGCTCTTGGCCTCTCCTAACATGAGGAACCAGGGTAGGACACACTTATAGTTTTGAACCCAAATTGGCTTGATATAGGTTGTTAATCACATATTATACAAACAAATTTTAGGTTCTTAAACCACAGAATACAACTCAGGGGACTTCTCGTATTGCGCATGGCTGCTGGGGTCCACAGCATTGCATGAGTCAGCAGAGAAAAGGAGCCCTCTCCATCACCAGACCAGGCCTCATGGAGTTCACACTGAGTCCACACTGCTATTTCATTAATAAAATATGATCCCACTGTCCTTCTGTAGCCCAGAAATGTGAGAGTACATTTTTTTTTGTTTTGCAAATTGCATGCAGATAAAAGGGGATTCCTTTCAAAACTACAACCTCTTAATGATAAATAATTTTTGATTTACTATACATAACAGTAGTGCATTTCCTTTTAAAACAGCAAGCTTTTTTTTTTTACCAAAATGAAAAGAAAACATTCATTTCTTTATAAATAGTTTAAGCAGTTTAAATACATATTTCATACCAAGGATATAAAAATAGCTTCTTTTTTCGATAAATAAAGACATTTTCATTTACATGGCAAATAACGTGTGGATAGCCAACCACTGGTCACCAGCTCTGCTTGACTGATTGTCTAGGAGATGACATGCAGTGATAATTGTTCCTCTGCCTTCACAAAAAAGAAAATAGATCAGCGGGAGCTCTGCACTCTGGAGGCCAACAATGCTGTGGATATTGTCGGGGAATGACAATCAGGCACTCAGGAAAAACCTTTGCTGCACTTCACAAAAGCCACTTACGACAAAGCTAATCCCCAAACTCTTTGTCTGGGATTTCTATCTTCTCAGACCCTCAGGGTCTTTGGATGGTTACCAAAGTCTGTCGAACAGACCAGTAAGTTAACACCTGTACAGAAAAGATTTGATGCTTCTAAGATCTAGAAAGTGTTTGCTACAGTATAGAGGTGGCTCTGCCTTTTCCTGGCCCCTTGCCCTCATTTCTGTAGTATTACCAACATTGCTGAGACTCCATGCCTGCTAGAAGCCCCAAAGGCAAACAAGAGCTGTCATGTAGCAGTGGGTTTGGCATTGGAAGCTGCCTCTATGTGCTGATATCATACATTGATGGCTTTGCTGTCCTTTACATCTGCGGTGCTCGTGACAACTTCTACTGGAAAGCTCTCCAAGGGTTCTGTAGAGCTTGACATCGTTGCTTCTCGGTCCCAAGAGCCTGGTAAGTTTTCCAAACTGAAGGAACTCACAGGTCCATGCGTGACGCTGCCCTGCTCTGATCTACTTGGGAGAACCAGGTGCAAAGATGTTTCTGATGAGGAGCACACAGAGGATGAGAGAGTGGCTGAGATGGATTGCAAAGGTGTCAGTGTAGTGTCGGAATGGGGGGAAATGCACCTTAGGAACTGCAAGTGACCTTCCTGGATAACCTGGCAGTGGGAGGGGGAATAATCAAGGTTTGGAGAATGATGTGGTTCACGGTCTGCTGGGTTTTGCTCATAAAGTTCAGTTCGTTGAGGGCTACTGCCCACAGAGGCGGGATCCACACTCCAGATGTCGGAGGTGATGTTACCACCATAAAGCTGTGCTCCACCTGCCTGCAAATGCAGGCAAGGCTGGTGAGCACTCCAGCTCACCCTACTCTGTAAACTTTCTCTGGAAGGACACATCGAGCTGGGATGCAGAGAACAAAATCGTGCCGGCTGCTGAGGTGACAAGATGTTTTGCAGAAGTTGCATGATGCTTCTCATATCTTTACCTAGTTGGGAGACCTCCTGAGTAAGTGTTGTTACCTGTATGGAGAAAGCAGAGCCAACGGCAATAGTCAGAAGTATACAGAATGGGCGTGTTTTTGAGCAGAAAAGATAGGAAGTGAGATTTCTTAAAAGGCCTGTTCCAACTCAGAACTAACCAAGCTCAAGGTGAGTGAGTGGGTTGGGCATCTAGATGGATTTATACCCTCCTAAAGCTACATCCATGCTGGAGAAGATGGAGAGATGAGTGTGCAGAGATGAGTGTGCTCAGGGGGCTCTCACTCTGTTACTGAGGAATCACTGCAAAGAATTAGGAGGGCTCTATGACATTTTCACACCAACGGTAGCTTCCACTTCTTGAGAGTGGATGGAACGCAGGCTGGAACACAGGTGTCGCCAAGTGCTTGGGGGGGGGGCAGATGTCATGTACAAAGCACCTGGCCCACTGAGTCCCCGTTCAGTGTGTTGCCTGAGCAGCAGCTTAACATTTCCAGCTGAGCTCCTGTGACTCCAGGTCCAGAGCCGAAAAGACCTTCATGAAGGAGAGGGGGGTGAGAGACCTAGGAGGTGAACTACAGGCAAGCACTATGAACACCCGAGTATTCTGGGATCTTCCAGGGAGCTGGGAGGCCCTGACATTGTAACCAGACTGTACTGTGTCTGCTTCACTCATTTTAGAGGTGACCCATTAGCATTTATTAGATTCTCAAAGGAGACACAATCCTTAAACATTTAAAACAACAAAAATATCCACTGACAAAGTTTTTTCCCAACATCATATTAATATTAAAACAACAGCAACAACTACAACAATGGCAACAAGAAAACCCCACCGAGTCCGCTAGGAGATTGAATATGGCTCCAGTCTGTGCTTTCTGAATTATTTGTTCCTCAGTGCAAGGAAGATTGCATCTCCTCGAACAAAATGCATACAGATTTCCACTCTTTGGATTAGCCAACACTAACACAATGTTGTAATGCTTTGCCATCTCTATTTTAATACTTTATACCTAATAATATTGTTGCTGTGGTTTGAATTTACTATCACAACCCGCAAAGGTTCTCAAAGAAGTAGTTAGAGCTCTGTGTAAACAGCATCAGGACCCAAACAGGGCAGTTTCAACATCAATGATACCAAAATGAGGGCTGCTGTTTTGGGGCAGTCTTCTTTACCTCTTCCACACATATTTTAAAATGTCCGTATATCCAGTTTGTGTACAAGTGTATACTGTATAATGAACACACCCTTTAAAGCCTATGCTGCCACTTTTCTCTCTTGAGTTAGTCTTTTTTGTCTTCCTAGACAGCTTTACTTTTATGGTCTACACATTCCTACTTCATGCTAGTTCATCCAGTCTACTTCCTGCAAGAGCATCCTGAAGCTAATTCTCGCTTGCACCCAGAACAGGAGGTGGCACTGTTCAAACTCAGGCATTTAGAAATGTTTAAAGGAAACCGTTATATGATTCAACAATTGTCAACATGTTGGCTGAGATTGCCAACACCAAAATTCATTGTGCTCATGTGAAACTGCAGGAAACCAACAGATGCTTTTTGGCTTATTTTCAGAGGATCTTCAACAGCTAGAAGCAGAGCATGCCCCCCAATCTCACGGTGGAGCACAGTGGCGAGTGTGAAAGAATCAGTGGCACAGGACTGTTGTCCACAGACAGGCTGAAGATCCTATGGAGTCCTTAGTTCCATTATCAGCATTTCAGGATATATTCTGCCACCAAATGGGATAACTGAAAGGGCATCTGGATGGCCCTTTCTGTGGGCACAGTGTGTCCATTCCTGAATCAAACTTATCTGGATTGGTTACCTGATAGCTGAGTTTTCAGTCAGGATGCTCCCACCTGATTTTTCATTCAGGACTGGATAAATCTAGCATATTGGAGAACTGATTTTGAATTTTTGGCATATTAAGAAGTACAGCATTCACTGAAAGTTTTAACAAATTTATAATGATCCAACATTTTCATGATCAAATAAACCAATAGCACTAGGACTGGACAGGCTCCTTGTGTAAAACAGAACACTAGGCCCAGAAGTGAAATGATGTTTTATTTTAAATAAAATTTGTTTTCATTTTAGTTCATATGTGTGTGCGCATGCACATGCATGCATGTATGTGTATGTACGTGAGTGTGCTGTTCTAAGAGCCCAGAAGAGTGCCAGATTCCAGAGAGCTGGGGTTACAAGTGGGCCCCCTGACATGGGTGCTGGGAACTAAATTATTCTTTGCAAGAGCAGTAAGCACTCTTAATTGCTGTAGTACCTCTTCAGACCCCAAACGGTGTTTTTAAAACTATTTACTTCATGAAAAATATCAAATTCAGGCTTTCTCTCTTGCTATGTTAGCACATGAGGAAGGAGCTATTATTTGTGAAGGAGATGGGAGATACCAGCTAATGTGTTCAGAATCTCTACAGAATACATTGTCATAAACCATTGCCTCATGGATAAGAGTTATTTAGGATGTCAATTCAACATCAGATAAGTAAATAGTGTACTCTCAGAAAACAATTCCAGACTGATTAAACAGTAAATTCTCTTCAAAGCAAATTATATGAACAACAACAACAACAAAAAAGATTTGCTACAGGGTAAACACCATAATTCAGAATAAATGAATTCTAGCTTGGAAAATAATAATAATAATAAAATCCCATTTCTTCAGGGCCACATTCTTTATTTTTTTAAAGTTGAGAATTTTATTTATTTTAAAATAAACATTGAAGCTTCCCCACTATCCACCAACCTACAAAAGTTTTGAATATGGAATGTTCAACAGCCTAATCATTTTTAGTAAGCTATAAAACAACAAAAAATCCAGTTGTTAATGATGAGGATCTGAGAATAATTGTTTTGTTTTTGAGTAGCTGATTTACCTACTTGGAAAAAAAAATGTTTCCTAAAGGCTAAAAGTAAATTTTAATTTCTGTACAGAAAATAACATTAACTTAGAAGCCTTTGTTAACAAGTGGAATTAATTCTCCTTGAAGTAAAATGGGACAACAAGCAGCATTAACTTCAGAGGCACACAGAACTAGTCAGAGCCACATTCTTGACATCTAACTTATACTGTACAGCCGCTACAACTTTGAGGCCATGAACTCTGAATGGGAACCCATGGAATAGAAACACAAATTAACTGTTCCAAAACGCAAATTACTATCTTAGCTGGAACTAAAAACAGCATGGAAGTCAAGAAAATAGAGATTTCCAATGATGTGAAGGAAGATTTCCATCATTGTGTTCCTAGGGAAACACCCCTGTACCCTAGTAAAATTCCATGAGAGAATTAACTTTTTAGGTAAGGAATCTTTCCCTTTGCAAGAACAAAAAAAGTTTCCACCAAGAAAGACAGCATCTCCTGAAGGCGGAAACCGTGATGACACCGATGGGGGTAGTAACTGACAGAAAACACAGTAGGTTTTATTGCAGTGGTGTGTGCTGGTCCCTGCTGGGTTTGCTGACAGAGTTTATTCTAAGATTGGAAAGACACTAGTCTTGATCAAGTATAGAAACAAAGATTTTCCTTTTAATGGTGGTAGAATTCAAGCTGTCACCTGGTTTAAAAAGATCAAAGGGAAGTTCCAATAAAGACTGTTGGGGGTGATTTCCATCTAAGACTGTTCAGTTACAGAGTTCTGTCTTCATTATAGAACTTAGCCCCAGAGCTTTGTGAAGTGAAGCAATACACCCAGGCAGAGAAAAGCCAAGCTTTTCTCTTACCCCAATAGCAACCTTAAATCTTTACATTTTTTTCTGCCATTCATGTGGCAGAAAATGATCTTCTATTCCAGTAGCTATTACAGAGTCTTCCCAAGCCCCACCTCACTCCTAGGGTTTGTTTTGTTTTTTTGAAACCTTGTACATGGGAAGACTATGTTGATGTGGACTTCTGACTCAAGGTGAGAGAATGGATACAAAAGGAACATTAGTTGATGTGTGTTTGCCACATGCATGTTATTTTTCACCCACCTGTATATTATTTCTCTTCTTCCCTTTTCTTTGTCCTCTCTTATTTCTCCTGATATGGATAAAAGCCTTTCAGTCTGAACTTTAAACTGTTGGTCAAATCAGTTCACCATCACCATCTACACAGCAAATTGCTCCCACCCAACACTTTGTCTCTTCCCAAGTCCTGTCAGACAGTGGGAGTGAGGAAACCATTATCTGTGCTACCAAGAGACTCATTTCTCTAGTCCAGACACCGGGGCATCCAAAGACTCCTTTCTTTTCTTTTTGTCCCAGGAACCTGCATAAAATTCTCTGTTCACTAGGGACAGCGTGTGTTGGCAATGCCTCTATTATTCACAGCCATCACCTCTTGTCACACACCATGAAATGGAACAACAGACTTGCCAGCAGTGAAAATCTATTCATTGACACACACTTGACTGCAACAATGACATTCTGCGCCATCATTGGCCAGGATTTCTAGAGCACCTTGCTTACTGCTGTTGTGTTTAACAAGCTCCACTAATATACTTTTACCTGTCTCCCTCGTTCACTGCATCACCTTCCTACAAGGGCTTTAACGCATGGCTTAAGTAATACTTCAGATGTAAAACTTTAGTCCCTATATAATTGGTTTTATGTTAGGATCTCATGTTGCTGGGTTTGATAATGGACACAGAAACTAAGCTTACTTGAGAATTTCTGCATGACAGAAAATACTTATCCAGAAGACAGCCCAGAGGAAAGGCCAATCATAGTCTCTCTGCATGAGGATGGAGAAACAACCCAGTACTGTCAACACGGTCAGTATAAGAAGAGCCTTGAATTTAAGCTTGGCGTGGCATGGATTTACGTGGTAAGGTGATAATTGGGTCTACTGGAAACTGAACTTTTAGTTTCCGTTTTACCAGTTCAATATTTGAGCAAATGCAGTCAGGCAAGTTGGGGATTCTCTATAAGGAACAAGCTGGTATTGAGCAGAACTGAACAAGGACCTGTGGGCTGAGTGCAGGGAGGGCAAGGCCATTACTGGATTTTGAAGGAGCCCAAATTTCTACCAAATACTGCCACACAGCAAACACTCCAATTTTTGTTTTTTGAAGATGGATAGTTTAACTAGGAGTAAACTGCACAGTGAATTTCTTAAAATGTGTTTCTAATTTTTTTAAAAACTAAATTGAAATATTTTCTACTGATTTAAACTTATAAATACAGAAACCATTATCTCCAAGCCTTTAATGGGTAAGGACATCTTACGCACTCTGAGTGTCTCATAGTCTCTATCACTTAAAACGGAGGCACTCTGAAACAGGTAATGGATTTCTAAGAGGCCCATCTGTATGCTATCCTCTGTTTTTCCTAATAACAGCACACACTGCCATACAATAATTGTGGCTTTTGTTGTTGTTGTTGTTGTTCTGGTGTGTTTGTGGGTGTTATGGGGTGTGTTTTCGAAACAGGAGTGCAAGCCAAAATCCATCCTTAGTAATGCCTTTTGTTTTCTGCTAACTAGCTCTCCTTCTGCATGTTTTCTCTTTCAGAGTCCTGGCTTTCACTACTACCATGAATTTTGAAACTTTACTTTGTAAGCAGAGAAAAAAAAAACCCAAAAACCAAAATGTGATTTTCATTTTCATGTGTCAGTGAATAGAAGGAGATGCATCTGATGACATCATTTTCTTAGTGTGAAGAGTTCTTGACCTGTCTCAGTTTTTGCCAAATGTGCATAGTTTCCTGATAGACACAATTTTCGTAACTCCAGTGATACTGATTGCACTGAAAGTCTCCCAGTACCACACACACACAGACACACAGACACACACACACACACACACACACGCTTTTATAGGCTACAATTCAGGTAATCTAATGATCTTTCACTAAATTCTTCGTCATGTTGTGCATTTATCATGAGAGTTAGGTCAACCGAACTCCACAAGCAGGCAAGACAATAAAGATGAATTACATCGTTTCAGCCTTGTATTTGTTGCTACACAAAAAAGTTCCAAACAGTTGACAGTCTTGTGTCTATCAGCTAAAATGATAATCATGCCTGGTGGCACTCAGAGACATTTCATTCGAATGAGGGTCCCATTCTCCTGACTAACAAGGCTTGTACCTCTTTGTGTGCAGCTAGAGAAATGAGAAAGCCAGCCTGGCCCAGGTCACACAGAAATAGTACCCAGTTTTTTGTTTGTTTGTTTGTAGGTACAGCTGGTGCTTATTACATTCTAGTAGCAGGAGCACTGTGAACCAGGTGTTGCCAGTACAAAACAGCCAGTGGCCTTCTTCAGAGTGGTTACTTCAATGGCCTCATTAAATTTCTGCAGTCTCTGGCCTTTGAATATAAGTTTACAACTTCATCTGCATCGTGGGAATTCATTATATATCAATCCTCTGGTTTGTGTTGAATATGGCCAAGAATGATTAGTGTCTGGATTGCTGTCTGATCCTTACATGAGCAAACATTAAACACAGCTGTCTCCTTTCAGACTTTCAGTTGTATACAACATGAATGCCAGCATGAGCCCAGGGAGAAGTCTACAGTAGTGGAGAAGTCCTGGGCTCTGCACTTCCAGCAAGCAAGCTCTTGGCTAACTCATCACAGCTTCAGCTTTGCAGAGTCAGAGCATTAGGTGTCTACCCTGCTTCTCTGACATTTAAAACTTCTCTATAATGTAACAAAACTATCCTATCTCAGTGTGGTGGCACGTGCCTATATTCCCAGTCACTCTGAAAGCTGAGGCAGGAGGATCACGAATGTGAAGTTAGTCTCAGTATCTCCAAGTAAAATTAAGAAGAAAACATCCTGGGCTTTATCTTAACAACTGCAGAGTTCCTGACCACATGTGCAAGTCATTGAATTCCATCCACAGTACTGCAAAAATTATATACGTATAGATATATGTAAATATATGCACATATATGAATATATATTTACGGTGATAAAACATAATGGAGGTGTGTATTCTCTGTGCAATGACTATTTCAAGCTAATTAATTTTTGACCACTTCACATACTTACCTTTTTTCATGGTTAGAAAACTTAAAATCTGCTTTCTCAGCAATGTTATCAATATGTAACACATGCTCAGCTATAAACCACCAGTGTACCTCCTGAGCTGACCTTGGCAAACTGAAACCTTGTGTCCTTTGACAAACAACCAATCCTCACAGTCCCTGGTAGCCCCAATTCTGCTCTCTGTTTCTACAAGTTTGTACCAAATTCTCACAGGATTACATCCTTTGGTTAACTTCTCGGTACTGATCTGTCAGGCAGAGTTCAAAGTTCTGTGTAACCCACTTCTTTTCTTTCTGTCCTGTTGGTGAATCTACAGGTGTTAGATTGAGCAGTGTTAGGAAGCACTGGCCTCGAAGGGAGAGATCAGAAGTTCAGTGGGATTCACCCCTAATTATATTCAACCATACAGTTTCACTTAGCTGAAATAATTTTACAGAGAGCTGTTTCCTTACAGGTTGCCTGGAGTCCCTAGTTACTACAGGTAAGAAAGGAAAATGTTTGGCTTTTCCTTTCCCCCACTTCAGTGTTTAAAAAGTAGTGTATCTGTTGACCCCTGAAATTGACCAACTGGTTGCTTATGGGTAAATATTAAGGAAAATCTACGAATCTAGGTGTATTAGCATTGTGATCTACTATATTATTGTTTCCATAGAAAGTGCTATCTGTTTTGATTGCCTTGGAGACTGGGCCACTAATTTTCAGCCAATGAAGGTGAGGAGAGTCTCACAAGGGCCTGCTTCTTCCTGAGGATTTATGAGAACAGTCGCTGGAGAAAGCCTTTTCTTCAGTGGTATGGCAGCTCCTTAAGTTGCTCACACTTCCGGGCTGTGTTAACCCAGGCTCCTATAAGTGACTCCTTGGGCATGCTTGCCCATAATTCTTATCTTTACCCCTGTAAATAACCCTAACTGAGTTCAGTGATTAACCCAGACAGACCTAGATGGAGTCATTGTTTTGGTCTGTGGCAAATAAACCTCATTTGGGGCAAATAGACCTGTTTGTCTTCTCAGGGAAACATGTCCAGTATGTTAATGTATTGCCTCACAGAGTGTAGATACCTCAAAGTATAAGGAGGAGTCTGCTCACCTCTCCATGAGAGTCATTGATAAGAAATCCACTGACTAGATGCCCTAGGAGCTTTTAACTTCCAGTAACCCACCTCAAAACTACTAAGACTGGGAAAAATATTAAATAGACATAAAGGATTAAGTGCAAAATCAATGATAAATTACAAAGTTGGTTTTATAGTAGAACCAAAGGAATGGGATGCTAGGGAATACAAAGAGGTGTAAAGCTGGTAACTGAAAATTATAAAACATTGCTTAGAAAAACCCTAGACACATAACAAAATCCTTAACTGATGAACAGAAAGATCTTCAGATTGGAGCATTCCTCACCATGGTTCATAGTCAGTATGTTTACCGTCAGAAACCAGGGGAACATCACTGAAGAAGGGACAGAAAGAATATAAGAGTTGGAGGGTAGATAGAAATGCTGTGCAGTGTCTTCTTGATGAGACAGGGCTGTTTAACATATGAACACATAGCAGCTGTTGGTTAAATTCAAGGTGAACTTACTATTATTATTTTTCTAAATGGATATAACATCAAACTGCCCTTTAAAAATCACCTATCTGTAGAACAGTACACTCTCATACTTCATCAGTTAAGTCTCTTTGCACAGTGGACGGCAGTAACACAGGAACTTACAACTGGTCAAAGTGTAGAGAATAAACATCCGCAGAGTGCTTAGTCTCAAATGGGACATTTATATCACATGCCCTTCCAATACTCAAGGGCTGTTATGGGAGAATGGGCAGAAAGATTATAACAGCCACAGGTCAGGGAGGACCCAAGAAGTATAGTGTCTTTTGGACATTATAGGATGTTCGTGCTCGTGAACTCCAAGCAGCTGTGGATGCCTACATAAAACCTGCATAAGAATCAAGACAGTCAAAATTCTAACATGGAGTTGGAAGGTGTTAACAAGACCCTTCCTAACTGGAAAGCTGTAGACAGTTGGATTCTGGGAGACGGAGGCTCGGATTTCTTTTAGGGTATGGCTACTTGTGGGTGGACATGCTCTAATGGATGGTCCCCTACCCAGGATCATGTGAGTAGCACAAATTGGAGTTGAAGGGTCATTAAATAAAAAATTTGACATTAAAGAGGGGGTAGGAGGTAGAAGTGGATCTAGGAGAAGTTAGGGGCAAGTGTGGGCTGGAGTTCTTTCAAAACACAATAAATGAAATACTCAAAGAATTAACAAAAATATTTCTTCAAATTTCAGCATAGAGGGTTGGGGGTCTCACAAATCTCCACCCTTATCTGAGAAACTATTGGAGGTTGATGGTTGCTAGGGGAGGGGAAGGTCACTGTTTGTTGGAAGTGTGGCCAATGGGAGGATAATACCATGGCTATGTGCATATATGGGCAGCACCAACTGGACTCAGTTGGTTAAAACAAACAAACAAATGAGTGCATGAAGTTGGGAGAGAGTTAGGAGATGTGATAAGTCATTCTGGGATCAGTTGAGATTAATAAGATCAAGATACATAGACTAATACTCCATCCAAGGACCATGCATAGAGATAACCTAGAACCCCTGCACAGATGTAGCCCATGGCAGCTCAGTCTCCAAGTCGGTTTTCTAGTAAGAGGAACAGAGACTGTCTCTGACATGAACTCAGTGGCCTGCTCTTTGATCACCACCTCCCCCTGAGAGGGGAGCAGCCTTACTAGGCCACAGAAGAAGACAATGCAGCCAGTCCTGATGAGGCTAGCAGCAGATGGAAGGGGAGGAGGACCTCCTCTATCAGTGGACTTGGAGAGGGGCATGGGAGGAGATGAGGGAGGGGGTGTGATTGGGAGGGAGTGAGGAAGGGGGCTAGCGCTGGGATACAAAGTGAATAAACTACAATTAATAAAAAAATAAAATGAAAATAAAACAGATGCTGAGACTCATAGCCAAACTTTGGGCAGAGTGCAGGGAATCTTATGGAAGAAGGAGGAGATAGAAAGACCTGGAGTGGACAGGAGCTCTACAAGGAGAGCAACAGAACCAAAAAATCTGGGCGCAGGGGTCTTTTGTGAGACTGATACTCCAAACAAGGACCATGAATGGAGATAATCTAGAACCCCTGCACAAATGTAGCCCATGGCAGCTCAGTGTCCATGTGGGTTCCCTAGTAATGGGAACAGGGAATGTCTCTGACATAAACTCAGTGGCTGATTCTTTGGGCACCCCCGCCCCCTAGCGGGGAGCAGCCTTACCAAGCCATAGATGAAGACAATGCAGCCAGTCCTGATGAGATCTGAAGGCTAGGGTCAGATGGAAGGGGAGGAGGACCTCCCTTATCAGTGGTTTTGGGGAGGAGCACAGGAAGAGATGAAGGAGAAAGGGTGGGATAGGGACGGGATGAAGGAGGGGGCTACAGCTGGGATGCAAAGTGAATAAACTGTAATCAATAAAAAATAAATTAATTAAAAGAAAAAATTTCAAATAAAAACAAAAGATCACTAAGAAAGCATGCATTCTTTGTAGAAACAAATTTCTAAAGTTCTCATGAAGCCTTGGACTGTCAAAGCTATACTGAAAGAGAAAAGTAAAGGTGGAGGACATTTATCTTCCACTTTGGAACTTACTACAAAGCAAAGTAATAAAGACAGCAAAGAGCTGGGACACAGATAGACATAGTCAGCAGCAGAACACAATTTAGGGTCCAGAAATAGCCAGGCAGCGTGGTTCACAGCTGCAGTCCTCTCGGGGGGGGGAGTGGGGTGGCTGAAGCAGGAGAACCATGAGTTCAAAGGTGTGCTGAGTTATCTAGCATGTTCCTAAGTAAAAATTAAATGCAGAAGTCAGTTGCAATGGTTAATATTAATTATCAGCTTCATTGGATTTAGACTTGCGATAGAGACAATCCTTTGGTGTGTCTATGAGGATGTATCCAGAAAGGTTTAGAGCCATTTACACATGGGTGTCACTGTCCTATGGGCTAGAGTCCCTGACTGAATGAAAGGAGAAAGCAACTGGGGGCTAGCATTCACCTTTTCCGAGCTTCTGATTGTGTATGCAATGTAACATCCACCTCACCCTGCTGACACTGTGCCTTCCTCTTGAACTGCAAACCAAACAAACCCACTTTCCCTCCATGGTTTCTTATTAGATATTTGGCTACAGCAATGGGAACAGTAACACATGCATTAAACTTTACATTCACAATCTGCTGACGTATAGTTTTCAGACCTTTCATCTGGAATGACAGTGTTTTAACCAATGGTGCTGTGAAAACCAAATATTCACATACAAATGAAGCTAAATGCACAACTCATACAATATGAACAACTTAACTCAAAATAGATCAAAGGTATAAACACAAGAGATTATGGTAATATAAAATTCCTAGAAAAAGAGGAGGAATAAATATTCATTACACTGGCTTTCTCACAGATATGACCCCAAAAGCACAAGAAAAAAAATAAAGACAGATTGGCTCTCTCTAAAATCAATGTTCATGTACTTCAAGGGGTACCATCAAGGGAGTCAAACTTCAGTCCACAAAATGAGAGGAAAAGAGTACAAATCATGTGTGTCATAAGGGACTTGGTTCTATAATATATAAAGAACTCTTAAGAGCCAATAATAAAAAGACAACACAATTGAAAACGAGAAAAATATGTGACAGGACAGTTCTGCAGGAAGGACAGACAAATGACCAAAAAGAAGGTACTTGGCGTATTTAGCTGTCAGGGAGTTGTAACACAAAGGACAAAGAATCTGGTTCTCAGGTATTAAAGAGGACGTGACACTTCCCATATGGTATTTACATTCTCCATATAGTCTTAAGTTCACTTAGGAACTCCTAGTGTAGACTTTTTTGTTGCCCACTAGTAGAAGAGTATGAGGATAAGGAAGAGAAACACTGTGCTGAAGTAACCAAATACGGTTCTAAGCATGTACTCCCTCCAGGACAGCTTTTCTTTTTCAGCAGTGTTTTTGTTTTGTGATGACTATGCTGAAGCAGTGTTTCTTTAAACCCTCAGCCACAATGTCTTTCTGGGTCAGCCAGATTTGAGAAACTAGAGCACACGTAGCATTTACTCACAAACTTCTTTAGAAATGATGTGCTTGACTCTCACAGTTCACGGCCCCTGAGGTGTCCATTCATTGTTATTGTCAGAGACCTTTCTTAGAGTCACAGCTTTACCCTCCTGTAAAGCATGAGTGCTGTATCTCAAGGAGGCCGGTATCGGTGGCCGCCCTATATCTTTAAAATTCCCCTAAGCCTTCTGGGAATGTAGGTTAATGCCAATGTCATGCCTCTTCTGACTTTTAAAATGCATTTAACCAGTCAATTATAAAATGTACACAACAGGGAACAATTCCGTATATGTGTGAGTATGTGAATCATATACATCAATATATAATTATTTTATTGTATCTTTGTATGCGGTGCTTGCATGTGTATCTGTGTACAAGTACACATGCTTGTACCCAAAGAGTCCACAAGAGAGCATCAAATCCTCCAGAGCTACAGTTACAGGAGCCTCTGAGCTGCCTGACATGAATGCTTGGAACTGAACTCAGGTCCTCTAGAAAAACATAAGTGCTCTTAACCAGTGACATTGCTCCAAACCCTATATGTTAACTCTATGAGCAAATACCGGAATGTGGATTTGTCAGTGCTCCTACAGTGCACCCAGTGCCTAGAGGCTGCATCTCAGTCTCTGCTATGCTGTTGTCTGCATTTGGGTAACAAATTTAAGAGTCATGCAGTAGATTCCACATTTAGTACCAGAGTATTTCTTGTGTGATAGTAATCAAATAAAGTGTAAAGTAAGAATAAAACAATCAACTGATTCCATCTGTGAAAAGTAGGACATACACAAAGCAGAGAATTAGGTTTTGACTTTCTTTTATATCAACAGTATGGCCTTGTAGGAGGTGTGAAGAAAACATATTTAGTAGATGTAGGAGGCTGTAAGGAGTAACTGCACATTCTGAAGCCACTTCTTAAGGGCTTTTAATGTATTTTGCACAGGGTCAAGGCTATATAAATTAAATATGTTAAAGGGTAAAGTAAAGCTGTTTATTTCTTGTTTTGCTTAAGCTACAACTGTGAGGAAATCAGACATTTCATTATAAGGAAAATGTAATCTTTACAAGCTGATTAAACCACTGATAATCTTGGCCTTCTTACTTTATTGTATATTTATGAGACTTTCTCAACATAAGACCAATGACAAATATATTGCATTGTAAGTCTCCTTTGTTTTTCAAATGGATCTCTGTTTCCACAGACTGCTGGACCATATTGTCAAAGAAAAATAAAGAGATCTTAGTTCTGTAGCCTGATTTGGGCAAAGTGTCCATATTGAAAAGAGACGGGCCTCCTTTCCCAAGAAAAATAATTGACCCTAAGATTCAGTTAAGAAATGGACCAATCACTTCTAACAACTCTTACATGCTTGTGCCAAATGAGAGTAGGAAGAATTCCAATGGAATTATGGGTGGTTTCATCCAAGGCAATATCTGAAAAGAAACTGTTCAAAGGAAGTGCAAATTGCCAAAACTGTCTAGTTATTTTTTTCTCTTGCTTTAAATTTTTATTTCTTTTTTAAATAGTATATGTCTGGCCTGCATGTATGTCTGTGTACTGTGTGTGCCTTGTATCCACAGAGACTGAAGAGGCCCTGGATCCTTTGGAACTGGAGTTGTTACCCTCAAGCCCTCCACCTGTCCTTCCCATGGTCTGAAAGAATCCCAGAATTTCCTGCGTTTTACTCATGAGAGTCTCTCTAGACTGCTCGGTAGCTAGGCTTGTAAAAAGCCCTAGCCATTCTTTTCCTTGTTCTTGGAGCGAACATGTTTGAGTTGTCCCCTGAAATCTCCCAGTCTAAGTAGACCTGGCCTCCAATTACCCACAGGTTAACTCATTAACATACATTCACTTTCACCTTGGAGCTTTTCTGTTCTTCACTTCTCCATCATGCTTCAGTGGCTACTTCCAAAGTAATTATTTGCACCTACAATGTCTGAGAATGTGTTTTAAACTACTGTTATTTGTGGAAAGCAATTAAAATTGAAGCAGCAATCAAGAAGCTATCTTATTCTATGTAAATGGAGAGAAAGGCAAGTCTTATCAAAACAGAGTAGACCCAAGGTACTCCAAGACATGGCTCCCTAGATTAAGTGTAAATCTGAATGAGAGGCATGACTGGGGAGACAAAACATACTCTAAAGCTAGCTTTTGGTGATGGCTAAATGAATACAAAATTAAAACTTATGGAATCATGTCTTATAAAATAAGTGAAGTTTATGATACATAAATATGTCTTAATGAAGTTGGTGAAAAAGTACTTTATTTTATGTAGACAATCTTAAGATTCAGAGAGGAAAAGTTTCAATGTTACATAGCAAACAAGTGTTGAAGAACAAGAAGAACTTAGGTTAAAATCACTCTGAGAAACCACATTCTCCTGTGGATTAACAATCTTCCTTTTACTAGCTGAAAATTAAAGAACATCGGTTAAAGAAAATATCTGCTCAGAATAGATAATATATTGAAAAAAGAAAAAATGCTGTCACATGGTGTTTAGGTTGTGTAAAGCACACTCTAACAGCAAAAAGGCCCTGTCTGGTGTCATACACAAGCAAGTCCGTGTCAAGCATCCCCTAAAAGTCCCTGTCCTGAGGCAGGTATGGGCCCCTGAGTCTGTGACAGAAAGAGGGGAAAACAGCAAGCAAATCCATAGATTAAACATGTACTCTTGAGGACAACGGGAAGCTAAACCACTTCTGACATAAGTTACTATTATAAAAACACCTACATTGGGAATTGGAGGCCAGATGCTCATCCACAGAGAGGCAGTCTGCTCTGCACGGGTCCCTTAGTGGGAACTCCACACTGGCTGCTCGCCAGGGCTTCCTCAGTGCATTTTTGCTGGGTATTGTATGTATCAATTCCATTAAGGTGCTTCTGCTTCTTCTTCCACTCCAGGGGGAAGAAGACTCCAGGTGTCTCTGATGACTGTCGTAAGGGTCTGATGCAATTGTGTTTTGCTGTCTGTCTATCTGCCTGCTGCTTCTATTTCCTGCTTGGTGTTTGTTCTTTTACTACATATTCATTCAACAAACTCACTCACTGAAAACTAAAAAGTGTTTTAGATCATTTTCTGGACAGGATTTAATGCAGTCATTAGTTATACAACGACCGTGTATTTAGAGCTTACTTTATTTTTTCTCTCATTTATTTATTTTATTCACTTTTCATCCTTGTAACTCCTTCCCTCATCTCCTTCCAGTCCCACCCTTTCTCTCTCCCAGTCTCCCTCCTCTTTTCCTCAGAAAAGGGGAGGTCCCTTTCCCATCTACCTCAGCTCATCATGATAGTTGCAACCGGACTGAACATGTCCTCTTCCCTGTGGGCTGTCAAGGCAGTCCTGCCAGGGGAAAGTAATCTAAAAGATAGCAAGTGAGTCCATGTCCAATGCAGTTCCCACTTCCCTTATTAGAGGACCCACTCAAAGCCTAAGCTGCCCATCTGCTAAATCTTTGTAGGAGGCCTAGGTCCAGTTTGTACATGGTCCTAGGTTGCTTCAGTAATAAACCCCTCTGGGCTTTTGTTAGTTAGCTCTGTTGTTTTTATTGTGGAGCTCCTGTCCCTTTTCTCTTTCCTCCCATGATTCCCCCAAATTCCCTATGCATCAACCAATGTTTGGGTGTGAGTCTCAGCATCTGTTTTGTGCTCTGCTGGGTAGGGCCTATCAGAGAACAACTCTGACAGGCTCCTGTCTGCAGGCTTAGCAGAGTATCATGGTGTCAGGGGTTGGCACTATCTCATAGGGTGGGTCTTTGGCTGGGCCAGGCATTGGTTAGACATTCCTTCAGTCTCTGCTCTATCTTCTCTACCTCTATGCCTGCACATCTTGCAGGCAGGGTTAATTTTGGGTCGAAGTTTTTGTGGGTGGGTTGGTGTTCCCTAGTCTAGTCTAGTTAGACTAGTTTAGTTAGAAGATGTCCTCTTTAGTCTCTGTGGTCTCTTCTACTAGGAATCTCCACCCTCTACATCCTCCCAGACTTAGGTCTCCAGCCTGTCACAGAGATGTTCCCGCCCTCAGTTTCTCCTTTCTCTACAGGCCATCTGTTCTCTCATAATGTCTGATCTCCACCTTCTGAACTCTGTGCTCCCTCTCCTACCTTGTTCTGTCTCTTCAGCCAGTACCTCTGTCTATTCCATCTCAACTTCTGAGTGAGATTTATGCATCCTCCCTTGGATCCTTATTACTTATATTCTTTGGGTCTGTGCCTTATAGTATACTTATCCTGTACTACATGGCTAAAATCCACTTATAAGTGAGAGTATATACCATGTGCATCTTTCTGGGTCTGGGTTACCTCACTCAGGATGATCTTTTCTAGTTCCATCCATCTGCCTGAAAATTTCATGATTTCTTTGTTTTTAATAGCTGAGTAGTATTCCACTATGTAAATGTGCCACAGTTTCTGTATCCATTCTTTGGTCGGGGGACATCTAGGTTGTTTCCAGATTCTGGCTGTTATGAATAAAGCTGCTATGAACATAGCTGAGCAAGTGACTTTGTTATAATGTAGAGTGTCTTTTGGGTACAGACCCAGGAGAGGTACAGCTGGGTCTTGAGATAAAGTTATTTTTAATTTTCTAAGAACACACCAGATTGATTTCCAAAGTGGTTGTTACAGGTTTATATTCCCACCAGCAATGAAGGAGTGTTCTTTTCCTCCACACTTTCGCCAGCATGTGCTGTCACTTGAGATTTTGATCTTAGCCATTCTGACTGGTGTGAGATGGAATCTCAGAGTTCTTTAATTGTATTTTCTTTTTTTTTATAAATTTTTATTAATTACACTTTATTCATTTTGTATCTCCCCATAAGCCCCTCCCTCCTTCCCTCCTGATCCCACGCTCCCTCCCCTTTCTCCATGCATGCCACTCCCCAAGTCCACTGATAGGGGAGGTTCTCCTCTCCTTTCTGATCTTAGTCTACCAGTTCACATCAAAAGTGGCTGCATTGTCCTCTACTGTGGCCTGGTAAGGCTGCT
>REGO01000134.1:369234-381796 GCA_010120015.1 Rhombomys opimus
AAAGGGGGGGAGGGCGGGACCAGGAGGGGAGGAGGGAGGGGCTTATGGGGGGATACAAAAGGAATAAAGTGTATTTAATAAAAGTTAAATAAAAAATTAAAAAAAAAGACTTCACTTTCTCCTCTTGCATCAAGTCTTATGTGGACCCTTCAGTTTTTTTAAAAGACAATGAGTGTCAGGAAGGATTGCTAATTGCCAATAAAATCCTGAGTTCACTAAACAGTGGCCCCTATCCCTATTGCTAGAACTATCCATTCAATGGTCTTTCTTGAGTTTAGGATTATACAGGCGATTTCTGGTTAGCAGGAGATTGGAAGAAAGGATCAGAGGTGGAAATGACATGGCCAGGGTATGTTGGTTTTACATACCAATTTTCTTGTAATCATTTTTTTTTTGTAAATTTATCTGTATGAATTTAACCACTGCTCACTATCCTGTCTTTAACAAATGAAGCTATATTTTCCTTAGAGTTAATTTGTCAGTTCTGGCCATGATCATATTCACAGATCTTTTTTGTGGATGAGGTTGACAGAGAGGAAGACAGGTTGAATTGGGCTTGAGAGGGAGGTATCTTTACACTGATTCCTTGGTGTTTCATATTCACCTGTCTTGCATCATTTCAAATTGTTCATACTGACAGTTAAGTATATAACCTCTCACCAATAAGTTATTAAGTACCACTAACATTTTCAGAGTATACAACCAACACAATATTTCTTCTAGGTAATACTGTTTTTGTGAATTTGTCTAGAAAATAGGGGCACCCTCTCATGAATACCAGAAACTGTATACTCTGCTTACAAGGGATGATAAAAGCAGGTCATGGGTGCTGGACAGAGAACAATGACAAACAATGACCTGGAAATGTCACAAACTCTAGTCAAATCACTGAATGCCATGAAGAACCTTGTAAAATTGAAAGGCAACGGTGCCTAACACCACAGATTAGAGAAAACTGCCGTTCTTGAAGATGATTAATCAAGTGCTTACCTCCATGGGGAGGGGAAATTCTGGGCTCTGGCCTGATTTGTTCAGAGCCAAAGTCAAAAGTCTGTGTTTCCTCACTGCTGTTGCCATCTTCAATTCCATCAACAATCCTGTGTCAAGTGCAGAAAATCAGTTAGCTGTGCACTTACATTCATGAATTTCAGAATTTCTATAATACCTCTAAGATATGTTTTCAATTTATAAATTCTGGGTGTCAGCCATGGGGTAACCACTTCCAAAAATGAGTCTTGGGGGCCTGACTCTTAGTTCTGTGTGTATAGCCTGCTCTCCAGAGTTTGAAAACAAGTTTTAGAAAGAAACAAGCCATCTAAAGATTTGTATATTTTCCACATTTAAAATGATGATATTTGGGATATATATATATAGTGTGAGATGAAGTATAGTTCCAAAGTTACTTGCATATAGGCTTACTCACTCTAAAATGTAGCAACCAGAAGCTTTAAAACTATTTATGTGGCTCACATTTTAGCTTACATTTTATTTTTGTTGGACATTGATGCTATAGAAATTAGTTACTTATTTTCAGATTTAAAAGGAGGTTAAGAAATGCACACACACAATTTTTCAAATTTTTTGCCTTCATCCAAGAAAAAACAATTTCTCTTAATGACTGAAACAGCACAGAACAAAAGCTCAATAATACCTCTAGATAAAGCCCTAAAACTACATATTTGAGTGTATGTGCTCAATGTTTTTGCTGTTGCTATTCTGGGAACTGAAGCTAGGGCCTCATGTGTGTCAGGAGCTGTTCCACCAAGCTCCATCTCTGGCTTGAGGGTTCAAATCACTCTGAAGGAGCTGAGTCTTTTTCCTTCATAAATGGTGTCTAATTTACTCACTACAGAAGATCAAAAATAAAAAACGAAAGTTCCCAGTAATTTACTGCAACTATAAACATTTTGGTAAGTGCCCCTGAAATGCTCTCCATGTAAAAGAACATAATCATTTGACAAGTGTGTGATCCTAGCCTTTCTTTTCCAGTTCTGAGGCTTTTCTAACTAAAAGTTACAACACTTTCTTCCCATTCAGCTTAATGTGAAATACACAGATGCTATAATATGTTTTCTTCAAGCGGATAATGGACTCGTGTACAAGTAGACTTTGAATCCAGGTTTTAGTTCTTGCTATTGCTGAGGAGGCCTTTGCCAGACTATTTAAGCCTTCACCTTTACTTTTACAATGTTCTAGTAAGAGATGATACAAATGGCTTCTCAGGATTCCAGGAAGACTAAATACAAAACAAACAAACAAACAAACAAACCAAAAACCAAAAACCAAAAACCGAACCAAACAAAGTTTCACACAAGGTGAGTGAAACCTAGAAAGCATTCAGGATATTTTCCACACTTGGTTACATCAGGGATTCTGATGTTCTTACTGCTGTTGCTGGCATCACAGCCTGGTTTTATTTGTTACTTGTTTGTTTGTTACAATCTCAATCCCCTCAGCTGATTCTATTTTTATTGTCAATGCAAAATAAAGCTAGCCTTACTAAAAAGTACAAAAAGAAAACTACCTTCAGTTATCCTCAGTAACAAGCAAAACAGCACACAAGAAAACCAGCCTGCAGTCATTCATTCCTTCAATCTGTCATTCTGTAAAGATTTG
Source organism: Rhombomys opimus (assembly GCA_010120015.1). Lineage (NCBI taxonomy): Eukaryota > Metazoa > Chordata > Mammalia > Rodentia > Muridae > Rhombomys > Rhombomys opimus. The sequence continues at coordinate 371,851 of REGO01000134.1, forward strand.
GGCAGTAAGGGATCACACTGAAGAGTCTTCCTCTCTTCCGTTTTTATCGTGAATTAAGTCATAAGTTGCATCATGATAAACAGAGATAAATTAGTATGAAAGAATGAACCCATTTAAATTATTATAAGTAATTTTTTTTTGTGTGTGTGTGTGTGTGTGTCAGGGTTTCTCTGTGTAGCCTTGGCTGTCCTGGACTTGCTTTGTAGACCAGGCTGTCCTTGAACTCATAGCAATCTGCCTGCCTCTGCCTCCCTGAGTGCTGGGATTACCACCATGCCTGGCTATAAGTACAATTTCTTTTTATAACACAAATATATTCATATCTGTGCATATATGTTTCAAAAAATTGTATGCATGGTTCAGGAAGACTGAAAAATCAGGGTTGTGAACTTATGGGACAGAAAGTCTCAGAAGGCTGAATACAAAGTGTGTGCTAGGCTGTACATGAGCACACACGGAGGTCTGAACACACACGTGGGAGACTGTTGTGCTGGTGACCTCTTACCTTGGACTAAGCTCTGGGGTGCCAGCACTGTTCAGGCTGCAAAGCTGCACTTTCAGGTTCTTCTCCTTCATTCTGCCATGGTTACGTGCGTCAATCTCCTGCTTGGCTTTCGGAGAGTTGCTACTGGAGACTCTAATAGGTGAGTGGAATGGTACTGTCCCTGAGGCCAGCTGCTTGAAGCTTAAACCTAGATAGCTCTTATTGCTGCCAATCTTTTTGCTGCGCGAAACAGAGGATCCCCTTGTGTAGATGGGAGAAAGGGAGGTGGTCTCTTCTTCCTCCACCTCTTCTTCCTCTTCCTCATCTTCCACAATGGATGGGAGTCTCTTGTTGATGCTTCCATTCCCCTTGGGCTCTGCCTAGATCCATGGATAATATAGATTAGCACAGATTGCCAAGACTTCCCAAGAGACACCTTATTCATACCAGAGGTCCTACTGAAAAAGATCAAATTCCTTAGAGACTAGTAAACCTTTGCATGTTGTTTTCCACATTTTAAAGGGCTCCTAGTTTTCAACCTTAGATTTACCTTCTCTGCTCTCTTGGTTTTAACCCCAACCATCCCCTTGGTCTTTAAAAAATATCTGGGTGGTGAGCTGAGTAAAAGATGTATTGTATATACTTCACACCTAGATTTTACTCAGCTACCCATTCATTCATAATCATAGTAGATGGCATTCTCTTGGGAATATGGACATTTTAATTTTATTTCAGAGTCTTGGGTTGTTTGATTTAATGCTGCAATATTTTAAAGAAGAACTTGTCATGAAGATCAGCATTAGTGCTGTACTTGAGAATGAAAGTTTCTCCTATCAATTTTGGACCTCGGGAATGGAAAAATGAAACACCCTCAACTTTCTTGCTTCCAGCTGTCTTTGTTCTTTCTTTTTTTTTTATTTTTATCAGTTACATTTTATTAATTTTGTATCCCAGCCATGCCCCGAACCCTCATTCCCTCCCAGTCCCTCCCTCCCGTCTTTGTTCTTTCAAGTCAATGACAAGACACCGAACAAAGCCCTGCTTCTCTGAAGAGCCTTGAGATTTAGAGGGAAAAAACAGTTTTTCCAGAATCCATCTGAAGAGCACTGTGTGCATCCAATCTCATAGGCGAAGAAAGACAATAGGAGAGAAAACAACTGATGTGAAGGCAGAGCAACAGAGCAAGAGTTGGCAGAGACAGGCTAGACCATCTGAAGTATTGCAATGATTCTTGGTTAGACTCAGACATGATCTCTGGGCATGTTCACTACGCATTCCATTTCAAGAAAATAATTTCATTTTTCCCATGCCTCGGTTTCCTTTCCAAGTCCAATATACATGTGTATATGTACACGCATATATACATAAATATACATGGACACATACACACACATGTACATGTATACATGTATATGTACATATATGTATATACATATACATATATACAATTGGACTTGGAAAAGAAACTGAGGAATATATATATATATATATATATATATGTATATATACACACACACTTAGCAATTGTTCCTAATAAAAATAATAGTAAACACTGAAAGTCCCTATGCCTAAGATTATTTAAGTTTCACAAACTGCCATGGTGATTATGCCAACAAGTACTTGGTTCATTGGTTGTATTTGGATTTGTGGCATCTATAATAATTACAATAAAACAACAAAAGAAAAATACTGTGGTGTTTTCCAGGCCCTAGCTCGTTTAGTTCAGGTGTTAGTCACTATGTGAAATAAAGTATTGGTTTCCTTTTTCTTTTGTTAATCTTTATATCTCAGACTATTTGAATAAAACAATGCTCCTAGAGTTTTCTTTCTAAATGCATATAATTATTTTAACCAACTGTGAAGTTGTGCATTCATCGTTGGGAAGCCTTGGTGCTACTTTTCTTTGTTTTGTTTCTCATATCATTTAAAACTTGGTGCTTTAACAAAAATTGGATCCTCATGGAATTGCACAGGATCATTGTGTACTTTTATTGTAGAACAGAAAAAATTAGCTTGTCCCACTAAAGACACAACAGGGCAAACTTATCTAACAAATAAAAAAAAATCCTTGGGTCTGATCTCTAATTAGATCTGTTTACACTGGCACTGACAGTTTATTCATTCCTTTGTTTGAAGAAGTCCCCATTGGTTCTAAAAGAATCCTCTGACTGATAACTTACAAAATGTTTGTACTTCTGCAAGTTCATGTAAGTCTCAGAATTCTACTTTGTCAAGGAGTTTTGGTGCCTTGAGCAAGTCTCTCACCAATTGACTCTTATGATTAAGACAACAGACTCTACTTATACCCAGAATTCATTTTCCTAAAAGCATCATCGTAGACAGGACCTAAACTCATGTTATTATTAGATGCCTAACCTGTCATTGGTCTCTGCTAAGGATAATAGGGATGACGTTTACATGAGAAATGTCCCCTGCCTTCTCAGACGGTTCCCAGTTCCTGCCCTTATTTGGGAAAGTGGTGCAGCCTTGCTGGAGGAAGTACATCAGTAAGGGTGAGCTTTGAAAGTTCACCGCCTTGCCCTAGTTCCAGTTTGCTCCTCTGTTTAGTGTTTGTGGTTGAAGGTGTGATTGCTCAGCTTCACACACTGGCCGCCATGCCTGCTTGTTGTCATGCCTCCTCTTACAAGGAATTCTCATCTCTCTGGAACTGTAAGCTCAAAAACCTTGCTTCTATCAGTGGTCCTGGTCTTGTGTTTTTAATCATAGCAACAGGAACATAACTAATAGAATGAGTTACCTTCTTTGGGGCATCTCTGTGGAACACGTGCTTCTCTGTGCAATCCTCTTCTACCCTGCCAAGAAGTTCTCCTACAGCGCTACTTCACTTCATTGGCTATTACTCTCATGAGGTTGCATTGAGGTTTGATAGTCATGTTTAAAGGAAACTCACATTTCTTCTTGGTATTCTGCGAGAGATGCTGCTTCAGACTCAGAAATGACTGGTTAAATGTTCTCAAACAAAGTCTTGTGCAAAGTTCATAATTACATCTGTCCCCGAAGCCTGTCCCTTACTTTCTAACTACAACCTTGGTGGGAGCATAATCGTTAAAAGTCTTGGCTTCCTCAACTTTAAATTAAGAATATAATGAAGAGAATATTAGACATTGCACATTAGATTATAGAATTTGTATATTAAATAGTGGACAATTAAGTTAAGCGCTTAAGAATATTTAAAATATTATGGACTGTAACCTGAAATTTTGGTCTAAAATAAACTCTTTCTCCGCTAAGTAACAGAGAATTTTATCACAGCCACAGAAATGAAGGTAGGACAGTGATCAAGATGAAAATTGCATTTCCATCAGGGTAGATTCTAGTTACTCCTTCTTATAAAAGCTTCCTCTTTCTTAGTTAATAGATGGATGGCAAACACTGGGACTGCTCAAAATGAATTAGGTAGTTTTAATTACAACTCGATGTGGCCTAGAATCATCAAAGAGAAGCCTTGACTGAGGAACTATCTAAATACAAGTCAGACTTGTACAGATCTTAGCGTTATGGTTGCTTCCCATATTAGCAACGCAAGCGTGGAAATACCTTGAACCTTAGCTACTCCAGGCAAAATGTCTTCGGAAGGTGGGATCCAAGTCCCCGAACTTCCGTGGCAAGTGTGGCTAAAGAGGAGCCTAGCATACACAGAAGGGGAGATTTTAAAGGAAAGACAGCTAAAACTGAGGGTTGGCAAGTTCCTGGCAACCTTCTATACTGATGTTCAGGTGCATGTCGCCATGTTTGGCTTTGATGTGGGTGTCATGAATCTCCTCATTCTGTGTAAGTGTTTTACCCTTCTCTGAGCTATCTCCACAGCCTTTCAGATTAAGATCTCTAAACTGTACTATGATCAATGAAAAAAAAGTGACAATGGTGGCCCCTCAAAAAGACACAAAAATGTCAGATAAATCCCCTTCTCTGAGAAAAAGGAGAAGGGGGAATGAGGGAAGGAGACATGAAGGAGGAGAGAAGGGAGGGGCTGGGATCAGGCTGTAAAAAGATTAAATTAATAATAATAATAATAATAATAATAATAATAATAAATGGTAAAAGTATTGACAACCTTTAGCCAGAGGAACCAAAGTAAAACAAAAACCTTAAATTAATGAAACTAGAAATAATTAAAATAAAACCTGAAAGACTGATAGCAAATACTCCAGAAATTTATTTTTAAAAAGGTCTAGAAGAAATGGATAAATTCCTAGACAATTTGCTCTTCCAAGGTATAAATAATACAAACAAGAAATGAGGCTTAAAAGAGTTATGTTGTCCTTCCTACAAGAAAACCCTAGGGCTCCATTCACTGCTGAATTCTATCAAACTTTTTAAATTAAATTTTATTTTTATATTAATTACAGTTTATTCACTTTGTATCCACTTGGTATTCCCTCATTCCCTCCTAATCTCACTCTCCCTCCCTCATCTCTTCCCTGCCACTCTCTAAGTCCACTGATAAGGGAGGTCCTCCTCCCCTTCTATCTGACCCTAGCTTATTAGGTCTCATCAGGACTGGCTGTAATGTCCTCCTCTGTGGCCTAGCAGGGCTGTTCCTACCTCGTAGGGGGGAGGTGTAAGAACCAGCCACTGAGTTCATGTCAGAGAGAGTCCCTGTTCCCCTTACTAGGGTACCCATTTGCATACTGAACTGCCGTGGGCTACATTTGAGAAGAGGTTCTAGGTCATATCCATGATTAGTCCTTGGTTGTAGTATTAATCTTAGAAAAGACCCCCTTTGCCCGGATTTTTTGATTCTGTTGCTCTCTTTGGGGAGCTCCTGTGCTCTCCAGGTCTTATTAACTCCTCCTACTTTCCCATGATTCCCTGCACTCTGCCCAAAGTTTGGTTATGAGTCTCAGCATCTGGAAATAGTATAGGTGTCCCTCAACCAAGGAATAGATACAGAAATTGTGGTACATTTACACAATGGAATACTACTCAGCAATTAAAAAAAAAAAAAAAGGACATCATGAAATTTGCAGGCAAATGGTGGGATCTAGAAAAGATCATCCTGAGTGAGGTATCCCAGAAGCAGAAAGACACACATGGTATATACTCATTTATAAGTGGATACTAGACTTATAAGATAAGATAAGCATACTAAAATCTGTACACTTAAAGAAACTAAACAAGAAGGAGGACCTGGGGTTAAGATGATCATTCCTCACTTAGAAAGACAAATAGGATAGACATTGGAAGTAGGAGAAAACAAGAAATAGGAACCTACCAAGGAGGGCCTCTGAAAGACTCTACCTAGCAGTGTATCAAAGCAGATGCTGAGACCCATAACCAAACCTTGGGCAGAGTGCAGGGAATCATGTGAAAGAAGGGGGAGTTAGTTGACCTGGAGAGGACAGGAGCTCCACAAGGACCAAATATATTAGGGCACAGGGGTCTTTTCTGAGACTGATACTCCAACCAAGGGCCATGCATGGATATAACCTAGAACCCCTGCACAGATGTAGCCCATGGCAGCTCAAACTTTGTATGTATCAAACTTTTAAGGAAGACAGAACATCAACATTACTAAAAACGCTTTGTAACATGGAAGCAGAATGGACACTACCCAAACTTGTTTACTAGGCCAGTATTATTGTGTTACTAGAACTTGGTAAGAACAAAACAGGCAGGACAGTGGTTGAGTTCTAGGACAGCCTTGGCCTCATAGCAAACAAATACAAAAAACAAAAATACAAAACAAAAGCCAGCCATACCTGTGAGACTGTAGATTTGTTCGATAATCTTGATATTACCTGAAAGAACAAACAGAATGTTTAACAACCATTTAAGCCTTTTCAATAGAATACACATTTCAAGAAGTGTGTTTTGTGGGGAAGGAGAAATGTCTTCTGAGAGATGTTTCTAAAAGGTTCCACTCTCTAGGACTTCTACTGATTGATGTGTCAGCCTAACAGGGATGGTAAGTTGTTTGTCTCTCACAGGACATAACATTGAGATCCACATTACACACATTATCAAGTTCAAGTCTGCCATGGAACACAACATTGAATGTCTACCACAGGCTACCACAGGTGGAGTTCAACCTTGATGACACTGAGGCACTGCTGTGCTTTCTATATTGATGCACGCCTCACTGGTGCCTTTAGTTTTTCATTTTCCTACTGGTCTTTCCTAATCTCAGGCTGAATTCATCTGTTTTCCTTTAGCTGTGTGAAAGCTTATATCTGTGAAATCCTCTTTGATTTAGTTTCATTACCCCTCAGCAACCTCCCTTCTTGTTTAATTGCTGGCAATAGATGAGATGCCTTTCCTGTCCCTTCTGTTTCACTCACTGAGGTGTTCTTTCTGAAAAAAAAAAAAATCCTAGAGATCACATTGCTTGATAACAGAATTTGTTTTCTTTAAAGATTTGGCCACAGGGAGTTTGACCAGGCTCCAGTATGGGAAACACAAATTGGACTTGTGTAGAGTTTTTGGGTTTTTTTCCTCATTTTATAAAGAGTGGGAGGTCGTAGGGTTGGGGGAAGGCAGACATGAGAGGACTGGGAACTGAGTGTGATCAGGGTATATTATGTGAAATTACCAAATAATTAGTACAAATGTTATGTTGAAATAAAAAGACCCCTTCACTCCCTCCAAAACATAAAATATGCCAACAAAGCTGAAATATGCTGTCAATTACAAGATAGATTTCTATCTCAAATATGCAAAGATATGTCTTACAATGACTCACGATCCCGGAACATATGGTGTATAAACTGCAGTATTGTAGAAGATAGGTATAATTTGTATTTTCTACAATTTATAAAAAAAGATCTGGAAAATTTGACATATCCTCAAATCATACTCTGATATCACCCACATTATTTTTTTAGCCTAATTATAATTTCTTATATTTTTATGTGGTAATAAATGCTATAAATTATCATAATTTTATTCACATGTACAAATACACTCAAAAATCATTCACATGGTGAACCAGAAGTATTTGGTAAATCTGTCTCTCATTCATCATTTTCACCCTGAGATGATTAGGAAAGAAGATCTGTCATTATTTATGCATATGTGGCATCATTATTGTTGTACAAATACATGTTTCATCAATGTTTAATTTTGTGAAAGCAGTCAGCCCATTCTGCATCTGCTTAGTTGTCTAATATGCATTAATCAGAAGCATTTTAGACATAAGTTTGAAATAATTCCCCAAACAGTGACAAATAAGACAGCTGAATAATTAAGAATGTGAAAAACAAGACAAAATTATGGTGCTCTTGATATTGTGGTAGACATGAAAAATGTGCTTCAGAAATTCTTTCAGTTACAGCTTGGTCTAGAGAAAGAACAATGATACCTAGGAGGTTTTGATTCTTCCTTCCTAGATATGTCCCTGGAAGGATGAGAGAGATGATGGCTTTAATGTCTTGGGATGTGGGCAGGTACCCAACTCCCAGGCTCCTTACTTAAGGTTAATGTGAGTGTGAATCCCAGGTAAATATTCTCTATTAGTGCCTCTCAGGCATCCTTGTCTGGGCTCACCATGGGATTTCATTGGAAGACATGTTATGATGCAGAGGTCGGGGGCCAGGTTTGAGAACGCAAGTTTGTGGAGCACTTCTAGGTGCTCCTGATGCTGCTGACCGAGGGAAACTTCAGGATAAAATACCAAAGGTAGCATTACTGTCAGTTAAGAATTCAGCATTTAATCAGCACCTTGATAAGTCTTCTCAGGCATTATATCTGTTTATTCTCGTGATCATATAACATAGGTACTTTAAAACCTTCCTATTGCTAAACAGGAAATAAAGTACTAGACAATACAAGGATTTTCTAAAGATTGTAAGCACTGATTAAGTTGAGGGAAGTAAGAATAGGTTAGTTGCTACAGTGAGCAAAATGTTTTAAAGTTTTATTATTATTGTTTTTATCAAAATAACATTACATTTCCTTCTATTCTCTTCCCTTTTACCAGCATGTCCCCCCAGTGATGGCTCCCTACCTTGATAGCTGTCAAACTACTGCTTCCTTCTCCCTAATTGCTATTGTTACATTAATAGAGTATATAAATGCATAGATATAATCTGGTAGACAGGTGCACTGGTGCACACCTGTAATCCCAACACACAAGAAGGCAGAGGCAGGCAAATCTCTGTGAGTTCAAGGCCAGCCTGGTCTAGCAAAGTGAGTCCAGGACAGCCAAGGCTACACAGAGAAACCCTGCATCAATAAACCACACACGCACACACAGACACACAGATACATATAACCTGCTGAATCTGTCCAGTGTTGTATGTACATGATTTCAGAACTGACCACTTGGTAGTGGATAACCAATTAGAGTCTTCCAAAGGAAGACTTACTTCTCTTGCTCTCAACATTCCTTAGTTAACTGCAGTTCTTTGTTTAGGTGTTCAATCATATGGTAAAACATGTCCTGCATAGGATGTATTTCCATTCACTTATTTTGTTGTCCTCGATTAACAAACATGGTCTAGAGTCAAGCAGGGTTAAGTAGGCTACATATTTATATAATGTAATATATACACAAACATATACATACATATGTATAGTTCACATACTATGTGTGTGTATAGTTCACATACTATGTATATGTGTGTTCATACTTAGTAATTTTCCAGCTGAGAGACTCTTTGAATATATTTATTTGCATATGAAATTAATTACTTATGGTTAAAAGAGTATCAAGATAAATTCATTCTGGTAAATAACACTTCATGCTTATCTAGTTTGTTTAATGGAAACCTAGGAATTTATAGCTAAACTTGACCTTAGAGCTTCTGCCACAATGGATTCCAGACCTACCTGGTAACAGAAGACCTTGAGAACTTGAATATGTGTTTAACAAATCAGACTCTAGCATGCTAACTGGATGAATCTCTTTCAGTCAGTGATGTGTGGGCTATAATACCCAGTCTTAAAAAGTGTCTAGGTCAGTCTAGAAGACCTACAGAAGGTCAACCCAGTTCATTTCAGAACCAGCAGGGGAGGGCCTCATGAGGCCTCATCCATATTTGAAGAGCTATTGGCAGTTGGCAGCTGGGTGAGGGACAGTCAGTTTTATTCAGAGGTCGAGTCCCACCACAGGTTGCCTATGCATCTATGGGTGGTCTCATACCCTTGTGCATACAGGCAGCCACTAACTGGACTCAGTGGTTATATGTTAAAAAGGTAATGAAGACATGAAGTTGGGAGAGGAAAAATGTGATGGGAGATTCAGGAAGAGTTGGCTGGAAGAACATGAGTGTGGACATGCTCAAAATACATTGCTGGGACGCATGAAATTCTCCAAGAATAAACAAAAAGCAGAAAAGGGAAGAAGCACAGAGTCAGAGCTACTCCACAATTTTAGAGATAAGCTAACTGAAATTCAGGGAGAAGAAATAACTTGCTTATGTCATCAGTTAAGTGAACAGCAAACTCTCAGCCAGAAACCTTGTACACTGGTTAGTTTTATCAACTTGACACAAACCTCAG
>REGO01000134.1:381846-398192 GCA_010120015.1 Rhombomys opimus
AAAACAAAAAAACACTCCATCAGATTGGCCAGTAGGAAAGTCTGTGGTACGTTTTCTTGACTAATGACTGAAGTGTGAGGGCCCAGTCCACTGTGGTTGATGCCATCTCAGAGGCCATGGTTCTGTGGTGTATAAGAATGGTTGCTAAATAGTAAAATAAAAAACAAACCAGCAAGCAGGGTCTTCCATAGTTCCTGCCTCCAGGTTTCTGCCTTTAGCTCCTACCATGTCTTCTCTAGATGTACTATAATGTGGCAGTATAATAAACAGAAACTCTCTCCTGTGCAAGCTGGCTTTGGTCATGGGTTTTATCATAGCAATAGAAAAGAAACTAGGACAGCCAGCTTCCAATCCCATAGTTCTCCTTCACAGAGCCAGAATTTTCCATGTATTTCCAGTATGAAATGAATTTACAGAGCTGAAAGCCTACATGCTAGACATAGAATTTAATCTAGCCAAGGATTTGATGCTTGGTGTAAAACAAACCTCCCAAGCCCCATGTAAAGCATATGGTACTAGGCTAACTGCTTAAACACTGCTTAAACATTTTGGAGATTTTAGATCTTTGTAGAACTCTGTTTAGTCATTTTCTCCCCAGGAAAAATATGAACTCCTTTTAAGATGGAAAAATACTTATTAATTTCCATGTCCTTCCTTCAGAAGACTGAAAGCTTAGAGACAATTGAGGGATAGCAGGTTTGTGCAATTTGAAGTTCTTCCTACTATAGATTTTACATCTAGAAAATAGGAAAATCTTCTAGCTAAAGGGTATTCAAAAGACAAATTAACTAGAGTGGTAGAGGTTGGGAATATAAAAAGGACAAAAATCAGATATGAAGAATGGAGGTGAGCTTTTATTTAGATTCATTCTCAGCTCCGGGAATGGAAGGATTCTCTTGGGAAGTCTTTGCCTATCATCTGTGTGGCTTTGCCTATCATCTGTGTGGCTTCTCACTTCTCTCTAGGCTTATGTTCAGCAGTAAGATGCATTTGTAAGATTTACCAGTATGTTCCCTTAGCAGCCTTCTCTTACTCAGTTTCCCTGTACCCTGCTTTTCTGGGAACCAGTCTAAGCAGCTAACTGGACTCTTGGGAGCTGGTGGTTAATTCCTCTTGGCCCCACTCCCTGCACCACTTGCCCAATAACTTTGTTCAAGCATGATCCCCACAGGGTTACCACTTTGGACCCACCTAGTTGACTGTCTTGAGACTTGACTCAAGCATCACACAATTGTTTTTGCTTCAGAGACCATCCCACAATGTCCCGTAAATTGAAATGACTTCAGCCTCCTCACTGACAAATGAACACTGAGTGTCTGGAAGAGTGACCTGAAACCAGCAAAGCAGAGCTAAACTCCCACTCAGTACAGGTAGGCTCAAAAGTGGTATCAAAATACACTAACAACCTCACTTTATTTTTTTTTCTTTTTTTTAACAACCTCACTTTAAATGCCCAAGTCCTAGCACAAAAACAAAAGAAATATGAAAAACCAAGATAATATGTCTCTCCACAGCCCATTAATCCTGTAAGACTCTTCTCCAACAAGAACAACCAAGACGAACCTGGAAACACAGAATTTACAAGAACAATTATAAACACTCTTAAAGAGTTCAAGAAGTTTAAAAAGGAAATGAATAAACATCTGAATGAACTTAAAGAGGGCAAAAAAAAAATTCCTCTGAAGTCCAAGAAAACACAAACTGATAACTGAGTGAAACAATGAAAGCAATTCAGATCATGATAAGGGAATTAAAAAAAGAGACAAATACTGAGGAAAACACAAGCTAACTGTACATGGAAATGAAAAATTTCACAACCCAATAAAAAGACTCAAAAAAAAAAAAAGTAAGTCTCATCAATAGACTAAGTCACAAAGAAGATAGAATAGGGGCTAGAGAGATGTCTCACCAATAAGGGATTTTTTACTTATGCCAATCCAGATATTTTACTCAGCAGAACTATCGAACAGTGATGTACTGTAACATGGAATTGTGAGCTAAAATAAACCATTTCTCCCATAAGTGCCTTCTGTCAGAGAAAATGCAAAGGGCGCTAATGGAGAAACCTACTCACACAGTCCCATTCCCAAGTGTAAGGAGGATCACAGTGACACCCAGTGGAGTGCTCCTCCTCTTATAAATGTGGAATGACAGATGGCGCAAGTCTGTTGTGAGTGGGTATAACATTTACAGTGGGTCGTTCTTAAAATGGCATGACTTAAGTCTGTATAGATTTCTACAAAATGATTGTTGTTGTATTTGTGGTGTGTGTGTGTGCAGTTCCTTTAAAAAGCATTTTTCTAATTTTCTCTGTGTTCTCAGGTTATGTCCATGATACCAAACATGAACAATCTTCCATAATGGGAAAGATACATGCATAAGTGTTTTCAGTAAACCTGTGTTCTTCAATTTCATTTCTTTAGCCTCTCAACCTATTGTACAAGATCCCTTGCTAGCCTATTTCTTTGGGGTTTTCAGGGAACTTGCAACATTCTGTCATTTGGAGCAATGACTCTGGCTTTAGAATATGAGTATTAATTCTAACCCCAGCCCTAAACCTAGCTATGGGTCTAATGCTTAAGGCTTACCGATCCTCATTCATGGCTCTCTGACAGAATCCTCTTTGTTTTCTTATGTGATGCTAGCTTTTGTATTAATCACCAGAATGAAAATGTGGCTAATAGGCTTAAAGAGAAATATAACTTGAATAATAGTAATAGTAATAATAATAATAATAATAATAATAATAATAAATCAGATGCAAAAATATTTCACTCAGCTGGCCAGACCTGGGAGTGTTTATGAATGCGGGAAATGCAATGGCACAGAAGAGTCACCATATGTTCTGCTTTCACGGACTCTAATCTCAACAGAAGAAAATGTGAGTGGGATTACCACATTGGGAAAAGCTTAACATCTTGCAGATGTTTATCTTAGACTTTTCCTTAATCATTTTCCTCAATGACATGGAACCAAAGCCTTTAAATCTCATTCATTTGTTGAAATGCACCCTTCTTCTCCCAACCCCCATCCCAAGCTGGTTTTCTGGTTCATAATTTCAAGGAACTATAGCTTTCCCAGAGACTTAGCATCTTATTTGAGTCATGTTTCTGACTTCTTGGCTGCTGTTCCCTCCACTCAAAGCTACCACTTCTTTGGTCCTGGAATGCCGGGTTTAAGTGGTGAACAAACAGATACGTCGGATTCTATCAGACTGTAGACTGCACGATCTGCCTGCTGAGCACAGTCTGCTGTACTGGAAGCAGGCTGTCGCTGCCATATGCTGTTCTTTCTGCTGTCTCCATCCTTTTGGGGGAACTTTATGGAAAAAAAAAAAAACAGTATCAAAGCTGTTTATCCTGGGATTTTGTGATTTGTTTTTAATTTTAATTTTATGTCTACCAACTTAGCTCACTTAAAACTGCTTTCGGCATGCCACCCACCAGCTTATGCTGTAACAGCTGAGCCAGGGTTTGAGATTAGGGGCATAACAGGAAACGTCCCAGGTGACTAAGGACAGCCTGTGAAATGTTCCTAGACCCACACAGCTTCACACAATGGAATGTTGGCTATAACAAAGCAGTGAGGAGTATTCCATCAGCTCCCATGAGAGTAAGTTCTATTAGAAAGAACACAATAAAAATTACGTTTTGTGAAAGTGCTAACACACTCACAGGTAAAGTATTTGCAATTTGACTGAGAAATGTGAACAAAACCTAAACTAAAAACAGTGCTTTGTTCATTTACAGACTCAGTTCTTCAACACAACCATATGTGTGCATGAGTGTGTGGGTGGGCGTCCCTAAGATTTACTGAGAATGTGTTATTAGTTGGCAAACGTGAGGTACTCACATTTAAAGAGTATCCTGAAGAGATATTTATTCAGTTTAATTAAGACTTCAAACTTCTTCCTGGAGTGAATCTGACACCATAAAAAAACTATAATACTATTTGGTATTTGAAATGAGAGTGGAATGGAGATTTTAAGTCTCCTTTTAAAATCGAAGCAAGAGAAAGGAGGTAAGGGGCTCTGCTGGATAATGTTGAAGACTGACATCTCTGGAGAGCCATTTATTTGCACTCTATGATGTCAGACTCCCTTTCTCCCTGGGATTCTAAAAGTCTCCCTGATCTGGGTAACCCCAAGTTGTGTAAGGAGCATCACAGAGCCCTCAGGGCAAATTACAGGCCAGACCCTTTCCTGATAAGAAAACAGATCCAGCAAGCATCTGGGAATCCTAAAAATGTTCCACTCTGCTAAGGATACTAGTCAAGCAGTAATCTTCAGTTGTACTTGGAGATTTTCCACTCACCCATTCCTTCTTGTGATAGGACCACGCTACCACCTGGAAAATGTATTGTACCACACTACATGCAAATCAAATATCTCTGGCCCCCTGACCCCAGTGAATCAAATGCATTCATCCCACTGCCCAAAGGCTTATAAATTCCTAAATTCAAGTAGATGTGCTGGGAGTGCATGCTGCTGACTGAGCGATACCTGCCATGAGTCGTCTACCACGACTGTCTGAGATTCATCACTCATCCCCTTCCTGCTGCCTTTCAGTCGGGCCTGCCCTCTGCCCACTGGGCCTGGACCATGCCAGACCTGTGCTTCAGCTGCAAGCCAGCCAGGCATGGGCTTGCATGGGCTTCCACCCATTTCTCTGCCATGCTTAGCACAGCAGCTTAACCAAGAGCTGTAATACTTTGGTGTCTCTATAGGCTTTGGAACACCTGAGCTTCCACTGCCCCCAGTGACCTCATGCTAAAAGAGCCAAACTGTAACACTCAGTGGAAAACCTTTCCACGCCCAGGCCTAGCACATGGGCCTCTCTCTAAAGCTCTCTAACTGCCCCAGAGAGAAACAGAATCCCCAGTCTCTGTCTAGAAGCCAAATCCAAGTTACAGGCCTGCCCAGAAACCCAGGATCACACAGGGCAAAGAACCACAGGACAGAGAAGAAGATAGCAATGTACACAACGCTTCGAAAGCACATTCATAAATGGGAAGAAATTCTCCCAGAGTGAGACCAGAATCCCAGGACTACTAATGAATGGATGTTTGCAAACAAATAGCACATACACAGGGAAGGAATAATGTAAGTGACCAAGGCATAGTCATTTCGTCATCTTTCTTTTCCTCTGATTGTGAGATATGTTTCTTGAAGTTCTTGGTTGTGCTGTACTTTTTATGGGAAAGGACAAGAAATAGAATTCAGACTTAAGAGGCCAAAGTGAATGTGATTGATTGCAGCTTTGGACAAGAGTATGTCCAGAACAGACCAGGCTCCATCTCTAGGTATTCTTAAACAAATCTATCAGGCTGGATTGAGAAGACTAGAATTTGATTAAGTTTAAATCCTTCATTAATTCTGAAATCTCAGAGAGTATACCTCTCAGACAGACACTCGACTACCATGTTATGAGCATGATTCAAACTCTGAGAGGTTAAAAATAAATGACATGATCTAATATACAGCTAGTAGCCACTGGCATCTTTTCCTTTCTGTGTTACTATATGTGCTACCAAAGGGTCATTTGACAGAAGAAAATCAATTGATGAGACTCCCTCATATTTTGAAACATGTGCTTACTTTCTTTTGTGGGGGACTTTATCCTTTCTAATTATGCATAACCCATTCAGACATCTACCCAAAGACTGGCTTTTTAGTTCTGTGAGTGAATAAATTGGTACTTCTCTTGAAGCTAGTTTGAATAGGTTAATTTCACAAAAATACAACCAAAATGAAACCTAAGCTCCCACTTATGGGTTGGCAGAGTAGTCAGAAAATATTTTTAAAACTTGACTGAAGTAAACATACATGAAAAAGGTTTTATCCTGATTTATCATCAAAAGAGCTGTAGTTTATTTACCTACAGGTTTGACTTATAAAGCTTCTTTATCAGTGAAATTTTTTTCTTTTGAATGATACTCCATTACCATTAGCTGGAACTTCATGCTTTTAGAATTAAGGGACTGAGCAAGAATTTGAAACTTTATTTTAAATATATACTGAGTTCCAGTTGAATTTAGGAGTCAGACATTTTGTGTCTGTCATTCAAGTTTATCATCTGCCTTGCTTATTTGCTGAAGAACTCTGAACCAGTTTTAGCTTCTCTGATCCTTAGCTAGTCTTCTTACCTGGAATATAAACACATTTATTATAAAGTGAACTGCACCATACAGGCACAATTGTTTGAATGCTTAAGCTGTTGGGATAGTTTTGAGAGGTTGTAAAAACTTTTGCACATGGGGACTAACGGGTGGCTCCTAGGGGCCTGCCTTTGAGGTACACAAGCCAGCCTTACTTCTTGTCTTTGTTTTCTTATCTGTAAGATGTGATGACTGTGCTCTAAGCTCCCACTGAAACACCCTGAGCCTGTCCACCGTGTCTTCCCTACCATCATAGACTGAAATCCCTCAAACCTGTAAGCCAAAATAAGGCCTTCTTCCCTCATGCTGTATCTGTTAGGTATTTTGACCAGTGATGATAAAAATAACTAATGCAACATCCAACATTTTTATACAAGTTATTGAGGGGAGAAAATAAGTTAAGGTTTATAAAGTGCTTAGCACTGAGTGCTCATAGAGCTACTGTGGGCTGGATCACCAGAGTCTTCTCACAGAGCCTTTGTTGTGAAGGTAGGGCTGTGCTGTGCCAGCTTTGGAGCAATTCCAGAGAGGGCATTTGTGCACTTCTAAAACCTAAACTGCCAGAGAGCATATTGTGATCATAGAGCCTCTGTCTCTCATTCTGAGGATGTCGGATCTGAGGATGCCTGGTGGATAAAGTGGGCAGTTCCTCATTCCAAAGGACTAAATATACACAGAACCAAGCCTGTTGGTGAGCATGTGTGTTCCTATGCAAATCTTACACTCTTTATTTCAGGCTAAACATCTGCTGCTCCCCACAGGGTGGAGACAACCAAGGAAGGAAAGACGTTTTTGTGGTCTTATTTATGGAATAGCAGGTGACCTTTCTTCCTCTGCCTTTTTCAGCCCAACTTACCTCCCCACCCTCTGGAGGAGCTTTAAAATCAAACTTCTCCTGACTCATAGTGCAAGCACAGTTTGAAACACTCAGATGGCACCAAGTGCACTTTGATATGAGGTAGGGGACACACTAGGTATCACACACCGATTGACAGCAAGAGACTGCACAAGAGAAACTCTAGGGCAGTGTCAATGTCCCCCAAATGCTTACATTTTGAGGGCTTGGCTTCTTGTGCACAGATGAGGCTTTCATCAACTGACTAAAGTATGAGGTGTAAGGTCTGACAGATGAGTTAAGTCAACTGCTTATAACTTAATGAGGTGTTGGAAGCTGGTGGGGTCTTGTTGAAGAAGGCAGGTCACTGGGACTTGCCCTTGAAGAGCACACCCTGTCTTCTCTGCTTTCTTTCCCCACCACCATTTGCTCCATCACACCTTTCCACTGTTTACTCTGTTCACCACAACCCAGAAATGGCAAGATCCAGACCAGAGCTGAACAACTGTGGATCAAAATCTCTGGTGCCTTGAGCTAAAATTAACTTTTCTTTTCTTCCTTTAAGTTGATTTTCTCAGGTGTTTTGTCACAGTAGCAGAGTGTTTGTTAACATAGTGAGTCACTGCAAGATGGCTTAAACCTTTTTTATGTATATCTTAATGGTGGTTGGTTGCTATGGAAATGCTGCTGACATACATTTTCATGGAAGCCTACAGTGATGCAATTGCACAGAAGAGACCCATTCTCACCATCACTTGCTCTGCTTCCTCTATTCAGCAACAACTTCTGCCCATGAGCCTTTTGCTGGATCTTGTTACTTATCTCAATTATTCATGCCACATGGTTGCCATGTTGCCACCAGGCACTATAGTATTCTTCCCTATTTCATGCCTTCCTGATAACTGAAAAAGGAGACCGCTTGATCCAAGTTGCGTCACCTTACATTTCTATACCAGAATTAGTCTAGAATTCTAGAACCAGCCAACGACTCATTTATTCCATTTAGATGAGTAAAGAAAAATGGTGAGTGTATTAGTAGAAGAATACAGAGGAAAGTAAAAGTAAAAAGTTGAAAGAAAATTCTACCAGAGTTTGAGATCCTGATGAGATCTGAGATCTGAGATCTAGGGTATATGGGGTGTGTGTGTGTGTAAATAGTGATTCCCCTTTTTTACTACTCCATTTGAGTTGTTTCTGTTTTCAGTCAGTGTCTCCAGTTTGATTCACCCCAAAACCCATCAGGAGTTTTAAATGTTTTTGTCAATGTTCTTCTACTAACTCTAATCCTAACATAAGAGGTTTTTCAAAGAGCCACTCTGTAGCTTGAGAAGAGATAAGAATAATTTTCTTCCTTTGATGGTTTCTGGGATCACAAACTCCTCTTGCTGAAGCAGAGATGTAGGCAAGAGAAACATAATGTCAGAATTAGCAGAAATATGTATTCAGAGATCAGTGGAATCTATTGAGCCAGCCTTTACTAAGATCTTTAACAGCGTAAGTAGTTGAGACCAATCATAGTGCAGAGAATGAAGCAATGAGATGGGTGTTGCCCTTGAGATGGCTCAGTAGGTAAGAGTTCTTGCCAAACTGCTGGGGGTTGTTCTGATGCTAGTCCTCAAGATCTGGTTACTCCCCAGATATACCTATCCTTGTGTGAACCTGCCTAAGACAAACCTGATTGGTTGATTAAACTGCCTATACCTAGGCAGGGCAGAATGGGAAAAGCATGGCTAAGGTTCACGGGCTTTTGAGGACAGGAGAATCAAGGGAAGGAGACAGACAGATGGGAAGGGGGAGGAGAGGAAGGAGGACACCACAATGGGTTAGGTCGAGAGGGAACCACATGGGGAAGACAGAAGGACTCTAAGGATGGTGTGGATGGAAAAAACACCAAAAATAAAAATATAAGCAAGATTAATGGGATTATGGAAGGTAGACCAGATGAAGATGGTTAATGTGAATGGCATCGGATGAGGGCCAGAAGGTGGATGGTGAGGTTATTTAGACAGTGTAGGTAAAATATCTGCCTGGCCCAAGGTAAAAATAAGGCAATTATAAAATCTAACAGGTGTCTCTGTCTCTTTATTTGTGATAACAGGTTAGATAATTATACCATCATGAAATTATAGGGCAAATAATACATAGCACAATTTTTTTTAATATTATTAAAACACCAAACAAAGCCAGTGACACAGGTTCAATCCTTAGAAATAGTGGTAGAAGAGAGCAAAGGCCTAAAAGTTGTCCTCTAACCACCCCCCATTCCCCATAAACTCCTGTACACATATGCATGCACACACACACATGCACACACACATAAACACACACACACTGGTAAAAGGCATAGAAAGAGTCACAGGGAGGCTTTGCTAAAGTCAGACGTAGGAGGCCTCAATTCTGAGAAGTTCAACTATAAAGTTCATTCAAACACCATGAGAATCAAGACATCCCTGGGCTCTGGAGATGCTACAGGAGACATCTTTGCTTTCAAGGTACCAAGTTTGCCTTCTAAAACCACCTAAAATTTTCAGTATGAGGAAAGCTTCTAAACCTAATTTTGGATACACAGAGCAGCTCCAGTTTGCCACCAGCTGAGTTCTCCGTGCCCAATTCTCTCTTAATCTCTCTAACAGTAGGTGAAAAAGGCTGACTGCAGGACATTTTGAAGACTTTTATCTTTGCTTCCTAAAGGAGGAAATTTTAAGACAGACAACTGAAAAATAAAGACATCTTGCTAGGCCACAAGTGGCAAGGAAACTTGACATGATAAAAATCACATGTGAGTCCTTTGGTGTACAATTTTCTGAGAATACTTCCCTCAGAGTTGAGGCAGTATTAATTATGTTCTAAAGCAGATATACACCTACACACAGGCTACTCTTGGAGAACTAAGAATCCAGGTTGTCAGATCTAATTTTTAAAATTATTACTATTTGGTAAATCATTTTTAAAAGAAAACTGCTTCCTAGCAGCCCAATTTTACTTCACATTGAAACAAGGACTAAATTTAAAGCAAGTACTTTCCTTGGAAAAACTCCCGTTCCCCATATAGTCTTGACCCGATTTACATCAAAATATAGTCACACCAACAGTACAAGATGCTGCTAAATCAAAGGTTTCACTTGAAGGATCTAGTCAGTCTCAGTTCTAGGAAGCATGCAGCTGAATGCCATAGATTCAGGATAGCTTAGTCATGCAAGAAATTATCTAGGCCAGACACAGCTCAAAGGCACATGAAACTCAATGCTTTTCACAGTGACATTTGCATTTGATAGGGCTGACATAAAAATACAGAACTTGACCCCAGGGAGATAGTTCAGTCAGCAATGTGTTTGATGAGCAATCATGGGGATCTGACTTCAGTTCCTAGCCTCCCTTATTAATATTTGGGTGTGGTGACGTGGGCCTGTGCTGGGAAGGGGAACCAGAGCATCCCTGGAGTTCTCCAGCCAATGAGTTAGTCAAGTCAGCAAGCCCCAACTCGCAGCAAGAGACTTTACCACCAATCAAGACAGACAGTGTTTTGAAGCTGATCTCTGGTTTCCATGCATGTACACATATAGTCACAAGTACCTGCACATATACATACACATATCACACTTAAAAACATACACACATACAAACACACACACTGAATGAATAAGTGAGTGAATGAATGAATAATAAAAAAGAGAAATGAGTTAAAGCTTGACTTTTGTGTATTAGAAACCTGGGGTTCAGACCTGGACAGATATGCATTTCCACTTGGACACTTCAAGTTAATGCTGAAGAGGAGATGTGAGAAAGATAACTGGGAAGATTTAATCATCTACATTTCAGATCTGCTCCCCCAGAGCTCACCACTGAAGACAACAGATGGCTGGATTACACACTGGTGAAATATCTTATAACCACATGAAAAACCATTTTTTTTCTAGAGGCCTGGGTTTGCCAATTTAAATTCATTTCACCTCTCAAAACTTTTTTTTCCTAATGAATGGTTTTCTTTTTTCTCTTCATACATGAATGCATTATTTTGATTCAAATCCACTTCTCACCCCAAACTCATTCTGAGTCCCTCCCCCTAATTGAATTTAACCTTCACCGCCTCTTTTTTGAAAGAACACACACACACACACAGACACACACACACACACACACACACACACACACACACACACCCTACTGAGTTGAACTAGGGTTGCCTGCATACAGCGACTGTCCACCGTAGCAGGAGAAACCTACTAAAGGTATCACCTCTTAAGAAAATTGACTCTCTCCGACCTGCCACTTATGCCTATAGTTTCCCAACAGGGAGTGGAATCTTGTGATCCATTCCCTGCCCCCAACCACACATGCTAGAATGTTGACTAGATCAGTTTGTGCAGGTCTCATGTTGACAACCAAAGCTCTGAGAATTCATCAGATAACTGACACAATTCTGAAGCTGTACTCCCCAGCTTCGGGCTCTTTCAAAATTTCTATCCCTTCTTCTCTGTTCCCTGAGCCTTTGCAGGAAGAGCTCTGATGCCACCCTCGAATTAGCAGCATCATGACCCAGGAAACATAAAGAGTGACTGGTGGCTTCTTTGCGCTCTGGGGCAGTAGTATTTTATGAGTTGACCTATTTCTGTAGAACATGGTATGTTACCTAGGATTCAAAGACAGATACTCTTTAATCCTCTGCCTGGAGGACTTATATCACTCACACTGCAAGCTCTTGTTTCCATTGTTCAGTTTAAAGTCACCGCATGACTCTTGGAAACCCCCTTTTCTGAAATTCGGTGAAGCTTTTCAGCAAAACTGGTTTTTGCTTCACAGTTTTCCTTTTGAATATGTTAACATTCTATTTGGCTTTGTTGCTTCTTAGGGCTGCAAGTCTAAATCCCTGTAGCTTTCACCTTAGACAATCCTCTACAACCCGTAAGCCCTTGCCCTTTACCTCATTAGGATACCTTATGTCAGCAATACACTTGGCCACTTGGGGTAGCTGTGTAGGATATAAGAAATACAGTCTTCATGAAGTAAGTGCGCTGTTAGGAGACACTGACTATGAGTAAGAAAAGATGCAATCCAAATGATTTTGTGTCCTGTAGAAACGCTCTGCAAAAGGTAAACATGACAAGGAAGTGGGAGGGGGAAACACCAGCATGTGGCCAGGTGAAGCCAGAGAAGCAGCATTGTGAGCAGGGGAGCAGGTGCATAAGCCAGGAGCCCTGAAAGACATCAGGGTTGACAGTGAGACAGGCTAGAGTTCGTGCCAACACAGCATGCACCAGGTGGCCTGGGAAGGCAGGCAGTGAAGAAAGGCGCAGGACTTCAAAAGTTATGTTACGAAGTCCACATTTACTGGCACCTCACAGAAAACCGCTGAAATGTATTATGTAACAGAATAGTAGGATGCAATTTATATTTTACAAATTTCACTCTTATAATCTGGAGGTGTTTAAAAAGATAAGAATGATGGCGGGGGGCGACAAGATGGTGGCGCCGGGAAGACACTGTGTCTGAGGAGCAGGACAGTAGTGTTGGCACAGCGACCAAAAGACTGAACTCAGGGACCTAAAACACCAGCATTTGTAATTGAGGTGAGAGGAAAGTGGAAATTAATTGGGACCGACCTCAGGTCACCCAGTCAACAGCTGGTAAAGGTCCTGGCGACGGCGGGCGCACCTGCCGCCCGAGATCGGCGCACACAGCCTCCTGCGGTGTCCCCAGCCACCATCCAGGACCCGACACACAGGCTGTGGCCCAAAGTGAGGCACTTAGCCTCGGGACCAGAGCTGAGACAGCTGCCAGCTCAGATCGGAGTGCACAACCTTGGGCCCAGATCGGCCACCCCAGCGACCATATCAGACTGGGGGGCACAGCCTCTAGCCCAGAGTGAGGTGCCAAGCCTCTGACCCAGAGCAGAGTCCTTAGTTGCCAGCCCAGAGAGGCGTGCACAGCCTCTGGCTCAGAAGAGGACACACACTGCCAGCCCCGATTATAGTGCAGAGCCTCCGGACCGGAGAGGTACCCCCAGCTGCCATCTCAAACTTGGGTGCACAATCTCCCAGCCCAGAGCGGAGCACTCAGCCTCTGGCCCAGAGACTTGCTGGGCGCTCCTCTCACCTTCCCAGACAGAACTGTGTGCCCCAGGATAACAGACTGAGTTTCCCTGTTGGGAGAAAACCCCACAGCTAAGGAATCAGCAGCTTCTTCAAGAGGGCTGTACCTAGAAAACTGTAACAACAGCAGCAGCTCACTAAATTCAGAACGAGGAGAAACCCAGCAGCAGGGCAGCTGTCTTGAGGACTTCTACAGATAAGAGGAGAACCCCCCTGACTAACAAAGACCGCAGCTACTACTCAGGTCTATATACCTGAGGTGAGCAGTGGCAATACCTGAGAAACACTGGCCATACAGTGACCATACCAAAAAGCAGAGGAGGCCTCCTTCAGGAAAAATCATCTGCTGGCCAAGGGGATTCTCCCTACCTCAGGACTCCAGGAAGCACCAGAAACTAATAGCCAACACCTAAAACAGCCCAATGGGTAGAGGTCAGCATAGAAGCCCAACCAACAAAAGACAGAGCAATACGGCATCTCCAGAACCCAGCCATCCAGGGGCGAGCAGCCCAGGACACCACCGCATAATAGAAAATCAAGAAGATGACCTTACATCTATGCTGATGAAGAGGATAATAGAGGAAACATATAAAATATGTAAAAAATTAGAGGAAGATAAAATCAAATAGATGATGGCTATCCATAAAAAAATGGAGGAAGTTAAAGACAAGCAGATTATGGCCATCCGTGAAGAAATACGGGAAGATGAACCCAAACAGGTTGTGGCCTTCATAGAAGAAATAATTAAATCAGTGAAAGAAATAAAAGAAACAGAGCTGAAGGAACTAAAAGAAAAGGAGGAAAATACAATCAGACAGCTGAAGGAAGTAAACAAAACAAATCAAGATCTGAAGATAGAACTGGAAAAATTAAAGAAAACACAAATGGAGGAAATAATGGAGAGGAAGAATCTAGGGAAGAAAACAGGAACTACAGAGGTAAGCATAACCAACGGACTACAAGAGATGGAAGAATCTCAGGTGTAGAAAATACAATGGAAGGAATCAATGTATCCATCAATGAAAATGTTAAACCCAAAAAAATTCCTGACACAGACCATCCAAGAAATTCAAGACAATATGAAAAGAAAAAACCTAAGAATAATAGGAATAGAAGAAAAAGAAGACTCAATGCTCCAAGGCCCAGAAAATATTTTCAACAAAGTCATTGAAGAAAATTTTCCCAACTTAAAGGAGAGGCCAATAAGAATACAAGAGGCCTACAGAACACCCAATCAATTAGACCAGAAAAGAAAATCCTCCTGCCACATAATAATCAAAACAGTAAGTATAAATAACAAAGAAAAAATATTAAAAGCTGCAAGGGAAAAAGACCAAGTAACATATAATGGCAAACCCATTAGAATCACACCTGACTTTTCAACAGAGACTATGAAAGCCAGAAGGGTCTGGATGGATATCATGCAGACCCTAAGAGAACACAGATGTCAGCCCAGGCTACTCTACCCAGCAAAACTCTCAGTCCTCATAGACGGAGAAAACAAGATATTCAATGACAAAAACACATTTCAACAATACCTACACAGAAACCCAGCGTTACAGAAGACACTAGAAGGGAAAATGCAACCCAAGAAAACTAGCTACATTCAAGAAAACACAGGAAATAATTAACCTCACTACAGTAAAACAAAAAGCAACCAAGATCACAACCTTATGACCACAGCCAACATCAAACCTAAAGGATCTAACAGCCACTGGTCATTAATCTCTCTCAACATCAATGGACTCAATTCTCCAATAAGAAGACACAAACTAACAGAATGGATACGTAAACAAAACCCAGCTATCTCTTGTGTGTTTACAAGAAACACACCTAAGGCACAAAGATAGACATTACCTGAGGGTAAAAGGTTGGAAGACTGCTTTCCAAGCAAATGGACCCAGGAAGCAAGGAGGAGTAGCCATTCTAATATCTGATAAAATAGACTTTCAACCAAAATTAATAAAAAGAGATGGAGAAGGACACTTCATACTCATTAAGGGAAAATTCCACCAGGAAGATATCACAATCCTGAATATCTATGCCCCAAATACAAGGGCACCCACAATTGTAAAAGAAACATTGATAAAACTTAAACCACTCATAGATCCCCACACATTAGTAGCTGGAGACTTCAACACCCCACTCTCAACAAAGGACAGGTCAACAAACCAGAAATTAAACAAAGAAACAATATCTCTAACAGAGGTCATGAATCAAATGGACCTCACAGACATTTACAGAACCTTACACCCAAACACAAAAGAATTTACCTTCTTCTTAGCACCTCATGGAACCTTCTCCAAAATAGACTCTATAGTTGGTCACAAAGTGAGCCTAAACAGATACAAGAAGATTGAAATAATCCCTTTTATCCTATCTGATCACCATGGAATAAAGCTGGACCTCAACAACAACAGAAATAGCAAAAAGCCTACACACACACATGGAAACTGAACAACTTGCTACTAAATGACAGTTGGGTCAGGGAAAAAATAAAGAAATTAAAGTCTTCCTAGAACTCAATGAAAATGAAGGCACAATATACCCAAACTTGTGCAGCACGATGGAAGCATTGCTAAGAGGAAAGTTCACAGCACTAAGTGCCTTCAAGAAGAAATTCGAGACAGCTCATTCAAGCAAATTAATGGCCCACTTAAAAACCCTAGAAAAAGAAGAAGCAGACACACCAAAAAGGAGTAGATGGCTGGAAATAATCAAACTCAGGGCTGAAATCAATCAGTTAGAAACAAATAAAACAATTCAAAGAATCAATGAAACAAAGAGATGGTTCTTTGAGAAAATCAACAAGATTGACAAACCCTTAGCCAAGCTAACTAAAAGGCAGAGAGACACCATCCAAATCAACACAACCAGAAATGAAAAGGGACACATAACTACAGACACTGAGGAAATCCGAGCAATCATTAGGACTTACTTTAAAAGTCTATATGACACAAAATTTGAAAATCTAAATGAAATGGAGAGTTTTTTGATCGATTCCACTCACCAAAGTTGAATCAGGACCAGGTAAATCAATTAATAGTCCTATATCCCCCAAGGAAATAGAAGCACACATCAAAAGTCTCCCATCCAAAAAAAGCCCAGGACCAGATGGTTTCAGCACAGAATTCTACCAGACCTTCAAAGAAGAGCTAACTCCAGTTCTCTTCAAACTATTCCACAAAATAGAAACAGAAGGAGCATTACCAAACTCATTCTATGAAGCCACAGTCACCTTGGTACCTAAACCTCACAAAGACCCA
>REGO01000134.1:412273-478022 GCA_010120015.1 Rhombomys opimus
GTTCTTAGACAGAGTGCTGGAATTGTGCAAACATGTTGACCCTGTAACCCCTGATGCCCAAGCATAAGTGTGCTAAAGTCTAACCTCTGGCAACAAAAGACTGCCAACTGAGCAGAACCCTTCCAAGTGAGATGGGCTCACAGCTTCCTCCCTCTAAACACTGGGCACTGATTGCTTCCAGGGGCCTTTGACTTGTGTGTATTCAGGGTTGATTTTTCCCACTGTCAGTGGGGAGTAACAAAGCTGCAGAATCATGGCAGGTTCTAGTACAACCGTGAATTGGAGCAACTGATTCTGCAAGCAACGGGCTCCTCCCCTTAATTTAAGTACTAATTATGTGGTCAGTATCACATCGACTCTGTGGTCCAACACTGATCCTGATTTTAAAAAGAGGCTTCACCACGCTAGGTGCCAAAGTCCGCCATTCACATCTTTGTAGAAATAAAGCTTTCTGGAAATATGAAGAAGAGAAACTAAAACAGTACAGGCTACCAACAAGGGGATCTACATAATGCTTTCCTTTCACCTCAGCCTCTGAATCTGATGAGCTGCATTATTTGATCAAAATAGCATATTTGTATAGTATTTACTGATCATTTGACTTTGTATTTTCTCAAATTATGCCACTGACATTATTTCAAAGGTTTTCATTATGGAGCCAAGTTTGAATTCATTAAACACTTTTCCAATGCTTTAAAAAAAAACAAACTTGGTATCATTATTAATTTGGTAAATAGGAAAGTGGATACTGTTTTGTAAATGATCTAAAGATCCATACATAGGATAAAATTAGTTCCTAATGTCACAACATATATAAAAATCAACTCAAATAAGAGATTCTACAGGATAACAAAAGTGAAAGCTTCCTGACAGTGATCTGGTCAATGATTTTTCTTTTGGATGTGGCTCTAATGCACAGAAACACCAGTAAGGAAAGACTAATTCGATTATGTCAAATTGAAACGTGCACAGCAAAGGAAGTAACTAATGGAGTAAGAAACAAAGTGCAGAATGATCGCTGCCCAAACATCTGACAGAGGTTGATATTCAAAATATTAAGGAAATTCAGACAACTAACGGCAAGAAGATGAATTAAAAATGGGCAAAGGAGTAATATATTCTTTAAAAGAAGGTATAGAAAAGGAGTAAGACATCACTCGTAATCATGGAGACACAAAATAAAACTGCAACAAGGTATCATCTTCCAGAGGCTGGGATGGCTGCTGTTGCCGACCTGACAGGTGAGGATTGATGCAGATTAGGAGAAGTGCGAATCCTTACACACTGTATGTGGGAATGGACAACAGACACTAAAGTATAACTACCACTGATCTAAAAATTCTACCACTGGTTATGAATGCAAATGAGCTGAGATCAGCATTGTTAGAGGTACATGTATGTTCATGTTCATTGCCACATTCTTCCCAACAGTCAAGATGTGGGATCAACTTAAATGTATATCAGAGAATAAAGGAAATAGAGCAGGCACTCTGGAATATATTGACTCTTGATGAAGAAAGAGGTCCTGTGATTCACAGCATTGATGAATTTGAGAGTATGTGTGAGTTACAATTCGTGAAATAAGCCTGGCATGACCCTGTATGATTCCACCTTTATGTGGAATCTGGAGAAAGTTGGAATCATAGAAGTTGAGGGTAGAACGGCAGTTACTTGAGGCAGGTAGGAGGTAATTTTTGCCCTTGGTCAAAGGGCAAATTTCATCTCTAAATAGAGATCATGGTGAACATGATTAAAAATTACATACCGTACACTTGATTATTGTTGAGAGTATTTTAAATGTTTTCATGAATGAACATGAATGTAAGAAACAGGTGTTAATTAGCTTCATTTATGTATTTAATGATATATGCACATTTTCAAACATTATGTACTTAAAACTGTCATTTTTATACAATCATGGAGAACACAAAATGCACCTTGAATTTTATGATTCAGTCTATTGCATGAGATGCACGGGAGCTATTTTAAGCAAAAGCAGGACCTTTCTTAGTCAACTCTATAATTTAAACCTGGTTTTGTTCTCATATTCAGCCCTAGCCACCTACAAGACTGCGTGGCCATAGCCACTAGGAATCTGTTCTGCTGCAGAAGTGGATTGACACTTATCCTAAAGACGTTTAGCCAATAAAATGCTTTGTATAGGAAGAGAGGTTGTCATAATAGGTAGTTAATAAATATGAAGCCTTGTTGGTGTTTTTGTTATAGTAGAAACAAATGGAGTACCACGTATTTGTCTACCATCACCTATATACCAAATCTAGAGGAAAGGATATGCAATTGCTATTTTCTATCTACCTTCCAAAAGACAGAATGATAGTGTTTACCTAAAATTTCTGCATAATATGGATTAGTCAAAACTACAGTTTGTTAAGTGTCTGATAATATCTAAGCCAAGACACTGACTGTCCCACAATGAGCTGCATGATCTGGTTTGCCTTTCAACAATCATTCTTATTAAGTCATTGCTGTTGACACTTCCAATGAAGTCATGCTCACGATCAGCTTAAATACAGACACAGCATAGTACATATTTTGACATAAAAGCTGTTTGTATAAACTGAAACATGAAGCAAATACATAATTGCGTAAAATATTCATTATGCTTTCAGTGTGACAATCTTTGGCTGGAATTCTTTTGTGAAATTTGGTCACTTTGAGAGAAACTGGGGTAATATTTTAACAAAAAAATTAGTTTCTAGTAAATTTCCTGTTTAGCAATTGAAGGGCTGAACAGTTACACACAGCGAACTCTGACCCACATACTTTCTCTGCAAATCCTCAAATGCTGGAGGCATCATTTATTTCCAGATCAGTGATGTATATCACTGAAACAGCAATTAGACATGAGCACGTGAAAATAAGCAAGTGAGAAACTACACACAAATAGTACTTTCCTGGCATGCTAGCAAGGAACTACAGATTTTAGCTATTCCATCACTTAACTAGGGGCTGTATATCTTACCTGCAGAGCCTTTTAAAAGCGAGGCTATGACATTTGCCTCTGCCATTTGATTTGATTCCCAGTCCCCCCATGCTAATTAGAAAGGGGACTTACATCACTCTCATGACCTTCTCGAAGGTTATATGTGAGGTCGTGCTGGATGTCTTCTACGAATTTGTGTGCATACTCAGGGTAAAGGCCCAGCACCTCAAAGAGACCTTTAAGGATGATGCACTGAAGATCACAGTAGGTCAGTGCCTTCACATCAGCATTGGTTTTGATCACTTGGTCTTTAATTGATAGATTCGCTCCAATTAAATCCCCCTTCCCTGGGAACAGTAAAAAGAAAAAGAACCATATCATTTTGAAGAAAAGCAGAACAGTCTGGAGCCCAGTCACTTTGTTTGCCTTACAGAGTCTCTCAAATTATATGAGAAAGAGATTATCATGAGCCATAGCTACTTAATTTTGGCAGTACTGACAGTGGGGGCTCAATTGCTCTTTTGTTGTGTCATAAATGTCAATACCTTCACATATTGTTAAATGTCCTGTGGTGGGTAAAAAAATGTCACTGTTAGTGAGCACTGGCCTAGAAGATATGGCTGGATGACTTAGGCATCACAGATCATCCATGGGCTCAAGGAACTCTCTGGCAAAATTCAGCAAATGACTTTGGACCGGTCAATTTTTCACAGTCACTTTAACCATTCAAAGAGGTAGTAAAAACAAGTGACTTTTCTGAGTGTGAAAATGGCTCTGAGCTTCTCTGGTCAGTACATCAGGAAGCATACTGACTGGAGTGAAGGACTTCTGGTAAGAGCACAAGTGTGGTAGTCAACAGACCGGGCTTCTTTCATTTACAAACACTCTATCCCTCTCCTGAGTCCAGAGGAAGGAAGTAAGGGCTGAACCCTGTGGACCATGGTTTGCATGTAGCAGTGTGTAACACAGGAGCACAGCTCTCAGTTGCTGTGTTCTATGACAGTGTAAGAATGTTGTCCGCCCAGACACGAAGTGAATCGACAAAAATTAGTGTCTTAAAAGACAATTGTGTCCCAATCCCCCTTGATGTGTGGCAGCAGCCCTGCTGTCTATAGTACTATTGTCTTCAGCACTGCTGTCTACAGTATACTGCTGTCTATAGTAATCAGGGTGCCTTCGGGCGCTAACTTGCTTGATAACATTTGTTGATGAACTAATATTGGACAATTTTATTGTTCAAATCCTTTAAGTGATTTCAAGAGTTGATAGTAGATGAAAAAGAAATAACTTCAAGTATCAAAAAAAAAAAAATCACTGACTTTAACTTCTGATGTACTTTAGACACAGCCACAAAGTCACTCAGAAGCCAACAAAAGATGTGAAGAGACCTTTAATTCTGAGACAAACGGGCTGGAGGTTACAGGGGCAGGAGCATGCTCGCAGAGAGCACTGGGCACTGGTGTTAACTCAGGTTTCTAGTGAGAGGCTTCTGATTCTGTCCACAGAGAACATCATTCTCAGGCACTAACTACGATTATCCGAATCGCCTTTTTACTATGTTGTAAGCAACGGAGACAAATTGCTGTACAGTCCTCAATTCCAAGGAAGACATGCCACTGAAATCTTATCAAGTGAGCTGGGGAGATGGCTCAGCAGTTAAGAGCACTGGCTGCTCTTCCAGAGGTCCTGAGTTCAATTTCCAGCAACCACGTGGTGGTTCACATCTATCTATAGAATCCGATGCCCTCTCCTGACATACAGACATACATGTACACAGAGCACTCAAATACTTAAACATTATTTTTCGAGACAGGGTTTCTTTGCGTGGCCTTGGGTGTCCCGGACTCATTTTGTAGACTAGGTTGACCTCGAGCTCACAGAGATCAGCCTGCCTCTGCCTCCCCAAGTGCTGGGATTGAAGGCATGTGCCACCAGGCCCACTTAAATAAAGAAATTTTTGAAAGAAATGTTATCAAGTAAACTGCCCTACCTCCACATTCAGTTATGTTTTGAATTTCTAAGTTTTCATACTTTATTGTGCTCAATATTTTGCAACAAAATTTCTGGCATGAAACTCATAAAAGTCTATTCTATTTAATTTGTCAGTAAAAGAACATATGTTATTAATCACATTGCTTGAAATAGTGTGTAAAATAAAAATTAAAAGTAAATTATTGAATTATATGAAATATTAATATCAGTTAATATTTTATTTAACTATGAAATTGAGTTTACTTAGGCAGAAGGAAAAGAAAATTCTGTAGACTATAATTTTAGCCTTTGGAGATGACAAACAGCCACACTGTCTAACAGAATTAAGCCTGACTTATTGGTATCACTAATATTGCTAAATTTAACATTATATTTTCTGTATATTTTGTGAAAAATCTACACTGTTACATAATAAATGTAAAACTGAGAATGGACATAAGATATAATCCCGGCCAGGAAGCCATCTGTGCAGCGACTCTTTACATTTGTCTATTTGAGGATGATTAACAGGACAGTGTCATATAGGGGATTACATTAGGCCAGGGACATTCGAGGAGCACTAAGGCCACTAGACTTTCATATTTATGGTTTCTGTCACATGACTAAAGAATACCACCAATACATAGCTAAATTTGGCACCTTGAAAAGAATTCCACTTTTATTTTTGGATTTAGGGTATGTTCATGGAGTACTGGTAATAATCTTGAGCCTCACATTGAGCTCTGGTTAGGCCTCAGTAACTGCTCTGTGGATTCCTCCTTTCTTTCGTTGAGATTCACGAACTAACGTCTTAACTACTTCAGGTCTCAGTATCCTTATTTCTGAAAGAAAAGAATGATTTTTGTTCCCCTTAAAGATCGTGGGTAGTCTCTATGTTTTCAGAGCTGGTCTGTCTTCGGGCATCAACAATACTAAAAGGGGAAGTTGAATTCCAGAGAGAAAGATAAATATCACTGATTATTATGCATTGCTATAACTTGTCAAACACCAATGGAAAGAATGGTGGGAACACAGTAGCTAGAATAAAGCTGTAAAAGGTGAAAAGAGTCTATCTTCATAACAGTTTCCCGGGACAGCTCTCTCCAGGAATGCTTTCTGTGTTGATTGGAAGACGGTGTTGCTTGCTTCTTCCTCACCAGACCACTAATTTATTTCAGTGGCAGAATGAAATCCTGTTAAGTAACTAGACAACAAATTAAAGCTGTATGCTTAGTAAATCAGCACAGGCTAAATCAGCCACATAAAATAATGTTATGATGAAGAAAGTTACATCATCCCATTGACATGGCAATCTTGGACCTTCACTTGTATGGGGCACCAATATCACATCACAGGTTAGGATGATAATTTGACAAGCTGAACTTACACCACTTAGATATGTACATATTTATACACAGTGGGATCAGAGAAGAGAAATATCATCATAAAAATCACAATTTATGGAGAAATTTGGGGCATGGTGCAAACCAGCAGTAGAGTAAATCTTTCAACAATAAGTAATTACTTAATTATAAAAATTATTAATGTTAAAATATGTTTTATAAGCTACAGCAGTCACATAAAAGCCATTAAATTTGCACCTTTTTTGTTCTAATGTAATGGATGATGCCTTAGTCTTCCATTCCTAAAACTGTTGCTTATCAACAAATTTAAAAGTGGAAAAGAATTAACGAGAAAAGCTTGACTATTTTTACGTAGTGTATTGTATCTGCCTGAATGTATGTCATACCATAAGGTTTTGAAAAACTGGCCAATGCACATTCAAAAATGAGGATGTGTTGATAGGCAAATCAACAAGCTATAAAAGTTTTATTGGTCCTAGGGAAACTCACTGGAAAATATGATGTAAACAAAGTTTTGGAGGCAAATTAGAATTAATGTCAATTCTAAGTCAGAATTACAAAATGGTAGAATGACTGCTCTTTAACTTTGCAAATTGAGAAGAAGAAGGGACTGTGTTAGCATTTCTGTACTTATGTTAAGGAGAACATCACAGGTCGTTAAGAAAAACTGAGCCAAATCTTGAAAAGCAAGTGTCCCCTTTCCTCTTTTACTAAAAGTGAAGTCCTCATGAAGCAGTGAAAGCTACAGGCTTTGTCGGCACTCAGCCTCCAGCTCTTCTCCTTCAGTTAAGGCAGTCATGCTATCATAGTCTGTTATCTATGCTGTAACACAAAGCAGCTAAGGTATCATCACAACAGAAATTTATTTCTGATGATTCTGCAGCTGAAAAATCCAAGATCAGGGCTTTGGCAGGTTCAGGATCTAATAAGAGCTAATTTTCTATTTTCTACCTGTTGACTTATCCTTGTGATATCAGGGTAGAAAAAAACCAGGTGACTCTTTGAGTTTCTTTATACTCCCATTTTGGAAGGTAGTAATCACAGCTTAGGTTCCCACCTCTTAATTTCATCATGTCAAGGACTGGACTTCAAGAGATGAATTTATAAAACACATTCAGATTTGACAAGATTTCAAGACTTCATAGTGGACCTAAGACACGAGTTCATACTAGTGACACAGCAATTATCACTTCTCTCTTCCAAAATATAAGCTATATTGAAGCTTACCACCTTAGCAGCAGGCTGACAGTATTGACATACAATGATATATATTCTTAGACAAGGAAGGCTCAGTTTCCTTTTGTTCAGAATTTGGGATATTTTTTTTTGGGGGGGGGAATAGAAAATGCTTTTACATCTGTGTCTACATTCTGTGAAAGTTTAAATGTTCCATGTGTCAAAATACTTTGCAAGGGGTTGTCACAAATCAGTTCCTTAGAAAATTAGAACAAAAAGTACTGCATTAACCATTTACTGATATGTACTGGCATGATTCTAGACACTGGGATAAAACATTGCTTCTTGAAAGGTGCCTTGGATTTATCTGATGTTCACTGCCACGGGAAGCTTCTCTATCTTACCCTTCTCTTGAGTTTAATCTCCATAAGGGTAAATCTTCTAGCAATTTCTGTTCTGCCACATTTTCAGTGCTTAGACCATTGTCCAATAAGGATTGGTTGAATAAACAAATGAGAGCAAATTTGAAAAGAAACTCACATAAAATGGGAAGAGGAATTTTTCTCTATTAACCCATATACCATCTTCTGCCAGTAGCCCTTTTTATTTCAACAAAAAAGAAACCTTATGTCTAGTATTTGAAGTCAACATCATGGCACCGAGTTTCCACAGTTATCAGTTTTCTTTGAGGAGGTAAAAGGAGGCTGTGTCACCTTAGCAGTGATAGGTTAATGGTTGTGATGAAGTTTGTTATTGAAATTAAATTACTTTCCCTTTCTTTCTGGCACAGATAAAACTTAATACTAATGTTCTTTGGACTGGCTCTCCACAAAATACAGAAATTCTTCATGAAAACAGAGCTGCTGCCCCACAGGAAGCTGCATGGATTGCAATTAGAAGTCAGAAGACTTATACTGCATATGGAGTTTGGGTACAGTTAACTTAGGGAGCATTTTCTCACTTGTAAAATTAGGATAATATTTATTCTTCCTGAACTTTGTATAAGAGTCATGATATATTGTATATAACACTGAGGTAAATTGAATCCAACATGGAGTCCATGTTTTTATCAGTAATTTTCTAACTCTTATTAACACCTCCTTTCCTACTTTGTATTCTTCATAATCCACCATAAAATTTCAGAGAAACTTTTCAGCCAAAACCTACCTAGAATGGCCAACACCATGCTGTCTTTAAGAACCTCCATAGAACCTGAGCACACAAAGTAGATGGCCTGCAAAGCATCTCCCTGGCGCAGCAGATACTCTCCTGGAGCACAGAATGAGGTTTTGATGTGGAGAGACAGAGACCGGAGGCAGCCCCTGCTGGCACATTCAAATAGGGACAACTGTAAGATCTCCTTGTTCAGATGCATTGTGATGTCAGAGCGCAGCTCATCTGGAAAGTCTTTCAAAAGCTAGGGAAGAGAAGAGAAAGAAAATTATGGTGATTGGCTCGATATCAGTGGTACTCTTCCTACTTGGGTCAACTGCATTGTATAAGAGAAGGTTGAAATATTCTCTGAGATTTCTTCTGTACAAATTCCAGGGCTATATGTTGATTCTGACCTTCATTATATACTACAGAAGACTCAGCTGGTAATAAACCCGAAGAAATTTTATGAATCTCTGAAATATCCTAGTAAAAAAGCTTTAAATTCTTCTATCAAGTCTCTTATTGGGATAGATATAGGAACTTGGACTCTCTGGCCTTTATTAACATGTCATGATCATATGCAGAGATCAAATTATCACTTAAAACACTGATTACTAAGTTTCAAAATGAGAGCATATGAAGTATTTGTCTTCCAGAGTCTGTCTTATTTCACTTAATATATTGATCTCTAGTTCTACTCATTCATGCCCTGAAAATGTTATAATTTCATTTTCTTCATGGTGAATAAAATTTCATTGAGGTGTTTGGGGAGCACAGTGCAAGGGGAGGACAAAAAAAATACAGAATGTATAAAAATGCATTATTTTGTAAGTTAATTCAAAGAATAGTTGGTTACTTGGTTACTGGATTGGTTGATGTTTTGGTGGACTAGTTGGTTAATCTAAATAGTGTCTTACCCAGTGGTTGTTTGGGGCTGTTTTTTGAGTTCTACAAATATCATTTTGCCCATATTTTGTTTCTTATTTTTAGCTTTATGGATCAGCATAGCAAGTTTACATTGAGTATTCACATAACATTATGACATTAAACTGTCCTAAGAATAAATCATTTAAAAAACACAATGAGAATGAAAATAGTTGCAAATTCTTATAAAACCCTGTCATCACAGTGGCATTGTGAAAACATCAATCACAATATATAAAGGAAGGTGAGTTGTAGGTCCATGAGGGATGAAAGACAAAGAGATAAAGAGGCCAGTAAATCTGTCTGTCTGTCTATCTGTCTGTCTGTCTCTTTCTCTCTCTCTCTCTCTCTCTCTCTCTCTCTCTCTCTCTCTCTCTCATGCCCACATTAGAACACCTTGCCTTTACCTGACAGGTGTACTTTCTGTCTGAAAATGACAGCAAAAGAAATGCACATTACCTCATTTGAATCTATACCATTGTTGACCGACCAGGTTGTCTGAAAGTACTCAAGCATTCTCTGCTTGAGCTGCTGGGGTAGGTGATGCACACGGATAAAGTCCTTTAGGTCCTTGGTTCTAGTGTGATACAGACTCCATCTAGAGTACATCCTCTGTATGATGGCAGTCACATTCCCAAACACCAAGGCATGCATCAGGGCTAGAAAGCACAACAGAACACAAGATAGTAAGACAGAGGCCAGGCTAACATACAAGTCTATTTCGTGGATGGGTTAAAGTAAAGCATGCCTTCATGGTCATACTGATATGATTCCACCACTAGGAGCACATGGGCATAACCACTCTGTCATAGGCACAACCCAAAACAGTCATTTTGCCTTCCCATGGCCTGATTCAAATAAAAATAGCTTTAAAAGTAATAATATCTGAAGTAGACCTTTTGACATTCATGGAGTCTGTTAGCTGTCATTCTGGATCTAAACTTTGAACTCTATCAACTTAAGTATTATTTTAGTAGTTACACATAGTTTAGTAGTTATGATGCAATTGTCTCAGGAGTTAAGGTATAAATTTACAGTTAGCAATTATTCTATTGCACTAACAGATAAATTTTTAAAAAGCCTATTATAATAACTGGGTAGTCACTGTTGGAATTTTTGTTTTACAGACCAAAAATCATCACATTAAGGACTCAAGATATAGCTCGGTGGCATAGTACTTGCTGAAGTCATTTACGGCCTTGGGTTTGATTCTATGAACCAAAAAAGTAAGTAAATAAAAGTAGTTACAGAATATTAAAAATTATCCATTCACATTGCTATTAATATTAAGACAGTTATTATAAATGTGATAATTGACACATTTATAGTAATGTAGCTGAGGTAATTAGGAGTCCAATTTTGATCCTCACCTCACCTGCAACCACTTTAATTTTAATGGAGACAGCTCAAAATTTGAGACCATAAAAAACACAAAAGAATGTGCTGAGTGGAGGGTGACAAGATGGTGGTGCCAGGAGGACACTGCTTCTGAGGAGCAGGACAACATCTTCGGTACAGCAACCAAGAGACTGAACCCTAAAACAACAGCAATCTTGTTTCCGAGGTGAGAGGAAACTCCATGGTGTGGGAACCAGTCGGGTCCACTCTCAGGTCACCCAGCCATAACCCGGAAGAAATCCCAGGTCATGCAGGCACTTGGTCGCCAGACCAGAGCCACATGCCTGTGTGTCCTGATCACCTTCCCAGGCTGAATGGTGGGCACAAAAACACCGGAGACTGGGAGACCCAGTCGTGAGAAAACCCCACAGGGAAGGAAGAAAACGGGACTGACCTTGGGTCACCCAGTCTTTCCCTGGAAAAGGTCTAGCAGAATGGCTGGCACAAACTGCCATTACTGAACTGGGCTCCAGCTGCGAGCACAGAGACTTGCTGCATGCCCAACTCTCCGTCGTCACAGACAGAGCTGTGTGTGCTCCAGGGCATCAGAGACTGGGTTTCCGTGTCGGGAGAAAACCCCACAGGGAAGGAAGCAAACAGGGACTAGGTCACCCAGTATATCCCTGGAAAAGTTCCCGCAGACCAGCGGGTACGGGTGCTGACAGCCCAGAAACCTGCTGTGCACCAACTATTCCTCACAGACAGAAATGTGTGCCCCAGAGCACCAGAGACTGGGAGTCTCAGTCCGGAGAAAACCCCACAGGGAGGGAGACAGCTTAGAGCACTCAGCCGAACCCCCTCCCCCCCAGCACACATGGGAAAATTCCCAGGAAAAGGTCTCAGACTCCTGCCCAGTCTCCAGCTTGGAGCCACCACCCAAGAGCATCTGTGTACTCTACGCCAACCCAAACACCACAGACTGGGCCTTCCTGTTGGGAGAAAACCCACGGTAGGGGAAACACCTGGCCCTACCTCAGGACACTTCACTCTGGAAAAGTTTCTGGCTATCCACAGGCTCCTGACTGTAGCCTCCAGCTGCACGCACAAGAGCAGAGCACACATGCCACTGACTACCACTATTGCTTGGGTACTGGGGCACAGAGCTCCAACCTCAGACCTACAGAAGCCTAGGATCCCCAAGATCAACCTCCAGAACTGCTCTAAGGGGCAACCAGTTATTCTTAATTAAACCGACCAAACTTGGGGCACCCAGGTTACAGCAGCAGCTCACTAAATTTACAGCAAGAAACCCAGAAGCAGGGCAACTGTCTCCAGGCCTTCTCCAGGTAAGAGGAGAATCCTCTTGACCACAAGGATCACAGTTACCACTCAGGTCTGTATGCCTGAGGTGAGCTATGGCAATTCCTGAAAAACACTGGCCATTCAGTGACCTTACCCGAAAAGCTGAGGAGGCTTCCTTCAGGAAAAACCACAAACCACCTTCCTGCTAAGGGGATTCTCTCCACCACAGGATTCCAGGAACCACCACAAAGTAACCCCCATCACCTAAGATAGCCCAATGGGTAGAGTCCAGTGTAAAACGTCAACCAACAAAATACAGAGCAATATGGCATCTCCAGAACCCAGCTATCCAGGAGCAAGCAGCCATAGACACCACAGCATAATTGAAATTCAAGAAGATGACCTAACATCTATGCTTATGAAGAGGATAATAGAGGAAACAAATAAAATGCATAAAGAACTAGAGGTAGATAAAGACAAACAGATTATGGCCATCCATAAAGAAATACAGGAAGTTGCAGACAAACAATTTGTGGCCTTTAGAGAGGAAATACTTAAATAACTAAATGAAATAAAAGAAACAGAGGAATGTTCAAACAGACAGCTGAAGAAATTGAAAGAAAAACAGGAAAACAGTCAGACAGGTGAAGGAAATCAACAAGACAGCTCAAGATCTGAAGATAGAATTGGAAAAATTAAAGAAAACACAAATGGAGGAAATTGTGGAAAGAAAGAACTTAGGGAAGAAAACAGGAACTACAGAAGTAAGCATAACCAATAGACTACAAGAGATCAAAGAAAGAATCTCAGGTGTGGAAGATACAATGGAAGAACTTGATCTGTCAAAGAAAATGTTAAATCTAAAAAACTCCTGACACAGACCGTCCAAGAAATTTAAGATAACATGAAAAAAACAAAACCCAATAATAATACGAATAGAGGAAAACGAAGATTCCCTCCTCCAAGACCCAGAAAATATTTTCAACAAAATCATTGAAGAAAATTTCCTTAACTTAAAGGAGAGGCCTATAAGAATACAAGAGGTCTACAGAACACCCAATAAATTAGACCAGAAAAGAAAATTCTCCCACCACATAATAATCAAAAGAAAACAAAGAAAAAATATTAAAAGCTGCAAGAGAAAAAGGCCAAGTAACATATAATGGCAAACCCATCAGAATCACACCTGACTTCTCAACAGAGACTATGAAAGCCAGAAGGGCCTGGACGGATATCATGCAGACCCTAAGAGAACACAGATGTCAACCCAAGCTACTCTACCCAGCAAAATTCTCAGTCTTCATAGACAGAGAAAACAAGATTTTCAATGACAAAAACAAATTTCAACAATACCTACACACAAATCCAGTGTTACGGAAGATACTAGAACGAAAAGTACAACCCAAGAAAACTAACTACTTTCAAGAAAACACAGTAAATAATTAACCTCACTACAGTAAAACAAAAAGCAACCAAGCACACAAAATTATGAGCACAGCCAACATCAAAATCAAAGGTTTTAACAGCCACTGGTCATTAATCTCTCTCAACATCAATGGACTCAATTCTCCAATAAAAAGACACAGACTAACAGAATGGATGCGTACACCAGACCCAGCAATCTGTTGCATACTAGAAACACACATAAGGCACAAAGATAGACATTGCCTGAGGATAAAGGTCTGGAAGATGGTTTTCCAAGCAAATGGACCCAAAAAGCAAGCAGAAGTAGCCATTCCAATATCTGATAAAATAGACTTTCAACCAAAATTAATAAAAAGAGATGGGGAAGGTCATTTCATGCTCATCAAATGAAAATTCCACCAGGAAGACATCACAATCCTGAACATCTATGCCCCAAATACAAAAGCAGCCACATTTGTAAAAGAAACATTGATAAAACTTAAACCACATATAGATCCCCACACATTAATAGTGGGAGACTTCAACACCCCACTCTCAACAAAGGACAGGTCAACAAACCAGAAATTAAACAAAGAAACAATGTCTCTAACAGAGGTCATGAATCAAATGGACCTAACAGACATTTACAGAACCTTACACCCAAACACAAAAGAATTTACCTTCTTCTCCGCACCACATGGAACCTTCTCCAAAATAGACCTTACGGTTGGTCACAAAGAGAGACTCAACAGATACAAGAAAATTTAAATAATCCCTTTTATCCTATCTGATCACTGTGGAATAAAGCTGGACCTCAACAACTACAGAAATAGCAGAAAGCCTACACACACATGGAAACTGAACAACTTGCTACTAAATGACAGTTGGGTCAGGGAAGAAATAAAGAAAGAAATTAAACTCTTCCTAGAACTCAATGAAAATGAAGACACAACATACCCAATCTTATTTTTTTGTCGATATTCATAATTTATTTTTGTGTTGTGAGTAATGCACACTTGGCTTCTCACCTTGAATCCTTGTGTCGTCTAGTAGAATATACGGAAATATGACAGGATGATTTGTTAGCCGCACCATACCCAATCTTATGGGACACAAGGAAAGCAGTGCTAAGAGGAAATTTCATAGCACCAAGTGCCTCCAAGAAGAAATTCAAGACATCTCATTCAAGCAACTTAATGGCTCAACTAAAAGCCATAGAAAAAAAGGAAGCAGACACACTAAAAAGGAGTAGATGGCTGGAAATAACCAAACTCAGGGCTGAAATTAATAACTTAGAAACAAATAAAACAATTCAAAGAATCAATGAAACCAAGAACATCAACAAGATAGACAAACACTTAGCTAAACGAACTAAAAGACAGAGAGACATTATCCAAATCAACAAAATCAGAAATGAAAAGGGGGACATAACTACAGACACTGAGGAAATCCAAACAATCATTAGGACTTACTTCGAAAGTCTATATGCCACAACATTTGACCTATTCTGAATATTTCAGGATAACTCCAGTTCAATTTCTTTTTATCCCCCACCATCAAGAGAAATACCAATGTATAAATTCCATTTTAATCTAATATTGAAATTAAAATTTTGTAGTAAGTCACATATCATAATTTTTCTATAGATTAATGGTCACCGTGCCTATAAAGCCACATTTTAATAACAAGATGTAAGCACTTGCAAAAGTTGCTTGAATGGAGTTAAGTTTGGAACCTGTCCCCGAAAGGCAGTGCAGTACTGAATAGACAATATCAGCTTCAGAATCAGGCA
Organism: Rhombomys opimus; assembly: GCA_010120015.1. Taxonomy (NCBI): domain Eukaryota; kingdom Metazoa; phylum Chordata; class Mammalia; order Rodentia; family Muridae; genus Rhombomys; species Rhombomys opimus. Next base: position 427,644 of record REGO01000134.1, read on the forward strand.
AATCTAGGTTTGAATCCTGGCTTTTCTCTTCCTCATTGTGTGCACTTACCAAGCTAAATCTCTTCACATGACCACATTTTCCTTATACATTAAGCAGGCAGCCAATTGTCTTACTCGTAGAGCTATTCTAAGTTATAATTCTCAGCTGCATATTCCGATCTGTGTGAGAGTACCTAGTATATGTGTGAAGCAGTAATTATTCATTTATGTTAACTTTTCCCTTGAAAGTTATTACAGATGTTATTTCCCTTGAAAGGTATTACAGATGTCAGTGCACTCAGGGAGTAAGATTTTGGAAAAGGATTTAAGGTTTTGCTGCTAAATCTTCAGGAGTTACATCACTCTTGATAGAAATCACTTCTTCATGAAAGAATTCAAGAAATATTCAACTAGTGGCTGTCACATGCAAGCACACATAAGAATACAAAAGCAGAATGCTTCCCAAATGTCCAAAAATATATAAAGAAAAAAATGAATATTTCTAAACAACCTTATAGCGTGTGATTTTGTGGATTCCAAGTAGTTTATTCTGTGTGATTTAAAAAGCCCAACAGCTCAGAGGTTTAAATATTTCACTTGAAAGAAAAGATATTAAAAAAAAACATTAACTGAAGAAAAGAACTGATTATGCTCCAAGTCAAAGACATTAGACACAGATCTCAGGCTCTGCTAAGCTTATGGGCAAGACTTGGAGGCTCAGCCACCCTTAACTGCGTGCAACAGTCTTCATCCAGAGAATAAATTGAGTGCAGAGAACAAGCCTATTTCAGTCATTTGAACACTGCTTTTCTTAATTATGTGTATGATTTTAACTTTGCTTTGCTTAATTATAATGTGTAAAGCACTTAAACGGAGAGAAGTAATGCATTCAGGCCATTTAGCATCCTAATTGTATATTATCAATAAAATAAATTACTGGATTAATGGTAGCATTCATAAGTGTAGTTGGAAGGAACTAGTCTGGCTGAGTCACCACAATTTCAACGTCTTATTTCTGCATAGGAAATCACTTCTAAATAAAGAAGTGAGAATAAAATCTCACATCTCTCATATCTCTCCTCTCTCTGCTTCTGTCTCTGTCTCTCTATCACACATTTTCCCGTTGTTATGATGGCCTTTTTTGCGCTAATGCTCATTCTGTCTTGGCTGAAAGTGTGTGTAACTATCAGGCAAAAATCATTCTTTCTGCTGTGAAACTTTGATTCAAAAACTCCTGTATCCAGGTCAGCTCAGAAATTATCACTCACTTTCCTTTCTCTCTCAGCAAATTTGATATATACTTCTTGAGTGCTAGAACTGCTGAATATGTTGGAGGCTATTTTCCTTTATGTAGGAGTTTTACATAAAATGCATTTGCTACAATTTTATCTCAGTATTACGTCTTTGACAAAAGCTTCCCAAGATGCTCTCGGGGAAAGGTAGAGAGGTTTCAGATGAAAAGAAAACCACAGTATAGCCTGGAGCTGGTTTTTGCCTGTGCAAGCACCTCCTTTCCTTTCCACTCTTCTTGTTCCTTACCTGAGCTTGGAACCACTGCTTTCTCATATACAATATTATTGCTGATACCTTTAACAGCTATTGTACTGTGGTTGTAGTCTGTATAGGAGCACTTTTGTTTTGATAGGACAGAAGAACAGAAGTCAACTCTTGGGTAATCTTGTTGCTCCTGTCTTTTCTAGAACCTCCTAATTGATCTGGAAATTTCCATTCTCTATTAACTGGGTTGTGGATGTCAGAAGGCAGAGAAAACAAAATGCAAAGGATTTCTTAAAGTATGAATTCAAATGTTGCAAAGACATCTTAAGTATGTCTTGAATTTGAGGAATTACATCTGAGTTTAGTAAAATCATGCCAGGGAGTGTTGAGTTGGTGGACCCAAGTGAAGTATAAAAATAATGTTGCATTGGAACTGGGTTTGCCTCAGTAATGACCCATCAGCATCATCAAGGTCCATTAACTGAAGCAAAACTTATCAGATCCCGCCAGGCAGTTATACTAAGTTTTAAAGAAAGACTTTCAAAGATATGGAAAATTGTCTATATATACATATATATCTATATCTTTAGTGTCAACAATCATAAAATTAGCTTAATTAATTGTTTCAGAAAACATATATATCCTAAAAAATATCTTTGTTCGTGCATTATGCCTAACTCACAATTGTGTACTACCTACAAACCTACAAGTTTTTTTTAAATGTGTATTAGAATAGAAAGCAAGTTTTAAAGAAGCCAGGTAAAAGGTTTATGATCTCCCTGAATACTTGTTTCTACCATTAACCTGTGAACTCTGAGGGGCATCATTTGTTCCTTAGGCATCTTTGTCTCCCAACCATCTAGCACACTTAGCCTCATTCTCATGCAGCTTAAATATTTATCCAGCTAAATGAATCAGATGTACCCTGTAGTATCTTTTATGGTTTTATAACACGAAACACGAGGCTAAAAATTTATGACCGCTGGTTCAGAAAATTCAAGAAAATCTCTTGAAAATGGCAAATTTCTAAAACGCTTCTCTTAGGTCTTTGTGGTTATCATGTACATTTTGGACAATATGGCTTTCTTCAATGACTTCCGTCAACTCTGTTAACACAAGTTAAAAACAACCTTATAATAAAAATAAGAATTTGGCTCAGTTCTTCAGCTTTCATTCTCATTTGGTAGCTACACTATTTTCAGCTTGCCTGCCCAAGGTTTACAGGGTAAAACTAAAATAAAACACACACACACACACACACACACACACGCACACACACACACACACACAGAGAGAGAGAGAGAGAGAGAGAGAGAGAGAGAGAGAGAGAGAAAGAGAGAGAAAGATTACCTGTAGAAGAATCTCCAGCACAAAATACCAGGCTGATAGAAGAATGCCATTAACAGAATAAGCAAGTATCTATCTCACTGATAATTATACCAGAATAAAGATGAGCTGTGTCCTGCAAACATAGGAATAAATCACAAACTCATGCTCAGCTGAGATGCTGAATTCACAAGCATACATCCTGTATGATTCTGGGTAGAAAAAATTTAAAAGTAGATCAGTTTATTGGTTGCAATGTGTGTGATTTGTGACCATAGCCACATTTGGTGAGGATAGTTGATGACTCTGAAGAACACAAGCCTTCTAGGATGCTGTTAATATGTGTGCAAGGAAAACACAACACAACACACACACACACACACACAAACATGCCCACAAGGCACAAAATGCGTTCTCAGTCACAAACACATACACTTTTACTGGCTATGGACATGGAAAGGGAATCATTTGGTCATTGAGTACAGGTGTATATATATTTGATGGTTGTTGATAGCATTATCGCTGACTGGATAGAAATGCCCATTAACTGCACTGAAAAGCCACAGCATAAACTACCTCTCAAAGCTCAGTGGCCGCCAGTGTTTTAAAGTATGCAGTTCTTGTGAGTGCAACACGTGGTGTCTGCTTCTAGTTTCAGTTTCTACATGACTGACACTGAGCAGTGTTTCTGAAGGCCTATTGTATATTCAAATGTTGAAAATCTACACTGAAACAGTGCTTCAAATGTGGTTTAAAGGCTTCTCAGTTTTCTTAGGTGGATTTGTCTACCTTTAAAAAATATACCAGAAAGCAGCCTTTTGTGTGGTAAATGTTTGCAAATACTTTAATTCTTGTAGTTCACTCTTCAAGCTCTTATCAGTGTTTTTTGATAAGGAGAGACTCTACAGTTCAATTTATAGTTGTTTATAAAGAAAATAGGTGTCTATGTTATATTTTAGAAACATTTGAAAAATTCAGGCTTATGAGAATATGCTCTAATGTTTTCTTGTTGTTTATTCTTTCATGTTTATCTCAAAATTTAATTTGGGAAATGAGTTTCATGTTGTTTAATAAGAGGTCTAGATTACTTTTAACAAATAGCTTTATACATTGGACCCAGAAACATTTACTATTAAAAACATTTTATTACTTTATTTGGGGTGTATATGTACATATGTCTGTCTATCTGTCTGTCTGTCTGTCTGTCTGTATGTGTATGTTAGTGTGGATGTGGTTATGAATGTACCACGGTGAATGAAAGAATGCCACAGGACTACTTATAGCAGTCAGTTTTTTTTTTTCATCCACCATGTGGGTTCCAAGGATTGAACACAGGTTGTCAGCCTTAACAACAAGCATCTTTGTCTTGTTCCCAACATTTGTTGACCAAACAATCATCCTCAAATTGTAATCTAGGCTCAGTCATGTCATACCTGAAGTGGTCACATAAGTGTGACCATTTTTTTTTCTAAACCTCTATCTGTGTCATCAGCTCAGTGGTCTGCTCTTCACCCAACATCACATTTTCTTGATGACTCTAACATCACAATGCACATTCTACTTGGAATGCAGATCTAATTTTGTTTCTATTCATTTATTGCTTTGCCTAGTTTCAACTCTGATTCCCACTGCTCTTTATAAATATCTGTCCATTCTCAAACACACATTCACACGTATATGCAGCTGCTTTGACTTCCATTATAGAGATCACATGGGAACTTTAATTTAGTTGAGTAAAACTGGTATCCTTACAACATTGAACTTACCACTTTGTGTCCCTCCAACAACCTTAAACCATTCGTAAAAATTTTCACTAGTGCTTTGTAGTTTTCTGTGTAGTTTTGCAGAGTTCCAGTTAAAATTTTCCCTATATATTTGAAGTTTCTGTATTGTTTTGCATGTCACTTTGTGATAAGTTACTAATAGATACACATTTGCTTTACTATTAACTTACAAACTCTAACAGCTATCTGAGCCTTTTTTCCGTGTTTTTATTTTTTATTTATTTATTATTATTATTATTATTATTTTGAGGCAAGATTTCTTTGTGTAGCCTTGGCTCTCCTGGACTCAGTTAGTGATCAGGCTGGCTCAAACCCACAGATAGCTATTTGCCTCTGCCTCCCTGAGTGCTGGGATTATAGGCAGGAGCCACTGTGCCCAGCTTATCTGAATCATTTGAATTACTTTTTTAATGGATGTTTTCATAGTTCTTGTAGGTTTTTCTTGGTATAAAATATTTTGACAGTTTAGAATATTCCACCAATATGCCAATTATGTTTATACTCCATACTTATAGATGCTTATATTAAATATATATCTGTATATAAAAATGGGATTTTAAGGATTTACTTATTTTTCTTTTATATGTATGAGTAATTTGCTCTCGTGCATGTCTGTGTACCATTCGTATGCCCGGTGCCCACTGCGGTCAGAAGAAGGCATTGGATTTCCTGGAATTGGAGTTATAGACAATTGCGAGCCACTGTGTACATGGTGGGAATCAAACCCAGGTTTTTAGAAAAACAGCAGCTGCTCCTAACAGTTGAGCCATCTCTACAGCCTCTTAAAATGTAATTTTATTCATGTGCAAATTATAAAACAAATGAGACTTCTGAAGAGATTCTGAAGTAAGATTTTGAGTCTTCCTCGTTTGGTTCACCTTCACTCTTAAGTCTGCACTCAGAAGCGTTTACAATAGGCTTTAATATTGTTATTTCCTACTTTGGTAGTAACTATCTCTACTGTAAACAGCTTCAGCAGCTGTGTGTCGGATTAGAAATTCCTAATAAAATACCCGTAGTCATATACAGCTTACATTCTAGTTTTTATCTTTTTCAAATAAAATAAATTCCTAGAATATGATATTGTAATAGGTACTTCACAAAAATTGCCAGGTCTTAGTGAGTCTTGGCATTTAAACCCACTGGTCTTAAATGACCTTTAGTTTAACTTGGAATACTAATAATCTCTGTTTTACAGTGTTATGAGAATTACACAAATAAAGTGTTCTATATTGTGAGTTTCTATATAATTAGTTTCAATGATGTTCAAGTATTTTTTTTTTATTAGGAGATACTAAAATTAAGGCATCATTTCTTTTAGCCCAGGGTAATTCTCACAATAATGTAAAGTTATTCCCATAAACACATGTAGTAGATATTTTGGTTATGTTATGTAAATATGTTTTTGTTGTAATCCCAAGTGTGGGATGCAGGAATCCAAAGCTGATAATAGCCTCATGAGAGAGAGCATGATCTTTGTCAGTTGACGATTGCCTCCTGCAGGAGGCATAGTTTTTGCCAGCTGAAAACATCCTGGTGTGGACTCTGAGAAGGTATAAATAGAGAGAGAGAATGCTTTGCTTCGAGATGCACCTAGAGAGAATGCTTTAGAGAATACTTCAAGAAGGTAGCTGCTGCCCCTGCTGCTGCTGGTCCTTGTTGCTGCTTTCGCTATTGCTGGATTGCTGGGTTGCTACTTTGCTGTTGGCTGGACTGTTGGAATCCTAACAGTCAGACAGAGAGGAATTGCCTCAAGGAACTACATCTAAAGAGGTCTACATATCTTGTCCCTACTAATCTTCCTTCTCTCCTACCTAGGATCAGAGGGTGGGAGGGAGGGGGTTTGGAAGGGAAGTAGAGGCTTAAGGAATTCCAAATAAAGTAGGTTTTAAAAATCAAAGCCAGATATAGGATAAATCTACTAAAATCTGTCCACTGAAAGATACTAATTAAGAGGGAGGACTCTTGCAAAAATGCTCAGTTCCTATCCAGAAAGGCAAAGAGGATGGACATCAGAAGAAGGAGAAAAGAGAAACCAAGTCAGGAGCCTGACACAGAGGACCTCTGAAAGGCTCTGCCCTGAAGACTATCAATGCAGATGCTGAGACTTTTTTTTTAATTTTTTCCTTATCAGTTACATTTTATTAACTCTGCATCCCAACCGTGTCCCGATCCCTCATTCCCTCCCAGTCCCTCCCTCCCTCCCTCATCTCCACCATGCCCCTTTCCAAGTCCACTGATAGGGGGGGACCTCTTCCCCATTCATCTGATCCTGTTTTATCCTAAAAAAGATAATCAAGAGAGTGGACATGGGGTAAGATGATCAATCCTCATTTAGAAAGACAGATGGGATGTGCATTGAACGTATGACAGGAGTCTACTGAGCGCATCTGAAAGACTCTAACTAGCAGTGTTTTCAAAGCAAAGACTCATGACCAAACCTTTGGCAAAGTACAGGGAATTATAGGAAAGAAGGGGAGTTAGTCTGATGGGGAAAGGATAGGAGCTCCACAAGGACCAACTATATCTGGGTACAGGGTCTTTCAACCAAGGACCATGTATGGATATAACCTAGAACCTCTGCTCAGATGTAGCATGTGGTAGCTCAGTAACCAATTGGTTTCCCAAAGTGAGGGGAACAAGGACTATTGCTAACAGATGCTGAGACTTATGGGCAACCTTTGGGCAGAGTGCAGGGAATCTTAGGAAAGAAGTGGGAAACAGTAAGATTTAGAGAGGACAGGAACTCCACAAGGAAAGCAACAGAACCAAAAAATCTGAGCAGCGGGGTCTTTCCTGAGACTGATACTCCAACCAAGGACCATGCATGGAGATAACCTAAGACCCCTGCACAGATGTAGCTCATGGCAGTTCAATATCCCAGTGGGTTCCATTGTAATAAGAACAGGGACTGCCTCTGACATAATCTGATTGGCCTGCTCTTTAATTACCTCCCCTTGAGGGGGAAGCAGCATTACCAGGCCACAAAAGAAGACAATGCAGCCACTCTTGAGGAGACCTAATTAATGAGGATCAGAAGGAAGGAAAAGAAGACCTCTCCTATCAGTGGACTTGAGGAGGGGCATGCATGCAGAGGGTGGAGGAAGGAAGAGAGTGGGACGGGAGCTGGGAGGGAACCACAGGGGGGATACAAAGTAAATAAAGTGTAATTAATAAAGAATTTAAAAAAAAAATCAAAGACAGCTGGGCACGATGGGGTGCTGCATGCCTGTAATCCCAGCACTCTGGGAGGCAGAAGCTGGTGGCTCTCTGTGAGTTTGAGTTCAGCCTGATCTATGAAGGGAGTCCAGGACAGCCAGGGCTGTTAGACAGAGAAACCATATCTCAAAAAAAACCATAAATAAATAAATAAATAAATAAATAAATAAATAAATAAATAAATAGATAAATAAATAAATAAATATCAAAGCCTACAAACACAAATGGAAAGCTTTAAGAAATTCAACCCACTTAGGACATTTAGCATGAGAGCAATAATGCTGCTATTTCTACCTGCTGTTAGGTCACATCAAGTTCCCACACCACTTACACACTGCTTTTGCAACAGGAATTTTGTTCAAAATATATTTAACAAAGAATTAACAAAGTGACATTATCAGATTATATCTCATATATTTTGGGTTCGTGGCCAGTAGAGCTCCCATGTGCAGAAAGGAGCAAGGATTAGATTATACTTTGACAATTTCTGGTCAAGGATCACTTAACATGTTAGGTGGATCAATAGACAGTGTGCCCAGTTGTCTAACAGATTTCTCAGATGGCCAAATCAGCAGGCTTGAGCATTGAGCATATGACAACATTTCCACCAGGAGAAGACACACAGGCAACATTAACTAATCATAGACTGTGCTCACTTGCAAAGTGTCTGCCATTTTGTTAAGCAGAAAAACGGGCCATTGAGGAGGATGGAGACTATGTAAATCATAACATTGGATGTGCAGCAGTCACCATGGGTTCTGGCAAGCTGCAGCTTTTTAGAAATGAGAATTCTTTTTCTCTGCTCTCTAGGCTGTTAGTACTTGGCATCAACCATGAGCCTGTTAAAAATTGCTGTAGTCTCAGCATGCTGCTTCTGCAACTCTTTCCAAGAAGGACTGCAGATGTTGGCTCTTCTCGCTTATTGCTTCTCAGCTTCCTCCCTTACTAGGCACTGAGCATTCCCTGCCTGATGCTGTTCAAACTAACTAGTATTAGACTTTAGTTTCACTGTGTGGATGAAGAGCTCTGTATCTATACACACTCTTTGCAGCCTATCTCCCATGACTCTACCTGATATTTCGCATTGAGTGCAGTAAGTAAATATGACAAAACAACTTTGGAAAATACAGTACTAACGAAGTCTGGTCTAGGAGTGCTTACATGACTCAGAAGGATATGCATATCTGTACCTGCTCCTTACCATGCTTCTGCTTCAGGTATGCTATTCTGTAGACTTTACCTCTATGAAAAAGAGAAATATTCAAATAGGTTCAGACTTTGCCCCCCTTACCTTTATTCCCAAAAGCTTCAGAAGAGTCATTTGAAAGGTGTCAGCAACAGTACTTATCAATGCTGCATCAATTTTGTCATTTCAGATTATGCTAAGTATTTAAGAAGGGCATGTTGCAGAGAGCTGGTTTTACTGGCAGCAGAGGGCTAGAGCAATAATGCTGACATGTGGAGGTCTCCGGATGTAATTAAGGGATGTGCTGCCCCCTCTGGAGCCGACACACCAGACAGCAGTAACAGTGACCTGAGGAATGGTAGCACGCTCAGAATGCAGAGGTCTCTGAGGCATGTCTGGAGACTGGAAGCTGAAAGCTGTCACTGTTGTTGGGGCGAGGCTGTCTCCCTGAAGGAAAGCCTGCAACCCAAGAGCAGAAAGAGCTTTGCCCTTCTTCCTGCCTACCAGCTCTCACTGGTGCCCCCTACTGGCAGAAGTAAGGGAAGTTGGCTGCCAAAGAAGAAAGGTTTGTGGAGTCAAACCCCAGATACATATATTTTAAAATATTAATTACAGTTTATTCACTTTGTATCCCAGCTGTAGCCCCCTACCCCATCCTCTCCTCATCCCACTCACCCTCCCTCAGTCCAATGATAGGGGAGGTCCACCTCCCCTTCCATCTGACCCTGTCTATCTGGTCTCATCAGGACTGGCTTCTTTGTCTTCCTCTGTGGACTGGTAAGGATGCTCCCCACTCAGGTGGAGGTGATCAAAGAGCCAGCCCATGAGTCCATGTCAGAGATGGTCCCTGTTGCTATTATTGGGGAACCCTCTTGGACACTGAGTTGCCATGGGCTACTTCTGTGCAGGATTCTAGGTTATCTCTATGCATGGTCCTTGTTTGGAGTATCACTCTCAGAAAAGACCCCTGGGCCCAGATTTCTTGGTTCTGTTGCTCTCCTTTTGGAGTTCCTGTTCCCTCAAGGTCTTTCTATCTCCCCTTCTTTCATAAGATTCCCTGCATTCTGCCCAAAGTTTGGCTATTGAATATCAGCATATGTTTTGATACACTGCTGGGTAGAGTCTTTCAGAGGCTCTCTGTGATAGGCTCCTGACCTATTCACTGTTTTCTCCCTCTTCCAATGTTTATCTCATTTGCCTTTCTGAATGAAGATTGAACATCTTACCCAGGGTCCTCCTTCTTGCTTAGCTTCCTTAGGTGTACAGATTTTAGTATGACCATCCTACATAGTATGTCTAATATACACTTATAAGTTAGTATATACCCTGTGAGTCTTTCTGCTTCTGGGTTACCTCACTCAGGATGATCGTTTCTAGTTCCCAGCATTTGCCTGCAAATTTCATGATTTCCTTACTTTTAATTGCTGAGTAGTATTCCATCGTGTAAATGTACCAAAATTTATGTAACCATTCCTCAACTGAGGGACATCTGGGTTGTTTCCAGCTTCTGGCTGTTACTAATAAAGCTGCTACAAACATGGTTGAGCAAATGTCCTTGTTGTATACTTGAGCATCTTTGGATATATGCCTAGGAGTGGTATAGCAGGATCTTGACATAGCACTATTCCTAATTGTCTAAGAAAGCACCAGATTGATTTCCAAAGTGGATGTACAAGTTCCCACCAGCAATGGTGTAGGGTTCCTTTTCCTCCACATTCTCTCTAGCATGTGTTGTCACTCCATCCCTGATTGCAAGCTATAGTATAGAGCAACAGTAATAAAAACTGCATGGTACTGGCATAGAAACATAATGGTGGATCAATGGAATAGAAGAGAAAACCCAGAAATAAATTCACACACTTATGGAAACCCGATTTTTGACAAAAATGCCAAAACCATGCAATGGAAAAAAGATAGCATCTTCAACAAATGGTGCCAGTCTAACTGGATGTCTACATGTAGAAAAATGCAAATAGATAAATATTTATCACTCTGCACAAAACTAAAATCCAAGTGGATCAAAGACTTCAATATAAAAACGGACACACTAAACCTGTTAGAAGAAAAAGTGGGGAAGAGCCTTGAACTCACTGGCACAGGAGACAACTTCCTGAACAGAGAATCAACAGCACAGGCTCTAAGAGCAACAATCAATAAATGAAACCTATGAAACTGAAAAGCTCTGTAAAGCAAAGGACACTGTTGTCGAAACAAAACGAATGCCTACAGACTTGGAAAGGATCTTCAACAACCCTGTATCTGACAGAGGGCTAATATCCAGAACATATAAAGAACTTAAGAAGTTAAACAGCAACAAATCAAGTAATCCAATTAAAAAATGAGGTACGGAGCTAAACAGAGAATTCTCAATAGAGGAACATTGAATGGCAAAGAAACACTTAAAGAGATACTCAACATCCTTAGTCATTAGGGAAATGCAAATCAAAACGACACTGAGATTCCACCTTACACCCATCAGAATGGCAAAGGTCAAACCCCAGATTTTTAAAGCAGAATATTGTAGAGTGAGTCTGGTGTTTGGGGAAAATGGTACAACATCATATTGGTTAAATGGAATAGTGCTGACCTCACTGACCTGCCTCAAGAACTACCCAGTACTGCATCGAAGCATTCAAACATGGGATACTTAAAACAATGAAGAATGCAAATTACTTGTTCCTTGGAGTTTTAATTTCTTGCTCCAGAAAAAGATCCCTCACCTCCAATCAGCATGGTGCAGATGGAGAAGATCTTCTCTGCATCTGTGTTAGCAGACACATTCCCGAAACCAACACTGGTGAGGCTGCTAAGAGTAAAATACAAGGCTGCAATGTAGGCGCTTCGGATGGACGGGCCCCCCAGCGTGTTGTTGCCGTAGTATGGAGATTCCAGTCTCTTCCCCAGCTCGTGAAGCCAACCTGGAATAGATGAAAAAAAGACAGGCTTAGGGCCGAAAACTAAGTTCCATTTTAGTGGGAAACAGAATTAAATGGAAACTAAAGGCACATTATACATTATTGCTATTAAAACTGAAATATTTTTTATTCATTGCAATAAAATACAAAGATTTCATGGTCAAGTGATTGGGGGCTGCAGAGGATGAAATAGAGATGGTTACTCTTAACAACAGTGAGGGATACACACATCCCACGAAAATCATCTCACCTGACAGTTTAAAGGCCCATAAGGGCAGAACGGTGTTTTAGTTTCCCTTACATCTGTGTCTGTTTGATGCTGAATTGGAAAGAGCCTCTCCTATGCTAAGCAGGCACTCCACACCTCGAGCTACATCCCATCCCTGAGTACATACTTTAAACTCTACGTGATTAAGCAGCTTCACACAAAGAGGCTTTGCTCCTGCTGAGCAAAACCTTCTCCATTTAATCAAGTCACTGACACTTAGTTACCTTCTAAGCCTCGTCTGGTCACCTTAGACCTTGCTCCTTTACTTAATAGATTTCCCCAAAAGCTCACTCTGCGTTAGGGACTGGAGAGCAAGAAACCTGGACATACAAGTGGTATACAAACAGGGCTTGATACCCACAGCTGTTTTAGGTCACAGTGTAATTTTATCAAGGGAGATGTTTTGAATATGTCTCTCTTACTATAACTAAATTTTATTACATTATATTATATTTATAAAATTTTATATAAAAATCTTAATACAACTGAGAGAATACTATGTATAATTGTGTAATGCTGGTATAATCTATAACGGAGATACAACACAAGACCACTTTAAAATCTTGACCTAGACAACTACACAAGACCAGTGAAGTCATGGATCTTGGAAGGGAGCCTATAACTGCCACTGTACTAAACCAGCGAAACCTCTAATTGCATTCTAAATACTTGTCCTTATATCTACAGATTAGTGTAGTCCTCACCACTCATCAAAGAAACTTTTCTTGGTAGTAGTCATAGACCCTTACAGAAAACCATAACCAACCAAAATGGAGTTATGGAGCCCAGTCCCAAGAAATACATCTGTAATATTATCTTTGTACCTAAATTTCAGGGACAATTGCAGAAGAGAGTACAGAAAGATTCTAAGAGCCAGAGAATTAAGGAGTTTGCTGTGCTTATGAGACTAGTAATGCCAGAAGTCTCACCAACATGACTGCCTAAACTTGAGCAGAACAAGGATAGCAATAGACATACCAATGTGAATGGTGGGAAAGACCACAAGGCCTTAGCACAATACTACGTGAAGAACAACAGGAAACTGAGCAATGCTAAGAGTAAGAGAAATAGTCTTCCCTGGGGAAAATCACAGCAAATGAACAGCTCTGAAAACATATACACGTATGTTCTACAGACTGAACAGGTTTTATTTATGTATCTAAAAAATGTATGCATGTAACAACAGTTTTAAAAGGGGGCATAAATTTGAAAGAGAGAAAGGAGGAGTATATGAGAGGATTTGGAGGGAGAAAAGGAAAGGGGGAAATATTAATTTCAAAAAAATAAAAGAATACAAGAATAGAAACATGTTTTTAAATCACAATACTTAAAATCACAATTAGATAAATTAAACAATCCAGCAAGCATAAAATATTTATTTGAAGATTTGCCATTTAAGATTTTCTATTTCATAATTCTCTCTACGGTAAGCATACAGGCTTCATATGACTTTAGGATAGATCCTATTCACAAACCACCAATTATAAACACTTCATTTAATGGCTGCGTAGAAAAGATGGAATTCCATTACATTTTTAAGGCACTGATAGCAAAAAACCACATAGCTGCAAGTGGCACCCAGAAGTGTTGCTATGCAGAACGGGAAACTTGATTTCTAAATGTGTACAGGAAGTAGCAAGGGAAGAAGGGATGAATATTCTGTTTCAGGACATCAGCAAAAAATTTATTAAGGCTGCTCCTGCTGAATTCTCTTCCACTTTGCTCTCAGAGAGAATTTTCTGTTTTCCCTTCTCCTCCTCCTTCTCCCCCTCCTCCTTGTCTTCTTCCTTCTGCATATATTCTGTCTCAAAAACAGTTGGGAGAATAGTTGAGCAGTTTGGCGGTACAAACAGAGAGGTCGTAGGTAGAGGTGGAAGTGCTTGGAAAGCAAATAGTGGTGGAAAAGGGAGGAATAAAGGCTGACTGTGCCAATGACTGGGCAAGAAGTGGGAGTTTCCTACAGTATGAAAGAAGAAAGCAAACTGGGCTCAAAGGCAGCTCTTGGTCCTGCCCTGCTCGGTGTACTTTTGGTTTCAAATCCCTGCAGCTCCTGGATGGGGCAGGAGACTAGGAGGAGGAAGAGGCTGTGCTGTGTCACAGGGTTAAAGAAAAACAAACTGTTTTGAGAGAAAGGGTAAATCTTGAGGCAACTGCACTGAAAGAGGAGGAGTAGCCTGGGATTACAAAATCACTATTGGATTTCCTAGTAATTGTACAGCATATGTCTGCTAATGGTGCTAACCATAATTATGATGAGATGATAGCTCTGACATGTTTTAAAGATACTGTTGTTTCCTATGGAATACATTTCCCTCAGGTGAAACAGATATTGAGTAACTGGCCTACCCAAAATAGAGTTATTCCCAAGACTCGAAAGGTCTGGTAACAGCTGTACCAGTGGCTAGTCAGCAGTAACAATGGTTAATGTGATAGAAGTAGGAAGCCATGCATATTGAACAATGAAATAAAACAAGGGAAATGAATATTGTTAAAGATCAATTGCTTGGTGGTGGGAGGTATTCTGACCTACAAGAACAGATTTGATTTCATCATGCCTTTATACAACAATGTGGCTTGGTAGCTGTAAGAGCTTGGGATAAAGTTGAGGAACCCAGAAAAATTGTCCACTTCATTTACTAAGATTGTTCAAGGCTTTGTGGAAGCCTTCACAGATTTTTTTTTCAAATATTGGTTTCGTCTGTAAACTAAACCATATCCAACCCTATTGTGAAACAGCTGTTAATAAAGACCTTTGCATTTGAGAATGTGAATACTGAATGTAAAACAGTTATTAGGCCATTAAAGGAATGAGCAGCACCAATGGACAAGTGGATAAAAGACACGACTAACATTGACTCTTACAATCGTCATGTCAATATCATAGGACAAGCTATAGTTAAAGGTCTCCGATATCAACATGTCCAGTGTTTTAATTATGATGAATCTGGCCACTTATTAATAAATTGTGACCAAGCCACTAAAAACCTCAGATCTCAAAATGTCTAGTGGGGTAAGAAATATGGTACTGTTCCACAAGAGAAGTAAATATGGTTTTTCTGGAAGCAATAGGCTTGCAAAGAATCCCTGTGCTTCCCTGTGGTTTGCCAAAGTTGTGGCAAGGGATGTCACTGGACCAATGAGTCCAGGTCCATGAGCAATGTTCAAGGTTGCTGTTGGGAAGGGAAATGGCAACCTGCCAGCTCTAGGCACCACCTTTAAAAAAATGAGCCATTTTTCTGATCACCCGGGAGATGACAAGCAGGCAGAAAAAGCTCCATCCAAGTATTGCTGATCTATGCACACCACTGAAGGCAGGATGCTCTTGATTTGGCCACAGATAAACCTCTTACCCTATCCCCAGAAATTGAAAGTTACAAAGTAACCACTGGTATTTATCATCCTTTGCCTTCAGCAACAGTAGTGATGATCTGCGGAAGAAATGTATTAACTTTCCAAGGATTCACTGTGAATCCAGCTATTATAGATGGGGAGTTCAAAGGAAAAATTAAAATTATGCCATATGTAAAAAGTGAGATGCAAATTAATGCAAAAGATAGAATTTAACAGATGCTACTGTTTCCCTATATTAACTACAAAGTAGAAAGAACAGAGGAATGGGGGAGTACTGGAAAAGATGTGTTCTGGCAGACAATGATTGATAATCAGAGACCAAAATTAAAATTGCAAGTTTACTGTGTTGAAATGAAAGTTTTGGTGGCTACAGAAGCTTGATATGATTATCATTTCTCCAAAACCCTGGAGTTCAGAAAAGCTACTTCAGAAGTTTATAGAAATTGGTAAATTATTTCAAAAATAAACAAAAGTATACGATAGATTAAATCTGTGAGACCAGAAGGACAAACAGGGAAATTGAAGCCTTATGTGGCTGACATACCTAAAAATTTACAGGGAAGGGATTTTTTTTTAATGGCAATGAGGGACTCTGAAATCCCAGAGACAGCTCATGATAAAATTATGGGGGGAATGGTAGATGCTCCTGGGGAGGGTATTGATATGTGTCATCAAAACAAAAAATCACAGTCTTTTCCCATTGTTCAAAACAGGACATCATAGGGACTGAGTTTCTAAATTTATAAGAGGAGACACTGGTAAAATACCACTGGCCCTTAAAAATGGTTGACTGACAAGCCCTTTACTGTAGAAAAATCACAGACACTTGAGCAGCTGGTACAAGAGCAGCTAGAGGCCCAATATATAGAAGAGTCTACCAGCTCATGGAATTCCCCTGTGTTTGTTATAAAAAGAAGAAGAAGAAGAAGAAGAAGAAGAAGAAGAAGAAGAAGAAGAAGAAGCGAAATAAGGAAAATGGAGGCTAGTAACATATTTGAGAGTGTTGAGTAGAGTAATTCAACCAGTGTGTCCTTTACAGCCAATAATTCTTTTTCCTTCTTTATTACCCAGGTCATGGCTTATGATAGTAATTGATTTAAAAGATTGCTTTTTCACAGTTTCTTTGCATGAGCATGATTGGAAAAGGTTTGCCTTTTCAGTACCTACTTGTAACAATAGTGGTCCAGTAAAGAGATATCTTTGGAAAGATTTTCCACAGGGTATGTTTAATACTCCAACTTTGTGTCAATATTTTGTGTAACTACCATTAGAAATAATTTATAGGCAACTTACTCAAACTACTGTTTATCACTACATGAATACTATTTTGTTTCCTGATTCTGAAACAGATACTTTAGAAAAAAATGTTTAAAAAAAACACAAAGAATTATGCCATGCCAGGGGTTACAGATTGCTCCTTAAAAAAAAAATAATACAAAGAGGAGAGTCTATTAACTATTTGGATTGTAAAATAAGTCAACAAAAAATTTCAAACACAAAAGGTACAGATCCCCTGAAAACCATTGCAAACTCTTAATGATTTTAAAAAATTAGTGGGAATGTTAATTGGCTATGGCTTATAATTGAATTAACTACTCATGAGTTAACTAATTTCTTTCAAATGCTCCAAGGAGACTCAGACTTAAACTGTCCAAGATGGTTAATAGCTCAAGGAGAGAGGGAGAGTTAACTCGGGTAGAACAGAGACTGCCAGATACATATTTGGATCAAACTGATCCTAAATTCAATTGTATTTTGGTTACATTGCCTAAACTCATTCTCCTACTTTGCTCATGATGCAAAGGGAAAATAGTGTTATGAAATGAGTTTCTTAGCACATAAATTAAAAAATTAATGACTTAAAAAGAAAAAGTTTCTGAATTAATCATAAAGGTAGAGCAAGACTATGTCGTCAGAAACAGACACAGCCAAAATAGTAGTGCCTCTTACTAATGTTGAAATTATGTCCTTATGGGTAAACAATGAGATTGTCAAAGATTTTTTAGTAACTAATTGGGAGAAGTTAGTAAAAAATATCATAAAAACAAGTGTCTGCAGCTTATTAAAAGGGCTATTTGGGTTGCCCCACATACTGTAAAAGGAATTCCAATTCCTGAGTCACCTACCTTCTATACTGATACAAGTAAGTGTGGAATAGCAGGCTATAACTCAGACAAAATGTGCTAAGTAATCCAAAGTTCATATACTTCGGTTCAAAAATCAGAGCTGTAAGCAATCCTTACAGTATTATTAGATTCTCCTGAATCTCTTAATATAATCAACCTCAATATACAAGAAAGAGTTGTTTTGCATATAGGAACTGCTGAATTTATCCTTGAAAATTCAGAATTAATGTTATTTATGCAACTGCAAAAAGCAATCAGAAATAGAAGCTAGACAGTGTATATTACTCATTTTCAGTCTCATACAGGTTTGCCAATTCCACTGGCACAAGAAATGAGATGGTTGACCACTTATTAATAAGAAATGTGTTGGAAGACTCAGTATTTCATGAAAAATACCATGTTAATGGTAAATGTTTACAGTTAAGCATTAAGTAGAGCTCAGAAAGTCCTGTGGAAGAGTTGGCAGAAGCAGAGAAAGACTCAGAGGGGCCAAAAACACCACAAGAAGATCAATAGAGTTAACTAACCTATGACCATAGCAGCTTACAGAGATGGAAGCACCAACCAAAGAGCATGCATGGACTAGACCTTACACATATGTAACCAATGGGCAGCTTGAACTTCATGTGGGTTCCCCAGTAATTTGAATGGGTGCTGTCTATGACATGGACTCTGTTGGCTGATTTTTTTTATTATTTTCTCCTAACAGGGCTGCCTTGCCTGGCCTCAGTGGATGAAGATGAGCTCAGTCCTGATGTGACTTGATGTGATGGGATGGGTTAGTGGGAGGGGAGGCTCCTCTTTTCTGAGGAGAAGAGGAAAGGGGATAGAGGGGAGAAGGTGGGAGGGTGAGACCTGGAGGAGAGGAGGGAGGGGGCTATGTTTAGGATATAAAGTGAATATATAACTTAAAAATAACTTTGAAAAACCAGGAAAGGTTTAAAGAAAAACATTTTCTGTCACTTGGCAACAGGCCAAGGAAATTATAGGAAAATGTCCTACTTGGTCTCTGTATAACCAAACTCTGTTACTTGCCAGAAATAACCCTCAGAGTATGAAAGAAATAAAATCTGTCAGATAGATGTATTTTATTTTGCAGAATTTGGAAAACTAAAGTTTGTACACCATACCATTGATTTATATTTGGAATTTCAATGGGCAACTGCTTTGAGCTCTGAAAAGGTGATTCTTTAATTACACATTTATTGGAAATACTGACAATTATGGTGATACGCAATTAAAGACTGATAATGGCCCTGCATATGTCTGTAGTAGGAGTAAGCAATCCTTTGCATGCTATAATACAAAGGATATTACGGGGATACCGAACAATCCTACAAGGACAAGCAGTTATAGAAAGATTAAACTGTATTTTAGAAGAAATGGTTATAAAACAAAAAGGAACAATAAAGATCCCCAGGGACAGACTAAATAGTGCTTTGTTAACTTTAAATTTTGTTACTGTTAATGAAAAAAAACCAAAAACAAACAACTGTGCAATTAAAACAGTCTATATCCTATAAGGATCTGCTAACATAGGAATGGAAACATCCAACAGTTTTGTACTGGGCATGAGGTTTTGTTTGTTTCTACAGAGAATGAAAAGATATTGATGAAAACTGAGGAGCAAAGATCTCCTTAAAACCTTGACCTCCTCTTTGCCTATCTGGATGGGGATTGAGCATTTTAGCCAGAGTCCTCCCTCTTGATTAGTTTCTGTAGGTGTACAGATTTTAGTAAGTTTATCCTATATTCTATGTCTATATGAGTGAGTATATACCATGTGTATCTTTCTGCTTCTGGGATAGTTCACTTACGACATCAGAAGAAGGAGAAAACAGGGAACAAGTTAGGAGCCTGCCACAGAGGGCCTCTGAAAGACTCTGCCCTACAGACTATCAAAGCAGATGTTGAGACTTATAGCCAACCTTTGAGCAGAGTGCAGGGAATCTTATGAAAGAGTGGGAAATAGTAAGATCTGGAGAGGACAGGCGCTCCACAAGGAGAGCAACAGAACCAACCCTGAGACTGATACTCCAACCAAGTACCATGCATGGAGATAACCTAGAACCCCTGCACAGATGTAGCCCATGGCAGTTCAGTCTCCAAGTGGATTCCATAGTAATGGGAACAGAGACTGTCTCTGACATGAACTGATTGGGCTGCTCTTTGATCACCTCCCCCTGAGGGGGGAGCAGCCTTATCAGGCCACAGAGGAAGACAATGCAGCACTCCTGATGAGACCTAACAGACTAGGATCAGAAGGAAGGAAAAGAAACCCTCCCCTACCAGTGGACTTGGGGAGGAGCATGAATGGAGAAGGGGGAGAAAGGGAGGGATTGGGAGGTGAGGAGGGTGGGAACTAGAGGCGGGAATGCAAAGTAAATAAAGTGTAATTAATTAAAAAATTAAAAAAATAAATAAAATAAAATAAATTATTTAGAATTAAACACACACACACACACACACACACACACACACACAAAACCAGACCTCTGATCTGAAAGGCATTTAGTTTAAAATGTTTCTGTCAATGGCTTACAACAGAAGTGAAAATTTTGGTTTCTTTTAAAGCCCAGTTATGTTACATGAATATATTTTTGTCTTAATCCCAAATTTGGAATACGGGGCTGCTTCAGATCGTCCACAGCCGTTAACTACAATTTGTCTTGTGCTCTTGGAGGGTCATATTTTTTTGCCAGCTGCAAAGAGTGTAAGTTTTGCATTCTGGGGACTCTTGAGAGGGTTATAAATGTGGACTCTCTGAGAGAGCCTGTGGTAGCTGCTGCTGCCTCTGCTGCTGCTGGTCTCTGCTGATTCCGGTCCACACTGCTGCTTTTGCTGTTGCTGTTTCCTGGCTTGCTGGTTGCTGATTGGAGATATCCTGAAGATGAAGGAACTTGACACCCCTAATTATCAAGAAGTAGTCTACAGAGAGCTATGTCTCCTTTCCCTTCTAACCTTTCTTGCCTACCTAGTGTTGGGGGATTGGAAGGGATTTGCATGAAGTATGGTTGATGTGAGAACCCAATAAAGTAGCCAAAAATCATGGCTACAAGCTGGACTTGGGGCCATCACATTTTAAATGTTAGCAAGGCCCTGACAACAGCAGGATTTAATAAAGTTCAGCTTGTGGAGTGCATAGCCAGTTATTATTTTCGTGATAATGTGAGACCCAGGACAAAGCTGCTGTGACTATAACAATGTGTGGCCATTTGGCAATCTGTGTTACCTGTCTACATAGAGTACAATAAAAGTATTTTTTTTTGATGAAACAACAACAACAACAAAAGAACCAGAATATAAGAATGACATTGCTAAAGTATGGTCACTCACACTGTCTAGAAAAACTTCATGGAAGGAATTCTTCTAGATTGAAATACCTAAATCTGAAATCTGCTATTTATATGCCGTGGAAAAGGTAAATATCTTTAATTTCTTATTTTAAACATTTGGGCTAACCTGTGGTAGTACAATGACATTAAACAAGATGTCACATGAAGAAAATGCTAACCTTTTCACTTTCAGATATCTGGGGTATAGTATCTCATTTTCCCTTCAGTCCTTTCTTCAGGCTGGAGAAAAGGGAATTATAGGAACAAAGTGATGGAAACCCTCTCACCTGGGAATCTGGTTGAAGCCTTTTGTCTTCAGAAAACCAAGAAATTCAGCATATTTGCTGCTCAGGGCCTCTCATCCTTCCCAGTGGTGAAACTGGCATTTTCCTCCTGCTCTTTCTGTCTGTCTCTCTTCTTTCTTTCTACCTTTTTTGCTTTCTGGGGCAGGGTCTCAAATTCACAGAGTTCTGTGTGTCTCTGCCTCCTGAGTGCTGGGTTTAAAGGTGGGTACCACAAAGCACATTTTCAGGGAAAGGGCATGTACTCTAACCCCCCTGTGAAACTAATGGCTTCTGGTTCTATTTTATCCAATTGTAAACTCTATCTACAAGATTCACAGAGCTATCCTATGACATATCTTATCAAAAGGGAGAATGAAAGTTTTCTAGCAAGTTTTAAACTATAATTTAAGAACCACCAAATGGTATGCATGGCTAACACAACACAATTACCTGAGACATGTCATTGAGAAGTTGCGCATGCCTTACTTTCCATGAGTCTCTTTTAGAGAAGTCAATGCCTACCCTCTAGAGTATGTCTTCCTTCATTTCCTCACTTCTCCTTTTTATCTTACGCCTCATCTTTAGGCCTATATTAACAAAATAAATTTATTTAACAAAATATCCAAGTCTTCTTTGAAGAGCCTAGGCCTGGAATTCTTTTCTCAGTCAAAGCAGAAAATCTTGCTTTGATCAAAGTCTGAAAGAGAACAGATAACCCCAGCTAAGTCAGGCAGGTTTCTCTGTCCTCACCACTGTCACTGTTACCCAACCAGAAATATAGAAGCCACAAAAATTCAAAAAAGTAAGAGAAAACATGAGACTAGCAAAGGACAAGGATGGAAAAAAGAAAGGAAGTGGTAAAACTTAAAACCCTGAACAGGTGGAATGGTTTATCATTTGCTAAATAAAGGCCTTGGGAAGGGGAAAATCCAAGGAACAACAAATTTAGTATTTGGAGAGCTGTGCACCCATTTGTCTACCTAAAGAAGGCACTGCACCCTTTTATTTTTTAAACCAGGACTGTGTGCATGTGGAGACACACACAACTTCATGCATATCATTTTGTAGCCTCTGGTTTCTGATATCTTTCTCAAATATGTTCTATTCAGGAGGCCAGATTAAAAATTCTGCTCTAGAATTTTAAGTGGACGAAGAGAGAAAGAGTTGACAATGCACGATTTGGTAAAATTTTGTTAACTCTTTTGTCAAACAAGGCTTAAACATAAAGACAGCTTACTCAACAGTAAGCCATTGGCAGTTGACGACTTCTAAGGAGGGGGATCACCTTTCTAGAGTGGTGTGACCCATGGCAGATTGCCCATGCTCTAGTAAACAACCGTCCACTTCTATGCGTACGAGTAGCGCTAACTGGATTCAGTGAGTTACAAAGAAGGAATGAAGGAGGAATTTGGGAGGGAAATGTAACGGTGGTGGAGTATAGGAGGAGTTTAAAAGATTAGTAAAAGGTGGATATTATCAGAATATATCGTATATATAAAATTTTTGTTTTTATTTATTTATTTATTTTATTATTTATTATAATTTATTCACCTTGTATCCCAGCTGAAGCCCCTTCCCTCATTTCTTCCAGCCCCATCCTCTCTCCCTTTTCTCCTACTATGACCCTCCCCTAGTCCGCTGATAGGGGAGGACCTCCTTCCCTACTATCTGAATCTAGCCTATCAAGACTGGCTGCATTGTCTTCCTCTGTAGCCTGGCAAGGCTGCTCCGCATAGGGAGAGGTGATCAAAGAGCCAGCCACTGAGTTCATGTCAAACACAGTTGCTGTTCCCCTTATTAGGGAAGGCACATTGAGACTGAGCTGTCTATGTGCTACAACTGAGCAGGGGTCTAGGTCCTTTCCATGCATGGCCCTTGGTTGGAGCATCAGTCTCTGCACGCCCCTCTAGGCCCAGATTTTTTGACTGTTTGTCTCCTTGTGGAGCTCCTGTCCTCTGCAGGTCTTCCTATCCCCCCCTTCTTCCATAAGATTCCCTGCACTCTGCCCAAAGTTTGGCTGTGAGTCTCAGCCTCTGCTTTGATAACCTGCTGGGTATAGTCTTTCAGAGCCCTCTGTGGTAGTATTGTTTAAAGGAAATAGAAGTAAGTATACAGGTAGAAAGAAGGCATTACACGCCAATGAAGCTGCATTTTGTATCCACCAGGAGTACTGAGTGAAACAAGTAACACAGGTGAACAACAGATCCTGGTATACCGGATCTTGATACACTGTAGGAGAGGCAGGACACAACAATGACGTAGGAGCAGTGTCTGCGTCTGCATGCATCACTTTTAGGATGGGGCCCTCTGCTCTTGGGAGCAGTGAGAGACTGAGTAGATGGAATTTGGTTCTCCCTCAAGACTGCCAAGCCATGCTCTAAGGGAGCATCACCTCATCTTAGCTTGACAAAGAATTGATTGGAGAAGTGACTTCTTTCTGCTATACTTTGGTCATCCATGCTAACTACTACGGAAAGTTGGGAAGATGTCTCTGGCCTGAGAGTAAATATCACTTGACCTACTTTTTGTTTTTAGTTGAAACAAAAGAGGAAAAGTTGCCACAGTGAAACCTCCACATCCTGGACTAAACAAGTTGTGTATTTTCAGACCTGGAACCTGGCACTAGAACCATCTGCTGACTTTAGTTGATTAGAATAGTTACTAACTTAACAGATCTCTGCTTTCTTGTTAAAAATATAAGTAAACCAGACACCAAATACCTTTATTTACCTACATGCCTTAGTTTGAACAAGAGTGAAACATTAAGTTTCTGTAGCAGTTGACTTCCTTAGTAAAATGGTAGCTTATGTTAGGACATGCACAGACTATACTGTCATTCCTTCCCACACTTTCATACATATGTGAGATTACATTTGAGCAAGCAACACACCACAAGAGAACAGACCTACTTTTTTGATACTGTATCTCTTTTATGTCTAGCCAACTGTTCCATCTATTTTGAGAAACATCTTGTTTTTTGAAAAGGGTTGCTTCTAATTGCTACAACTAACAGAGCAGAAGCAGTAGCTGCAATCATAAAGGGAAGGAAAAAAAAAGCCCTGGTAGCTGGAAGGGAGGTCACACCCACAAATCTGAAGACTGGCTCTGGGCTAAATAAAACTTCACAGAACAGCTTGGCCAAAATGAGCATGCATGTTCTATAGTGGGACATCACTGTGCAGAAGACAGTATTTAGCCAATTTTGATTCTGTTTTTACACCAGAGAAATTCATTTTTTTCTAAAGGAAATGGATGCCCTAGAACAGTCTGCTTGCTTCTTCTCATGTCCTTCTTCTAAAGAATGTTGGAAGGAAACAAGCATATACAAAAAAAGCATAGAATATAAACATATAAAACATACGGTCATATGATAAAAACAAAGATTTACAATAACTTTGTTGCTAAAACAGAGTAGCAGAAGAGCAGAGAAGAAATTTCTGAAATAAGCGGGTAGTAGATCTCAAAAACTGAATGATTCTTAATGAATACACCTAGAAAAGCTCATAATTTTCAATGATTCAACATGTGTATACAGTTGCATACTCGCTATGGACACAGTATTTTGCCCAAACAGCTACATGCAACTCTGAAAAGAACATTAAAAAATTCTCCCTAGGGTTCCTACATTACTAGACTTAGCCGTACTGTGTACACGTATACAATCTGTACAAGAGGGATCCACTTTACACAACTAATGTATCCCGACAAGTTGGTTTATATTAATATCCAGTAAATGCTCGTATATTTTAAATTTGGGATAAAATATGGTACATAAAATTATGAATCTCTTTGGTTTTATAAAAACTTCAAGAATATGAAAAATAATCCAGTAAAATGTAAGCAATTTAAATGAGATTTACATGTATTTTTAAATATGTGTCTACAGAGAGGGAAAGGAAGAAATTAGCAAATAATCAAACCTATAATTCAAGATGTTTTCTACTTCAGACTGAGCACTGCTGTAATAACAGTAAACTGGAAGCAAGAATAAGGCAGCGTAGGGTACGTGTTTTGCTTAGTTGCTCCATACATGGTTAATGTTTCATCAGCCACTGCTAGAGTTCTGGACTATGCTTGGATGGTGCCTTTTTCATGCCATGGATACACAGCAACCCTCAAAAAGACGCCCAGTTGCCATCCAGTTTTTGATTCATTACTTTATTAGTGACTGCTGTTTAGGAATTGTTTTTTTCAATCTTATTTTTTATTTCCTAGAATTTATTTACTTTATATCCCAATTGTAGTCTCCTCCCTCGTCTCCTCCCAAGCACACCGTCCCTCCCTCTTTCCCCCTATCTCCCTGCCCTAGACCACAGAAAGGGGAAGTCCTCCTCCCCTACCATCTGACCCTAACCTATCAAATCTCATCAGCACTGGCTGGCTCCTCTTCCTCTATGGCCTGGCAAGACTGCCTTGCTGGGGACAAGTAATCAAAGAGAGGGTAACAGAGACCCTGTCAGAAACAACCCCTGCTCCCCTTATTGGGGAACCCACATGATGACTGCATCTGAACAGATCTATAGAGTACATCTGAACAGGGATTCTAGGTTCTCTCCATGCACAGTCCTTGGATAGTGCATCAGTTTTTGCAGCCCCTCCTGGGCTCAGGATTTTTGGCTTTGACAGTCTCCCTGTAGAGATCCTGTACCCTCTGGGCCCTTCTATGGCCCCACTCTTCCATAAGACTCCTTGTGCTCTGCCCAAAGTTTGCCAATGAGTCTTAGCATCTAATTTGATCCCCTCCTGGATAGAGTCTTTCAGAGGACATCTATGGTAGGATCCTGTCCTGTTCCTTTTCTTTAACCGTTTCTGGTGTCTACTCTATTTGCCCTCGTGGATGAGAATTAAGCATCCTCCCTAGGGTCTTCTTTGTTATTTCGTTTCTTTAGGTCTATGCTATGTTCATAGCAGCTTTATTTGTAATAGCCAGAATCTGGAAACAACCTAGATGTCCCTTAGCTGAAGAATGGATAAAGAAATTGTGGTACATTTACACAATGGAATAGTACTTAGTTATTAAAAGTAAGGAAATCATGAAATTTGCAGGCAAATAGATAGAACTAGAAAAGAGAAATATCATCCTGAGTCAGGTAACCCAGAACCAGAAAGACATGCATGGAGTATCCTCACTTATGAATGGATATTGGTTTAGGAATTGTTATCCATACTTTAAAGATAAGGAAACTAAGGCTCAGAGATCTTAAGCGATGTGTTCAAAGTGGCGATGGTGGGCGTGTAAGCGAAATCTGCGTGCTGCTTCACCTAGCAAACATCTTTAAGAAGAAACTCAGAGAAGGCAGTGTGACTAGTGAGTGCACCTTTTAATTACAAGATGGTCTTCTTACTGAAGGGCTGCACCGGGCACTGTATCCCCACCAGTGAATGAGAGCAGGCGAGACCTCCTCAGTCCGGACCACTCTGCAGGCAACTAGACATGGGTTCTCAGTAGGGAAACCAGCCATGGGAGGGCTCCTGAACGGTGCATCAGCTGTGGTCCTAGTAGACACCCTCTGAAATAAGTGCTTTGATGAACCCCCACATGGTACTATTTCTGCACATTTCACAGTAATTAACTTTTGGGTTTTTGGATGGGTCTCAAAGGTTATTAGTTTTATCTTTTTTGAGTCTGAGGTACAAACCTATAACTTTCTGGGGCTGGAGAGATGGCTCAGCAGTTCAAAGCACTGGCTGCTCTTGCAAATGATCCAGGTTCAATTCCCACACAGAGACTGAGCTGTTCATGGGCTACATCTGAGCGAGGGGGTTTATGTCCTCTCTATACATGGTCTTTGGTTGATGCATCAGTCCCTGCAGTCCCCCCGGACCCAGCTCTTTTGGCTTTGTTGGTCTCCTTGAGGGGCTCCTGTCTCCTCTGTGTCATTCTATATAAAGAGCATTTTCTCAATACTAAACAATCATGATTCTTATAAGAGAATCCTGAAGCTAGATACTTAGGTTCAATAGTTGTTTATTCCAAGTTTCCTTCATGGTCATCATGTGTCAACCAGAGTTTTGTGACCATACTATTCAATTATGAAATAAATAGGCATTGGATAAGGTAAAGTCAGATGATGACAATGAAAACTCTTCAGATAGGGGAAGATCACAGTGTGGAGGCAGTAAAAGAAGGCTATAGTGGTGTACCAACCATGTGTGAGGTAACGTGTGCAGCAGTGACAGAACTCTGATTCCCAGGGAAGGTTGATATTTGAAAAGTTAACATAGTTTTTCATTGACTGAAGGATCACTAGCAGCTCCTGTTAAGATAAAGATAAATGCTACTGCATTTTGGAGTGACTGACACTTCTATTTCCATGGTCAAACAATCATTAAGACCAGGCAGAGAATATGTGCTTTTAGAATCATTAAGAAAAATTGAACACTTGTTCTACTGTTCCTGAATTTTCTAGTTCTCTGTGGACTACTGATAATTTGAGCTATACCACTCCTCAGTATATACCCAAAAGATGCCCCACCATATCACAAGAACACTTGCTCAACTATATTCATAGCTTTATTTGTAATAGCCAGAAACTGGGAAAAACATAAATGTCCCTCAACCGAAGAATGGATAAAGAAAATGTGTTACATTTTCACAATAGGATATTACTCAGCTATTAAAAACAAAGATATCATGTAACTTGCAGGCAAATGGATGGAATTAGAAAAGACCATCTTGGGTGAAGTTAATCAAACCCAGAAAGACACACATGGTATTTACTCACTTATAAGTGGATATTGGCCATAACGTACAGAATAACCAGGCTACAATCCCCAGACCTAAAGAAGCTAAGTAACAGGGAGGGCTCAAGGGAGGATGCTTGAATCCTACTCAGAAGGGTATATAGAACAGGCAATGGAGGTGGATAGAGAAGGAATGGATAGAGAAGAAAGTAGAGGTAGAGATTAGGAGTAGGGAGAGCTGGGGAGAGAAGGCTAGGTAAAAGAATGGAAATCAGAGGTGGAAGACATCTCTGGAACTTGCCAGACACCTGGCATAGGGAGGCCCCAGGAAATCTATGGGGACCACCTGGTGATATGGAGCCTGATGTCCACCTCCCATAGCTGGGTAGGAGTTCCAGTGAACGGATAAAGACATCATTCCACCCACAAAATCTTCAACCCAAAATTTGTCCTCCCTACATGATGTGCTGGGATATAAATGGAACAAAGACTGAGGGAATGGCCAACTAGCCCTACCTGAGACCTATTGCATAGGAGAGAACCAATCCCTGACACTCTTAATGCTACTTTGCTATGCTTGTAGACAAGAGCCTAGCATAATTCCTCTGAGAGGCTTCACCTAGCAGTTGATGTAAACAGATTCAGATACATATACCCAAATATTAGACAGAGCTCAGGCACTCAATTGTTCCCTCATGAAGGGAACAATTGAGGGAGCTAGATGGGTCAAGGACGCCATAAGAAGACCTACAGAGTCAACTAACCTGGGCCCATGAGGGCTCATAGAGACTGAACCACCAACCAAAGAGCATGCATGGACTGGGCCTAGGAGCCCTGAACATTTGTAGCAGATGTGCAGCTTATCTTCATGTGGGTCCCCTGGCAACTAGAGTAGAGGTCCTCTCTGACTCTGAGGCCTTCCTTCCGATCCAATTCCCCTAACTGGGCTGCCTTGTTTGGTGTCAGTAAGAGAAGTAGCACCTAGAATGCAGTGCCTTAATGTGTCAGGGTGGGTTGATGTCCATGGGGGACCTCACCTTCTCTGAGGAGAAGGAGAAGGGAGAATGGGGGGTGAAAGTCTGCAAGAAGAGAAGGGAAGGGAGCACTTCAATCAGGATGTAAAGTGAATAAATAAATAATTTTTAAAAAGAGAACTAAAAAAATAAAGTTCTGAATGTTGATTGGGGATGCCTTTCACTTAAGCACTGTGATGGATAACAGTGTCTCCTAAAAACACACAGAAGACAATCTTCTGCTAAGGCCCTTGATTATCTTGATTAAATTTAACTGAGGGGAGCTACATCATTCCATAGATTGGGGTTCTGAACTGCATACAAGGTAGAAAACGAGGTGAGCATCCATTCTTCTTAGCTTCCAGACTGCCTAAGCATTATGACCAGAAGCTGCCAACTGCTTCTGCATGACTTCTCTCCTATGATGGACTGTACCCTCAGACTGTGGACCCAAGTAAACCCTTACTTACTTAAGTTGCTTGTGTTAGGTTATTTTATTACACCATCAGGAAAAGTCACCAATAGTATGAGATTAATTGAAAGTTTACACTGCCAGCAAAGGTCATTATGACACACACACACACACACACACACACACACACACACACACACACTGCCACCACTACCAACCATTCCAACATAAACAATCCTAGTAAGAATGAGAGGCACGAGATGATCTGAAAGCACATTTGAGCAGCTACTGTGGAGTTTCCCGATTGATCCTGCAAAGAAGCATAGTGTGCCATCTGTTCCCAGCTAACTAGGGCACTTCCAGATGCTTCCAAAATCTCAACTAAAAATAGAGGAAATTGTAATAAAGATTAGGCTCATGGCTAAGTTTGCAGAACACAGACGATGAACTGCTTGCTTCAGCCTTCTTATATAAAACATGTACAGTTAACAGTGCTTTCAGAGCTTTGTCCCAACACAGACACTTCTTCCTTTGGTTAATTGCTGTGGTGGCTCAATCAGTTTCTGGGATATACATCTACGATTGAGCTTAGAGTGTTATTTCTAAAGATGACTTCTCACTTAGAAATATCTTAATCTAAAGCACTTGGCACTTGATACTTGCAATGGGCCAAAAAGTCTGTATGAGTAATGCAGATTGGAATAAACATAATTGAAGCCAGCCACATAACTTTATTTCATTAATGATACACTAAAGGGCCCATTATCTGCTACGAATTTCCTTCTTAACTTTCTCTTTTCCAAGGATTTAGAATGACAAAAAGCAAGAGAAGAAAAAACTGTCTCCAAGGTGTGAAAAGTTTTCAGCTGGTCTCCCCACCAGTCTGGAAGCCATTTAACCTAAACGAACAGAGCTCTGTCATCTGTTGAAAAGGAGTCTTAAGTTACCCCGGTTGGCAAAACTTAAAGTTCTGGTAACATTTCTTTCAAGTGATTAGAGGGAGACACATTACAGCATTACAAGAGAAACTCCAAAACACACACACACACACACACACACCACACACACACACACACACACACACACAAAACAAAACCATGCAACACACTAGGTTGATACACGGAGGGTCCATTGGGTGTTCTTTAACACAGCTCAGTGTCATGCTCTCCCCGAGACCTTTATTTCCTTCAATTTTCTATGAAATCTTTAAATCTCTTTGAGATGTCAGCCTTTCTTGTCTTTTAGTAGGGTATATTCTGATCTTTATGTCCAATAACGCACCTCAAAACATAAAAGCAAGTTTCATGACTTGATGCATTATGGAATAAAACTGGGGCAATTTGAAGGTCTGACAGGAAACTTTTAAATGAGATACGCAGTGCAGAGGAATGGTCACCATGCAGAGAAGCATGGAAACAGGAAAGACAGAAGTAATGTATCAAGAGGTGTGTGTCAGAGCTAGACATTTGGCTACCATTTACTAGCCCAGAACCAGCATATCACACCCTGCTGATAAGCATTGGATACCTATTGTAGACGGATGCTGTCTGTGTTTTCCTAGTCTGCCATTTAATCTCTTAAATGTGCTTAGCCTCCTCTATTCTAAAATGGAGACGATGACAGAAGCTCACATAACAGTCTGTTTTGAGGTTGAGTGACATAGCTCATGCAAAATGCCCAGAGGAATGCATGAGGTAGCACACACAGCAAACAACAGGCTGCAGCTTTAAAGGTGTGAAGGCTTGTTTTACTTAAAGTATGCTTCATTTTGAAAACTTGCAAAGTATCAATCCAACATTCTCATTAAGTAACAAATAACATACACAGTTGCATCACTCTTCAGAGTCAATGGCTCGTCAGGTACATTCACAATATATGGCATTTTTCTATCTCAAAACGATCAAGTTATAGGGAAATGTTCGGTAATTAGTTTACTCAACACCCTATGATAAAAAACTGTGTGTTCTAATATTTTCATTTGTGCATTCATGATGTGATCATGCACTGCTCACCAAAGTTAAGCATAGATAGTTTTATTTAATCCTTTACCATGTAAGTTAATTTCTTGTAATTGTAAGAGTTAAGTACTCAATATAAGTATTTAAATTGTGGTGATTAAAAGTGTTGAAACAAAACACAACCAAAGGTAGGTGTGTCTTGGAGAGACAGATCAGTTATTGAATCTGGATTTGTCAAAACTGAAAATCATGACATTGATGGTATGGTCCCCTATGTGCCCATCTTTCTGTCAGTCAAGATTTTGATATGCACAGTCCCCTGATGGACTCCATCTCTTTCACAGAAATTGTTACCCTTGTGGGGCTTGCACTGGTATCAATTTTCTCTTCCCTCTGCAGATAGGAACATCTCATGATGTCATTTCCACACTGCTTTCTGTTACCACACCAGGACATATGGCTTATGGCCTTTGTGTTCTTTCTGTGGATGGAAAATTTTGTGAGGTCTCTCTCTCTCCTTCTCTTGGGAGCCCTAGCCGTTTTTCCAAAGGTAGAAAGTGATGTGTTAATGCTCTGTG
This sequence comes from Rhombomys opimus, assembly GCA_010120015.1. NCBI lineage: Eukaryota > Metazoa > Chordata > Mammalia > Rodentia > Muridae > Rhombomys > Rhombomys opimus. The sequence continues at coordinate 459,559 of REGO01000134.1, forward strand.
TAGGCAGAAGTGGGTAATAGAAGAGCTTTTTGGAACCACAGATTGAACTCACGCATCTTCTAGATGTTTCATTTTCCAGGAATAGAATTCTGGTTACTCTCATTGACTTTGCAAGAGATTTTATATAGGTCAGGTCTACAATGCAGAGAAATTAAAGACCTCACTACTGCTATTTTTTTCTCATGAGAATCTGCTTCTTCATGTAATTTCTTTGACATTATTAAGATTATTGGAAGACCAAGGCATTCCGAGGAACCTGTTAGCCACACCACTCCTTAGTATTTGACTTCTGTATTCAGTCACTGACACAAACTATTTGCCTTCAGATACATATTTGGCAGCTCTAATGCCTTTTAAAAGCTTAATAGGTTTAATAGGGGTAGAGAGAAAATGTTTTAGTCTTCAGTCTGGCACAGAAATGCTGGTTTAGCTTACAGTGTAACCCAAGTGAAACACATTGTTTAATCAGAAGTCTAATCAGAGTAACAGTAGCCTTTGAAAAACAGTGCAGAATGATGGCTCAACCTCTAGAGCACCCAGAGCCCCTCTCCCTTTGAGGCCCATACCTTTGCTCTCTTTGCTAAGCATTTATGCTTCCCTCTCTGCCCATGTCCACTGTACTTGTTAGCCTTTGCCCTTTGCCATTTATGTCATTTATGTGTAATAGTCTGTGAGATAGAGCTTCTCATGGTTCAAAACCATAGAGGTTTCTGAAGTAACAATTAAAGAAAAAGGGGGAAATGGAGTCCAGAAAAAGAAGAGGGACATTTGGAAGAAATACAAATGAAAAACTGAGCTCCAGGAAAATGTGTTGGCAATGAAGAAAACATTTATTCACCCAAAAGCAAAAGGCTATTGATTTAAAGGGAAAAAAAGATGGCAGGTACTAGAGTGGCTCATTGCTGAGTGGCAAAGCTAGCTTGTGTGAGACCAACTTCCCCTTTGTTCAAGACCATTTCATTCCATCACAGGCTTCAAGGACTCTCCAGCCACCTGCTCCAGTAATTAACCTCCAGCACTGAACCAAGTCATGCCAAGCCTGTGTCTGTCTTAATTTCCTTTTCTGATGCTGTGACTAAAATTACTTATGAGAAAAGCAACTTAAGGGAGGAAGGGTCTTTTTGGCTCAGAATTGCAAGTTATAATCTATGATTATGTGCAGGGCAAGGTGGCATGAACCTGAAGTAGCTAGTGGCATTATATTCACTGTCAAAAGCAGAGAGCAATGAATTAATGAGCACATGCTGGTGATCAACTCACTGTTATTCAGCCCAGGGCTCAGCCCGTGAAATGATGAACCGACACTCAGGGTAGGTTTTCCCACTTAAATTGACATAATAAAGAAAGATCCCTTAGAGCAGTAGTTCTTCATATACGGGTCTTGACCACCAAAGGGGTCACATGCCAGATATCCTGTATATTATGTTTACATAACAGTTCTTAACAATAGCAAAATGACAGTTATAAAGTAGCAATGAGATATGGTTGAGGTCACAGCAGCATGAGGAACTGTTTTAAAAGGCTGCAGAACTGCCTTAGAGGCATGCCTATAGCTCAACTTAGTCCAGACTATTGTTCCTTGAGACTGCCTTCTCTGATGAGTCTAAATTGTGTCAAGCTGACAATGAAAACTGACCACCACACCTTCAATGCCAAGACAAAACTTACTCCATGTGCTAAGTGTGCTGCAACACTTTTGAGACAGTTCTGGAAGTCCGAATGGTCATTCTGATGTAGTGAACCTCCAGGAACCCAATGTGAATAATTACACAAGAGATTTGGGGGCAGGACACCAGAGCCACACAAACCAATAAGTCTTTCTAACTCATTCACCTACATCTTGCTCTACTAAATTTGAAGATGGTGAGTATGTTACCATGTCACTTTCCCCCAAAAGCACAGCCCAACTTTTGTGAAACATGGGTGTCATTCAGCATTTCTAATAAATAAGACTTGACAGTTGTCAGCATCTCAGCTTCAAACCATCCCTGCCACGCTCATCTTTTAAAATTCTATGAGGTTACTTGGCATACTAGAATTTTCTTCTTGGAGCATCCTGCAATCCTGTAGATTGTGAAAGTCTTCCTTGGTGCTTTATCTCAGGCAAAGATGGTTTGCTTTATTTTGTTTTGTGGGATTTGTTGCTGTTGTTGTTTAGGGCGTTGACAGCAATTCTCCCTTCATGACAAGGCTGATTCCTCAATTCTCTCTCTGACCTCTGGTTTTCATCCAATTTACAGTCACAACAACTGTTTGCCTTTCTTCCAACTACTTCTAAACTACTTCTTTTAACCAGGGAAAATAAAATTACTTTAGTATTTCCTCTGTTCAATTGTCTACATAGGCTAATTATTATCTTTTTTACTATAAACCATGTTCTCCAACATGCTAGGTTAGAGATAAAGGGAGGGAGATAGGTGCTCAACATCCTGTATCCTGTAGGGGGAACTCTGTGCAAGTAGAAATGAAATCACACAACTGAACTAAATGAAGTGCTGGCAGGAGCAGGGAGAACAAGTCTTGCAGAGCACTATGTTATCCTCTAAGTGTGACACAACCGTTGACTTCATGACCTCTGAGCAGCTATGAATGCCACAGGAGACCTGTGAAAGACTGAGGTCAGTACTGGTTCATCATGTCCTACAAAGACATACAAGCAGTTAACATTTGCTGGGCATGGGGAGTGGGGCTCAGAAAACTGACTCACCCGAATATATACAAAACTTTAGAAATTGTGGTCACCATTTGTAAGTTTCCCATACTTCTGTAAAAGTAACCCCTCAACTATGTTCCTATAAGTAACTTCATTGGGTCATCATATTCGACTCTGGTAAAATTATTTTTTTTGTTTATTGTTTGTTTATTGTTGGGGACCTCTATTAGAAGTCCATCCAACAGCAGGCATAAGAGAGAGGGACAGGTTCATGTTGCACTGTCTAAAGACTTTGATTGAAATGGAGGCAATAGTGTCAATATGACCTTTGAAAACACATGAGTGATGAGCACCAGGCCAGGGAGACATATGTGAAACAACACAACTGACCTGAGAAAGTGACAGACAGCCATCTCGGATGTAACCACTATCTTGCTACTTCCTTCCCCTGCTATGCAGTCCAGGTCATACAGAATGAAAAGAAAATCCTAAGATTTTTCAGCCCACCATGTCCTGATGTGGACCCTTAGATCGCTTCAGGACTGATGTGTTACTGAGAGGGTGCAGGCCCAGTTGGTCAACAACCACCTTTGTCTTGTATCTCCTGCTGGGTGGTGCAGGTGTATGGATCTTGATGTCGTGCTGCCACCCAGGACCAACTTCTGTCCCCGCGTCCCCGGTAAAGTGCACTTTGTGCAATCCTAGGTTTGTCTGTGTTTTTAGTTTGTCATCAGCACCTTCTACCATTGACAGCTGGTTCCCAAGGTCTGTTGTGCCAAAGTCGTGTGGTACAAGAAGTCGTGTCAAATATATTTAACATACAAGTTCTCAAGTTTAAAAATAGCTTCTTTCCTTCAAAGGTATCAAAATCAGAATCTAAAAGAAAAATATGGATTTAAACTGCTATAGCAAACCAGATGCTCAATATAATAGTTGATATCCTTTGAAAAGTTTGAGGAAACTTAACAGGAAAAATGGTTAAGTAATGCTCCTCTGTGTGTGTGTGAGTGTGAGAGTATGTGTGCCTGAGAGAGAGAGAGATAGAGACACAGAGACACAGAGAATCAGAAAGAGATTTATATAGAGCAAGCATAATTAATGGGGTGGTTGGCATAATTCTCCCTGTTAGAGAGTTCACTCAACTTTACCTTGAAAATGTTTAAGAATAAAAAGTTACGGTATATTTCAACTTAGGAAACCTAGAATGACGTTTTCAAAAAATTGTAAGACAAATAACATTGAAACTTGAGGAAGCTGTGGAGACAGCTTATAGATGATTCTATGTGACTGAAAAGCCAATCACAGAAGCATGAGACTCCTTTCAGCCTCCAGAGAGTCTCACAGGAAACATCGCATATCGCTGGGATTCAAATCTTATGCTGGATTCTAGAGAGTAACTTTCAATTAAGAAACATTGTTATGATACAGTAATTATTCACATTTTGAAGATGTTTCAAGATACTACAATTCTTTCATGTGAAGTGATCCTATTTAAAAGTTTTTCCCTCTAAAATTTCAGCCCCCTTAGTAAGAAAAGTGTGCTATTTCTCATAGCAATCATTCCTCTATAAGTTGTGCTTGGCTGTAATACCCTTAACAGGCATCCCTGGGAACAGTGAAGACAGACTCTGACTGATTGGACTCAGTAGGTACTATCATCTCAAACTACAATCCCAGGTGCTCAGAGTTACAGAGAACAAAAGATCATTTATCGATGAATAATAAACTTTCTAAAAATTAAATTGAGGAAATTAGATTTTTAAAACATATCATGGAGAAAAACCTCACTGGGGCTGAAACAGAAGATTTGTGAATTAAACTAAATCCTTGCTGTAAAGTTATCACAGAAAAAAGTAACTCATAAATTTAAAAAAAACTGAAATGATTATGTCAAAAAACAAGCCTCCTAAAAATATGTAATCTGAAAGTTAGATTAGCTCGATGGAGCTCATGGACGTTCTCTATAGGTGAAAGGCCATAACTGCACTGCCACGTAAGTAAAAATGTCTGAATTCGCGCACACAGAGAAATGTGCTTAGGGACCAAGAGAGTTGAGACTATGCACACAGGTTACATTTAACACATTTAATCAGAGTCACATTTAACACTTGACCAAAATCAATTCAGTTCTTGACCAGAAGTTGTCTAGCTGTCCAACAAATAATTTCTGAATTAGAGACTCAAGAAAACTGAGAATTATTCAAAAGTAATTTTGTTAAAAATGCCACGCAAAGATAGAATATTCTGCTAGTTCAGACAGGCCTCATGGCACACCTGTGATCCCAGCACTCAGGAGGCTGAGGCAGGAGGATCAGGAACTCAAGATCAGGTTACTCAGTGAGAGCCTATCTTAAAAGAATAAATTTCTACACTGTGGCTGTGATATCTGTAGTAGATGACTATCATGCCGTCACTTGTCTCTAGCAGTCACTCCATGTACTAGCAAAAGAGGATCACATGATCTCAGTTGACAATTTAATAAATGAATAAATCTGGCTTATTTATTTATCTCTAACTTTTCTGAATCGAAAATGCATTGGGGTTTGGAGAGTGACATATCTGTATTGTGGTGTACAAACATTTTTATATGAGGCCCCCGACCCCAAAAAAGGAGTCTGACATTCTGACACCTGCAATATCACTTCCTGGAGTGTAGTGTCGTGTACTCTCATGACACTAGGATAGGATGTCGGTAGGGCACACTTGATAAATGACCAACTGAGGCAAATTCGTGAATTATTCTCCACTGTGTCACAGTCTTCACATGTTCCAAATTACACTGTTGCAGCCACAAAGCAGTATTGCTACCTCAAAGCCGAGACAAGTACACTTTAAAAATCAATAAAATTAGCTTGTGCTAAAACATAATTTTATGGGCAGATGATAAAATTAGAAGTATTGCCCTCCTTCTGTGTGTCATGCTCAAAAGAACCAACCTTGAATGAATTCCATTTCCATCTTAAAATATTGCTAAAAATAAGCCTGTTAACCCTGACCATCACCAGCTGGTTTTTGGTACAGACTGCCAGAAGTTTGGGCAGAGCTTCATAGGAGGAAAGGCTAGCTGTCAGAATCAATGAAGACCCATCAGGCCAATAACAAGGGCAGCAGTAGTCCTGAACATAGACTGGGTGGTCAGTAAACCCTTTAATTCTTTTAACTCAGTGACATCACTAACATCTTTATTTTATAAGTGGTATTTCAGATGTATAGCCCTCTCACATGTAGAAAATAAAGAAGCCAGACTTAAAATCTGAATTTTAAACGCACAATCCTCGCAAACATAGATCCTATAAGTTTTTCAACAGGAACCAGTATTGAGTTCACAGAGGGATGAATGGTCAAGTGTCAGCTGTAAGTCACACCTGAATAGAATAATAAGAGAAGCAGTCATTAAAAGTCTTCCATCCAAAACGGTCCAGGGCCAGATGGGGTCAGCGCAGAATTCTACCAGACCTTCAAAGAAGAGCTAATAAATACTCTTCAAACGATTCCACAAAATAGAAACAGAAGGAAAAATACCAAACTCAATCTATGAAGCCACAGTCACCTTGATACCTAAACCTCGCAAAGACACAACAGAGAAAGAGAATTTGAGTTCCCTTTTGAACGTTGATGTAGGATTGCTCAATAAAATACTTGCAAATCAAATCCAAGAACACTTCAAAGATATCATCTACTACGACCAAGTAGGCTTCATCCCATGCAATGCAGGGGTGGTTCAATATATGGAAACCCATCAATGTAATCCACCATATAGACAAACGGAAAGAAAAAAAAAACACATTATCTTCTCCTTAGATGCCAAAAAGTATTTGAAAATATCCAACAGCAGTTCATGTTTAAAGTATTGGAGAGATCAGGGATATAAGGCATGTACCTAAACATAGTAAAGACAATATACAGCAAACCTATAGACAACATCAAACTCAATGGAGAGAAACTTAGATCAACTCCACTGAAATTATGGAAAAACAAAGTATCTTGATGTAACTCTAACCAAGCAAGTGAAAAACTTGTATGAGGATGGCGTCTTGTAAGGTGGTGACCCGGAGTCACTCAGATGATGAAATCCAAGAACTTTTCCAATGGTCTTTGGCATGGTCCTGAACATCTATCTACTAAATAATGAGAAATCTTTTGCTAGCCTTGATACTGCAGTAATGTGATCTGCTCTGTCCAAATGAGCACAGGCAGTCACAGTCAGGAGATCTGTAAACAAGAGAGGCCTGAGGTGGCTAAGCCTCAGAACCTGCAAAATGTGGCACAAGTCCACAGTTCCAAGGATGAAAAGGAGAACTGACTTAACAGGAGCCTTTAAAATGGACCCTGTTTATCTGACGAACAGCCATCAGGACTCATCACTGACTACAGGCACCAGCAGATCCCACTGGGGCCTAAGTTTCAGTCTTTGAAAATGTGGTTTGTTTTTAGAATATAGGGAGTCAAAGGACTGCAGGCTTACATCTGCAAGCATGTGAAACCGTCTCATGAGTTTGAGTCTCTGGTAAGCCAGGACCCTTTCTTTGAGATCTGCACGAAAGTCATTCTTGGCTTGGTATGCTTCCGGCTAAAGGGCTCCAACCAGCTGAATGAAACTCTCTTACAAAGAATAAACAGCTCAAAAAAAAGTCACTTGGCACCTTGTTGTCTCTAAGACAAGTTTATGTTGTGCTTTGCTGTGTGAGCTTGCACTCTGGAGTCTACCCACATGCTGGCCTGGGAGTACATCAGAGAGTTGGCAAGTAGTGTGCTGAGAGTGGAGAAGGAGTGAAGGCAGAGCTGCTTCCCATGCTCTATCAGTAGGATCAACATGGTAAAAATGGCCATCCTACCAAAATGAGTGTACAGATTCATTGCAATTCCCATCAAAATACCAACACAGGTCTTTACAGACCTTGAAAGAAAATTTCTCAACTTCGTATGGAAAAACAACAAACCCACAGTAGTTAAAACAATCCTGTACAATAAAAGATCTTCTGGAGGTATCTCCATCTCTGATCTCAAGCTGTACTATAAAGGAACAGTTTGAAAAACTGCATGGTACTGGCATAGAAACAGTCTGGTAGATCAATTCAATCAAAGACCCAGAAGTAAACACACACACCTACAGACACCTGATTTTTTACACAGATGCAAAAAGCAAAATAACATTCACTTTAGACAGCATTTTCAACAAATGGTGCTGGTCTAAATGGATGTCCACATGTAAAAAAATGCAAATAGATCCATACTTATCACCCTGCACAAAACTAAAGTCCAAGTGGATCAAAGACCACAACACAAAACCAGACACACTAAATCTGTTGGAAGAAAAAGTGGGGAAGATCCTTGAATTCATTGGCACAGGAGACAACTTCCTGAACAGAACACCAACAGGGCAGGCTCTAATATCAACAATTAATGAACAGGACCTCATGAAACCGAAAAGCTTCTATAAAGCAGAGAACACTGTCAACAGAATGAAATGACAGCATGCAGACTAGAGAAAGATCTTCAACTCTATATCCAAAAGAGGGCTAATATCCAGAATACATAAAGAACTCAATAAAACAGACACCAACAAACCAACAATTGTATTAAAAATGGGGCACAGAGTTAAACAGAAAATTCTTAACAGAGGAATATCAAATGACAGAGAAACACGTAAAGAAATGTTCAACATCCTTAGTCATCAGTGAAATGCAAATCAAAACGACTCTGAGATTTCACCTTACATCCATCAGAATAGCTAAGATTAAAAACTCAAGTGACAACACATGCTGGAGAGTATGTGGAGAAAGGGAAACTCTCCTCCATTGCTGGTGAGAGTGCAAACTTGTACAACCACTCTGGAAATCAATCTGGCACTTTCTCAGAAAATTGGGAATAGTACTACCTCCAGATCCAGCAATACCACGCCTGGGCATATATCCTACTGATGCTCCACCATTTAAAAAAGACATATCCTCAACTATGTTTATAGTAGCTTTATTCATAACAAGATGTCCCTCAACCAAAGAACTTATACAGAAATTGTGGCACATTTACACAATGGAAAACTACTCAGCTATTAAAAACAAGGAAATCATGAAAATTGTAGGCAAAGGGATGGAACTAGGAAAGATCATCCTGAGTGAGGTAACCCAGAACCAGAAAGACAGGCATGGTATATACTCACTTATAAGCAGATTTTAGCCACATAATACAGGGTAACCATACTGAAATCTATAGACCTAAAGAAGCTAAACAACAAGGAAGACCCAAAGGAGGATACTTAAATATCCTTCAGAATGGCAAACAGGATGGACACCAGAAGACAAGTGGAAGAGAAGGAACAGTACTGGAGGAGCCTATCATAGATGTCCTCTGAAGGTTCCACCCAACAGTGGATCGAAGCAGATGCTCAGACTCACAGCCAAACTTTGAACAGAGTGCAGGGAGTCTTATGGAATAAGGGGAGGATAAAAGGACCCAGAGGTGACAGGAGCATCACAAGGAGACCCACAAAGCCAAAATATTTGGGCCCGGGGGGCCTGCAGAGACTGATGCACCAACCAAGGACAATATATGGAGAGGACCTAGACCCCTTGCTCAGATGTAGCCCATGGGCAGCTCAGTCTCCATGTGGGTTACCAAGTAAGGGAAGCAGGGACTGTTTCTGAAATGAACTCAGTTGCCTGCTCTTTGATCACTTGCCCCTGGCAATGTGGCCTTACTTGGCCACAGAGTAAGAGAATCCAGGTAGTCCTCATGAGACGATATTAGGAGGCCTTCACTGCCTCTGGATATCCTTTAAAGCCTGAATCAAAGGCTGGACATTTGAATCACAAGGGGCCTGGATGCCCAAAATTGTTTTCTCTCAGTTTAAGATCTCTCAAAATCACACGAACTGTGAAGCTGTGGGTTGTACTTCTTTGCCTCACACAAAGGAAAGCATAGTGCTACGGCTACAACTCTATAGGATAGATTCCAGGAGACCAGAATTAGTGTCAACAAAGTACACAGCAACTTCAAGGTGTCAATTATTTCTCACAGATTAAGAATGTAAGACTCGGGTACAAGACAATTTTCTTAAAGTCCACACCTTTAAGTTAAAAACAATCCGAGAGGGCAACGACTTGAAGAATATTTTTATTTCATTTGTTTAGAATAATGCCATGAAAGAACATAGTGTAATAGACAAGAAATTTCTAACTTCATGCAAAGTATTAATTAAATGTGGACAGATAAATCTGCCATGACAGATTATCTCCAGTTCACATTCATTTTTCAAAAAGGATTTATGACTCAAGAAAGACTCAGATTCACTATGAATTAACTAAACATCAAATTTTAGGAGACAGTATGATTTGGTGGAAAGTCTAAGGCCATACAGCTAATTAGTGGAAGGACTTGGCTTGAAGATGCCAACCTCCAGGCAAAGATTTGTCTCATCATTTCTTGTGTGTCTATGATTTCAGGGCTGAACACTTGGTATTAAATGACCAACCGGGGGTTCTCTCCTTGTGGAAGTACTCTTCTCCCACTATCAGCATGATACATGGGAGTGGGAGGCAGAGAAATGACTCAGCATGCAAAGGTTTTCATAGCCATGCTTGATAATCTGATTTTGATATCTTGGTCCCACAAGGTCAAAGAAGAGATTCTACTTTTGATGGTTGTCTTATGAGATGTGTCCCACAAATAACTAAATAAACATATGTAATGACTTTTCTTAAAAAGAGTCAGACTTTTCTGGATTATCAAGCAACAAGAACAACAATAATAATAATGAGATATGTTGGTATTGAAACAATTTTCAGTAAATATCTTAGTAGTTAATAACTTAAATATTGTCTTCAAACTAATAGATAAGTAAAATTTGTTTGCATTTGTAGACAAACTGATTATCTTTTGAAACTACAAGAAACTAAAGTTTATGAAGCATATTAGATATGTATTACTTTAAATTTTTTGAAATATTATTCAAAAGCCACTAATTTTTTATTTATTCATGATTATAACAAAAATCAATGGAAAATAGCTTTCAGTGATAGAAGCACAAAAATGTAAGGTGGATAGAAATAAACTTCAGAAATATATGCAACTTCTGTGAATGAAAATGCATAATTTTACTTAATTATAAGAGAATATTTTAAATAAATGCAGACAGAATATCATAACCTTCTACCAAAAAAATATCAGTGTTCTAAAGGAATTACTCTCAATCTTGTTTCTAAAACGAAATCCAACTAAAATCCCATTTGTATTTAGATGGAAGTAATTTTCTTAAAATATTGATTTAAGTAAAAAGTCAGATTACAATGGTTTCCATTCTGCTTAGTCTACCAAGATTTAAACAGCACAATAATTAAAATGCTGAAATAATAGTGCAAAATTAGATTCTCAATGGAGGAATGAAGTTTAATAATATCATAACTCATAATTAAGTACAATTAAATGCCATATTTAATTAATACAAATGAATGAACTATTCCAAAAATGAGGGTGGGAAACTGGGGGGGGGGGGCAAGGTGATATGAAAATTAATTAATTAACCAGTTAGAACCAAGCCTCAAAATAGCTATATCTGACTCACCCTTGACCACACAAACCGAACTGTTCTTCAAATGCTCACCTTGTCTTTGGGGTGGCTGTAAGTTAGCATTTGTGTGTGTGTGTGATCTATCTTCTTTGAGAGCTATCATCAGCAATGCTAGCAGTCAAAGCACTCAGGAAAACACCATAGGGTAGAAGAGAAGAGGCCAGAAGGATTAACATTTTCACCATTAACATTTTCAATTAACATTGACACCATAGGTGGCATAGGAAACCAGACTGTGGAGAATAGACTTAAAGGAGACTCTCTTTCAATTCTGAGTCTGGGGCAGCATAGAAAGATGTTTAAAATCAAAGAGAATTCTCTAAAGACTGAATGAACCAAAAGGATCTCTTTGGGTGAGATCTTTGGATTTAAGAGCTATGAACAGTGCCCACCAATTAGGGGAGCCGGTCCAGAAGAAGAGTGAGGTCGAGATTGTCCAAACCCTGAAAATCTTGTTCTGAGCCTGGCAAGAGTAGGACTGTTTCCCCCTTCTTCTGGGCCTGTGTGTCTCAGCACCTCTACCACCACCACCCTAAAGGTAGTCAGATAGCCTGGGGGCCAGGTTTTAGGTTAAATTTTCTTTTTCTTTATGAGGACATGTCCAGCTAGAGCCCTGAATTCCTCTTGCAAGTGAAGCATTCCTAGCACCCTCATCCTAGCCCACTCACCCCAAATGCCTCTACTAACTCTTCAAGATTTATATAGTCCATATTCACTTCTAATAAACACAGCTGTTTCACTGACGACCGTTTTGGCGAAGGCTGTTTGTCCCGCACTCACCACAGACCAAGGTCCTGCTACACTACCACCCTGCTAAGCTCCATTCCTTCCAGCAACAGTGCCTGGATGCCCAGAGAGTAGAAGCAGACCCTGATCTGCATTCTCCAATGGACTGTCTCTGGAAATATGAACCACACTCCAGGTCGGGCCCTATGCTTGGGAACAGTTGGCCAACACACAACAGACTCCATGTTTTCATGCACTTTTTGTTTTGTTTTGGTATATTTTTTTGTTTGCTTGTTTAAAACTTTGTTTTTCTGTTTTTAGGGGTTTTTTTTGAAAGAGAAAAAACATAAATTGATAGGTAGGGAAGTGAGAAATGGAATTGGGAGAGGTGAAAGAATACGATCAAAACATATTTTTCCTTCCTATTGAAAACAATTTTTCATTCAAAATAAAGCATATGAAAAATTTTATAAAATATTTTTAAAAGAGTAAAAGGTCAGAGGTACATATTCAAAAGGGACAGGAATAGGTTATGGTATTACAATACAGATATAATGGCACAATAACCTAGACAATGTTTTATAAATCAGAAACCTCCACTATAAATCAGAAAAGCAAAATAGCTTAATAATGACACATGTGAACATTTATATCTGTAATGACTACCAGGTTTCATGAGAGAAGCAATCTAATTATTTTTTAAGTGGGATTGAATACTGAGGAAATTAAAAATCTGGACAGCAGAAGTCTCCAGAACAAAAGCACTATTGAACAGCAGCAGAGTCCCCGTGCCTGACATCCTCTGCTCATTGCCAGTACTTCACAATACTTCGCTTTCAACCACAGGGATAATGAATCTGCTATGTGTTAACCAGACAAATAATGAGATATTATTAAGAAATATAAAAATGGTATGATTGATTTCTAATCTCTAAAAGAAGACTGATTTCAGAAATTCTTTCTCTATTAATATAAATGGAATGAGTTGATAAAGAGGTGCTCTGCCCTCACAATCATACTGGGTTAGATGGAAAAGGACAGGTGTTTGTGGTATAAACAATGTCCATATTTGTTTATTTACACACATACACAAACCCATGTCTGTATTCATATATTTGTGTGTATAATGCTAATCTTAACACAATACCACACCCAAATCCTATGATATTCCTCTGTTTGCAAGCTACTTTAAAATAATCTTATTTAAGCTCATTTGTGACTCTTCAGTTAGGAATTATTTATTGTTTTTATTTTATAGATGAGGACAATCTTTCTCTAGTATAGATTTATTATCAGATAGTTACGTGTGGTGTTCTATATTACAAAAATCATTGGCTTTCTTTTCTGTAATACTGAGTTTAATAACATTTCCCATGGCATATTTTTTTTGTTTGTCTCCTACACAAAGATATCAAGCAGAAACTAGCAACATGCATCAAGGATTTAGTTAAGTCCAGTTGTACCCCATTCTTCGGGATTTCGTAAATTGCACTATACCTTCAAGTTCTACAGGACAGGGATAAAGTGGACTGCTTTTCTCAAACTTTGTGACAACAGAAGCTCTGTGGCTGTTAGCGTGTGTTCTAAAGTATGAGGACACGCAGGGACTCTGGGGCAAAGCTGAAACTGTGTGCAGGTAACCAGTGTTCTCTGAGTGTGACTTTGCCCTGCTCTCCCAGCAGCCCTGGTGACCTGGAATCCTGTCAGCTGTCTGACTACCACTTGCAATATAGAAGCTCTTTCACAAAGAAGTGAGATATGTCACTGAAAGCTCATTTTTTTTGCCTCATTATCTCAAAATGCCCAAATATGTTTTGAACACATGTCAGATTGCAGCAGTGTTGGATGGACATTTTATCTTCTTCACTTCTCCAATATTTATGAGGAAAATGTAGTGGTTTACTGAAAGTTAAAAGGGAGTCTGGGTTTAAGAAAAAAAATGATGTCTATGGCAAAAGAGTAAAACATAAGCTCAAAGGATGGAAATATTTTCTGTTTTCTAAGCTTCCTTCCAATGCTGAATAAGACACTAGGGACTCTTTTAGGATACAGTACTTGATTTTCATTTCCTGTAACTAAGAGCAACATGGATGGTTTCTAAGGATGACCTTCAAAAGCTGTGTTGCATTGCTTTAGCAGTGACAGCTGTTATTTTATAGTGGACCTCCACAGCCTATTAGGAACAATAGATCAGAAAAGGCCAAGGCAATGGAGGAAAATAGAAAGCACTGAGTGGAACTGAATTAGAGCTCTTTATTGCTGCCTGCATATGACTCTTCCAACCTAAAGCCTTCTATACCCTTGCTACTTGTCTTAGTTTGGGTTGCAATGCTGTGAAGAGACACCATAACCAAGGCAACTCTTATTAAAAAACAAACAAACAAACAAACAAACAAACTTTAATTGGGGCTGGCTTAAAGTTTCAGAGATTCAGTCCATTATCCTCATGGCAAAAAAAAAAAAAAAACAAAAAACAAAAAAACAAACATGGCAGCATCCAGACAGACATGGTACTGGAGAAGTTGCTTAGAGTTCTACATCTTGATCCACAGGCAGCAGAACACTGTGTGCCACACTGGGTGGAGCTTGAGCATAAGAGACCTCAAAGCCAGCCCCCACAGTGACACACTTCCCCTAACAAGAGGACACCCCCTCCAACAAGGCCTTACCTCCTAGTGCCACTCCCTACGGCCAACCATCAAAGCACACAAATCTATGGGGTCATAGCTATTCAAACTGTCATACTTCACAGAGTACACACAGAAAGGTGGATTTGCAACACTCAGATCTCCGGGGACCTTGGTGCAAAAGAAGGGAATTAGGTTGCACCACACACCCACTGACATGTATTTTGAGATATATGGTGGCTCCAGTGAAAATTTAAAGTTAAAGGGCACTATTTTTAAAAGGGTTAGAAGCTAGAAGTGTCTGTAATTTTAGCACTCCGGGGTCTAAGACAGAATGATCATGAGTTTAAGGGCAGCCTAGGCTACCTAGTATTTCACTGTTTCAGAAAAACAAAACCAAAAGAAACAAAGTCTGGTAATTCTCAGAACTCCTGGAAATGCTCACTTCAATCTCTGGGAGCCTCGTTTGTATGCTCTGTATGAACTTCTTCTAAGACATCTTTTTATGATTTTTAATTTTGTATATGTGTGTGTGTGTGGAGAGTTATGTGCATTGCTTGCATGTACCCACAGATGCTGAAAGATGCTGCATGATTTCCTGGAGCTGCAGTTGCAGGTGGTCTTGCTGAGAACTGAATGTAGGTCCTTGACAATAGCAGTACACTAGTGACATTTCTATTGCTGTGATAACACTGTGACCAAGGCAATTTATAGAAGGGTTTATCAGGGACTTCCAGTTCTAGAGCAAAGGAGCCCATCATGTTCATGGTAGAGAGCATGACAGCAGGCAAGCAGGCAGGCAGGCATGGTGCTGGATAGCAGCTGAGAGTAAGCCCCATTCACAAACAGGAAGCAGAGAGCACATAAGAATGGCAAAAGCCTTTGAAGCTTCGAAGTGACACACCTCCAACAGTTCACATTTCCTATTCTTTCCCAAACAGTTCTATTAACTTGAGACCAAATATTCAAATGACCAAGACTTATGGATGATATCTCTTTCAAACTATCACAGGCAGTAAGTGCTCTAGCCCAATAAACTATCTCTCCTCGCCAGCCTTACCTTTCCCATCCATTCCTTTCTTTATTTCCTGGGTTCCCCACAACATGAATCTTGTGGGAAATTCTCGTCTTGAAGAGTTTTTATAATCATTTCTGCAAAA
This sequence comes from Rhombomys opimus, assembly GCA_010120015.1. Taxonomy (NCBI): domain Eukaryota; kingdom Metazoa; phylum Chordata; class Mammalia; order Rodentia; family Muridae; genus Rhombomys; species Rhombomys opimus. The sequence continues at coordinate 475,291 of REGO01000134.1, forward strand.
CCTATACAGTAAGCTGGACAGTGGCTGCTCACCCCTTTAATCACAACACTTGGGAGGCAGAGACAGGCAGATCTCTATGAGTTTGAGGCCAGTCTTATATAGAGAGCAAGTTCCAGGACAGCCAAGAAAAAAAAATAACAGAAAAAAGCCCTATAAGATAATGTGCTAATAAATCCTGCCTGCTTGAGGGGAATTTGATTCACTTATCAAAGTAATCAGCCTATCATTTGCAGGCCTGGTCAGTTTTCCCTTATACTAGGCTAACACATAGTTAGCCATTAATTTCTGGAGATCCAGCCCCGAACAGAGTCTAACAGATTTATGATGCTTTAGCAAATTAGGTTCAGGTGGCTCCGCACTAAAATAATCAATGATACACTGTAAGTGATATATGAAGTAATGCTTTTCTACCATTCTAAATTCTCCTGGTGTGTGTGTATGTGTGTGTTATTGACATAGAGATACGTTTTGTACATCTACAAAAGATAAGTTCAACCTAAGAGTTATGAGACATACTACCCCTTTTGTTATAAGCTGCCTCTTACCCCTTGGTAGAGCACTTATTTCAAAGTTCAGCCTGTTATAATGTTAAATTGAGAAATTTGAGGAAGAACATAAAATAATATTGCAGGTACAAGATGGAGCTACTGACTCGGGTGAGTTTAGCTAAGGAACTAAACAGTAAGGAGGACTTAACTATTATGCTTGCGTCAGGAGTACAGGCTGTGTAATAGCAAGCAAGATACATGGAATATTACCCATTCCTCACAGTTCTGCCAATACCACTGGACATGATGACATCCATAAAGGGTGTGATGATTCACAGAGGGATTTTAATAAATATTTTACCAACTTTTAAGTATAAGATTAAAGATAGTAGACATTTTGCCTTCTTTTTTAGTTTTGGCTGGGTGACTGGCTTAGAGGAGGAATTTTACTTAGAGGAGGAATTTCTGTATTGCATATGTAATAGAAAGATGTGATAGGATGGTTAGTACTGGTTAGTTTTAACTGTTAAGATGCTGTAACTGGAATTAACTGCCGAGACTGTCTTAATAGAAAATTCTGTTGATCAGACCGGTCTATGGGCATGTTTGTGGGACATTGTCTTGATTGCTAATTGATGAAGGAAAACCCAGACAATTATGGGTGGCAGTATTCCCTAGAGGAGAGTTATTGAGGTAGGGAGGTGGAGTGGGGTGGAGGAAACTAAGAACAAGCAAGCAAGCGCATAAGTGTGCAGCCATTCTTTCATATCTGCTTTTGACCGTGGATATGATGTGACTAACTGCTTGAGCTCATGCCTTGACTTTCCCTCTATGACAGGCTATAAGCTGAATAAGCCCTTTTACCCCTAAGCTGCTTTTCTTCAGAATTTTTTCTCACAGTAACGGAAATGCAACTGAAAATGAATCTCTCGTTGTCTGGGCAGTCTGAGGATATTAGACATTTGATAGCATGTGACTAATATGTGGTTAGTATGTATCCACCCTTCAAGGACCATGAAGCATTGATGAAGGGAGGAAGGGTGAGCTAACAGGACATCCCACCCCAACATACGCAGGACAGCTACCAAGTTTCTTGTCATTTTTATTGTGTCTCTGTTGGTATAATGTTCTTGTGAAATGTATACAATTTACCCTTGTTCATTCCAATGCCGATTTCTCTACCCCACTGGTTTCAATCCAGACATTGCACTGTGATTCTTATTCTAAGCATCACCTGTCTCATGTTTGTCTAAACATGTTAGCATTTGTTCTCCGTACTGCCAATAAAAACAACCAGCCAATGCTGAGCAATGGAGAGAATAAGGTGGGACATCCTGGTGCAGAGGGGATGGAAAAGAAGTGAGTGGGAGGAGAAATTCCAGAGGAGAGGATCAGGAAACATCAGGAGAAATGAATTAGATCTAAGATATGACTAAAAAAGCAACTCTAATTTGGGAAATCTGAATGGGAAGAGCCTATGCAGCTATCGCCCAGCATTGTGCTCTAGGTTATTTAAATAAATCCTAGTCTCTGTGTGGTGATTTGGGCATACAGCTGGTTTATAACTAACCACTGTTTCACTAAAAGCTAAATCAATATTAAATATTAATAATCATCATTATGTCCGTAGAGCTCCTTCCACAAGATTTGTTTTGTGAACTGATGAGCCCATGGATCCTGCCAATTGATCTCTTTTTTGCTTTTATATTTCAGAATGACTAAAACCCAAGGCTCACTTTCTTACTAGAATTGGACAGTACTGTTGTGTCTATCCTACATTTTTCACTGGGATAGAGAGGCCAGAGAGTTTGAAGATGGCCTCAATTCCTGATAAGAGAAGAGGTGGCAATGGTAGAAGCCAGAAGCAGGAGCATATAATGCACCAGATACCGTGTGAGGCAGCTTCTAGGAGGAGCCATGTAGACATACATACCCACTACAAATATGTAACAAACTAGAATCAGTCCGGAAGTGCCAAAACTTCCTGACTCTCACTTTGGGCAAAATCACAGCCTTGCAAATCCTTGAGGTGGATTGAAATCTAAATCTTAGCAGCTCGAAACAGAACCCTTCCTAATTAAGGTCCCAATGAAGCACTTTAAAAACCATAAAAAGCTAAAATGTTACGCTCAGGATGCGAGGCTAAGTACTGCACTCAGGGTCAGCCGCTCTCGACCCAGAGAAGAGCATGTCTGATTGCATGCGGGTTGATGCCCCAGGTCCCGCCTCTGAGAAAAAGGTATC